>OZ005650.1:372526584-373126584 GCA_963930645.1 Salticus scenicus
TTAAAATGTCGAATTTTTAAATTAAAGTGTTTGTGATTTAACTTTTTTATGTTTATTTAAAACCAATGTTTATTTAAAAACATATTTAAAACCAATGATGTAGGCTAAATGTATATAAAATTAAAAACCTTTAGGTGATTTTGTGATGTATATCAAAATTAAAAATTAAGCCTGCACAGAAAATTTAGTTTAAAATTTTATATTCCTTCAACAATACAGAATTTTATAACTGTCCCAATAAAAAATTAATGCCTGACATTTTATTTCTTTGCAGTTTTTTGCATAATGTCGAGTTAAAAATACGCAAATAAAGACACTTTAAAAATCCATCGCAATATTAAAAAAAAAAAAAAAAAAAAAAAAAAACAAGTCCTTCCGGCTTTTTCGGAAGGGTAGGTTGATTTCTTTTTCCTTATCAATACAAATTATTAATGGACTTGGTAGAAATATTGATGTAGGCTATGCACATTTGGAGTTTTAAGCAAATCGGTTCATAAATACCTTTTTATGTGAATATAAAATTTTCATGTGAACGGCGCTTAGAAACAAAATGGTGGGTTAAGTTGACAACTATATCAAATGCATTTGTGTGATAAGTCTAATGTAGTTAGAATTAATTCAAAATCTCAAAAGTCATCGTGTTGAAAAATTAAATGGCTGCCACTTGGATCAAATGGCAGTGAGAATGTTGCGCTTCTAAGATATCATTGCAAATTTGAAAATATTTTTTTTTGTAGAAATTCTTTCAAAGAGGCTTAGTAAGGTGATAAAATGTTAGTTTTCTGCATTTCTAGTTTGTTTTAGGATGAAAATAGCCTAATTTTCCCTTAAAAACGCATTAAAAATATCCAATAAGGCAGGTAATGGATTTGGCGCCAAATTTGAAGACTTTTCCCCCATGGCGACTTTTTTGGCGACTTTAGGCGAGAAAATACTTATTATCGATATATCAAAAATAGACGCAATAACGTGAGTGGTTCACGAGTTACGTGAAATTTCTAGATTTTTGTTATTTGAATGATAAATCCATTTTTCAACTTTGAATTGATTAAATATCTCAAAAGTTACAGTGATAGATAACAAATTTTCAAGTGGCCGCCACTTGGAAAAATACAGTGTAACAAGTTGCCCAGCAAACACATCCAATATATTTGAAGCATAGGTTCACTGTCCAACTGTGGGTCAAATCAGTGCCGTGTTTCAAAAGTTATTATTATGGCAAATTTTCAAGTGGCAATCTAAGTGGCTGGGACTTGGTAACAAAATGGCGAAACACCTTGCCCAGCGAAATCATCCAATATATTTGTATGATAAGCTCATTGTCCAGTTCTAGTTTAAATTAAATCAGTATTTCAAAAATTATCGTCATAAGAAATTTTCATATGGCACCACTTGGTAAACCGGAGTGAGATGCCCAGCGAACTTATCTGAGATATTTGAATGATAAATCCACTATCCAAATTTGATGCGAATTGATTCATTATTACTAAAGTTACCATAATGACAAATTTTCAAGTGGCCGCCACTTGGAAATAAAATTGCGGATCAAGTCACCAAGTGAACTTATCTTAGATATTTGAACCATAAGTTCCCTATCCAACTTCTATTTGAATTAGTTTAGTATTTTGATAGTTATCGTGATGCCATATTTTCAAGTGGCAGTGTGATTTCAAGAGGCTCCAACTTAGAAACAAAATGTCGGGACAAGTTGTCCAGTGAACACGTTCAAGACAACTATATGAAACTATCACTGTCCAAATTTGGTTCGATTTGGAGAATTATTTCAGAAGTTATCGTGATTTTAAATTTTCAAGTGGGAGCCTGATTTCAAGTGTCCCGCTTAGTGTAGGATATCCGGTACTTTACAAAAAATGGTTGTTAAAGTTCATTAATCAACTTGGTTGAGACCCTTATATGGTCTATGTATACATCAAAATTTAAACAAATTTGGAATACGCTTTTTACAATGTGAATTTGAAATTTTCACGTAGTCTCTACTTGAAATCAAAATGGCGAAGCAACATGACTAAAAAACTCATCTAAGATATTTATAAGATAAGTTAAGATACTGTCCGAATTTGGTTCGATTTGGAGTATTACTTCAGAAGTTATTATGATTTTAAATTTTCAAGTGGTAGCCTGATTTCAAGTGGCCCCGTTTAACTTAAGATATCCGCCACTGTATTAAAAATGGCGGATAAAGTTCATTGAGACATGTAATCTATGTATACATCAAAATTCAAACAAATTCTGAATACGCTTTTTGCAATTTGAATTTAAAATTTTCTAGTGGTCGCCACTTGAAATCAAAATGGCGAAGCAACTTGGTTAAAAAACTCATCTAAGATATTTATAAGATAAGTTAAGATACTGTCCAAATTTGGTTCGATTTGGAGATTTCAGAAGTTATTATGATTTTAAATTTTCAAGTGGCAGCCTGATTTCAAGTGGCACAGCTTAACTTAAGATATCTGCCACTTTATTAAAAATGGCGAATATAGTTCATTGATAAACTTCAGATCCTTATGTGGTCTGTATTTACATCAAAATTCAAACAAATCCGGAATATGCTTTTTACAATTTAAATTTTCAAGTGGCCTCAACTTGAAATCAAAATGGCGGAGCAACTTGGTTAACAAACTCATCTAGGATATTTATAAGATAATTTAAGACACTGTTAAAATTTGGTTCCATTTGGTGTATTATTTCGGAAGTTATCATGGTTTTAAATTTTCAAGCGGTAGCCTGATTTCAAGTGGGCTCGCTTAACTTAAGATATCCGCCACTTTATTAAAAATGGCAGATAAAGTTCATTAATAAAATTCTTTGAGACACTTGTATAAACTATGTACGCATCAAAATTAAAAAAAATTCGGAATACGCTTTTTACAATTTGAATTTGAAATTTTGAAGTGGTCTCCACTTGAAAACAAAATGGCGGAGCAACTTGGTTAACAAACTCATCTAAGATATTTATAAAATAATATTATATAGTTTTAAAAAATTAAAGAACACGCTTTTATAGAAATGTGAACTAAAAAGCACAAAATATCTATCTTAGTATTAAAATTCAGGGTAAGAGAAAATCGTGGGAGTGACACGCCGTAATATTTACATACATTTAAATCTTTAATTAAAATAACTTAGAATTAAACAAAAACCATTTTTAAAAAATCTCCCCTGACGGGGATCGAACGCTGGACCTTTAAGTTCGTAGCGCGGCGCCTTACCTCAACGCCACATCGTTCACGTAGGAAATTTTTTTTTTTTTTTTACAATATAAATATTTTGTTTAATCCCAGAGAAGTTACAAGCATACATACAAACATACATACATACAGGTGAAGCTAATAAAAGCGTGTTAATAAGTTAAGACACTGTCCAAATTTGGTTCGATTTGGAGTATTATTTCGGAAGTTATAGTGATTTTAAATTTTCAAGTGGTAGCCTGAAGCAAGTGGCCCCGCTTAACTTAAAATATCTGCCACTTTATTAAAAATGGCGGATAAACTTCATAATTAAACTTCATTGAGACCTTTATGTGCCCTGTATTTACATCAATATTCAAGCAAATCTTGCTTTAAATCTGCTTTTTACAATGTGGTTTTGAAATATTCAAGTGGCTGCCACTTGAAAACTAAAAGTCGGAGCCACTTGGTTAACGAACGCATCCAAGATAATTATAAGATCAGTTCACTGTCCAAATTTGGTTCGATTTGGAATATTATTTCGGGAGTTATCGTGATGACAAAATTTTCATTATATATATATATATATATATATATATATATATAGATAGATAGATAGATAGATAGATAGATAAATAAACGACTGATTGTAATAGGTCGATTTCTAAAGAAATCAACCTAAAAAGAAATATGTATATATATATTTAAAAGGGATTGATTTATCCCTTAATAATAATTTAGAAATATATTTTTTAAATAAACAATATTAATTTATGTAAATGCGATTATTATTATTAAAAATACTTTAATCAAATAGTATTTGACTGAAAAAACAATAACTATAAAACTAGTTGGCATAGGTGGACTCTGCTCAGTTCTCCATCTGCATGTTCTCATAAATTTCTAGTGCGAGACATATTATAATCATGTTAAAAGAAATGAATTTGACCAAAGCTTGATATAGTGACAGAATGAAATCCCCACCTAATAGGCTATCCACCGTTAACTTCGATATATATATATCTTATTCTAATCTATTAATTTATTTTATCAGGGTCAATTCCGTTGTTTAGTTTTCATGCTACTATTTCCAATGCAATAATCCTCAAAATTCATATTTATATGAAAAATTTACAATTTCGCTATGTTGATAAAATCGTAAATTACGAATGATTTACGAAATTTTCCTATTAGAATATTTGTATTCAATCATGTTCAAACAAATATCATAAATGTAATTTTGAAGTTGTCTAATGTATTTATGATCCTCAAAATGGAAATTTATGCTCAATTTTGCCTTATTCTGACATGTTAAGTAAATCGTAAATTCCAAATAACTTACGAATTTTTTAAATTAGAAAAATCATAGTCTATGATATTCATGCTAGTATCCTATATAATATTTCGAAAGTGGTTTGACATCTTTACGATGAAAATATCCCTCAAGATTGAATTTTATGTGAAATTTGGCTCTATGCTGCCATGTTAAGAAATTCGTAATTTTCCAATAACTTACGAAATTTTTATATTGGAAAATTCATAGTCATTAATATTAATGCCAGTGTTCTAAATAATATTTCAAAAGTAGTCTGACATCTTTACGATGAAAATATCTCTAAAAATTGACGTTTATGTGAAATTTTGCCCTATACTGCCATGTTAAGAACTTCGTAAATTTCCAATAACTTGCGAAATTTTCAAAGTAGCACATTTATAGTTACTAATATTCATTCCGGCATCAAACCTGATATTTTAAAACTGGTCTGACATTTTTACAGTAAAAAGTTTCCATTTAATGCACGTTTAAGTGAATTTTTGTCCTATTCTCCCATGTTAAGAAAATCGTAAATTTCTCATAACTTACGAAGTTTTTTAATTCGAATGTTGCAAAAAAATAGGGTTCTGTCCAGTATCGAAAGTAATATTTTAAAGTTGATCTGACCTGTCTGCGATCATTTGTTCGTGAGATATCGTGTTAACAGATTAACAAACTAACAGACTAACATACTGACACACTAACGGACTGACACACTGACACACTAACGGACTGACACACTGACACACTGACACACTAACAGACACCCTACAGACAGATACCATACAAATTTTGTCATTTTCGGATTCCTCACACCTGAAAACGTGTAAAAAAGTCAAAAAACCGAGGTCGAAAATTTTCCCGATTACCTAAGTTCCCCATACCTATAGTATGACGAGGAACTAAAATATTACACTAAATCGCATGATTTTTTTTTTTTTTTTTTTTTTTTTTTTATATATATAATAAAAAGATTTTGGCAGCCAAAACTGTTCAAGTATTTAAATCTGATTATTATTTATACAAAAATAACTATTCTGCTCACCGAGTTTTTTTGTCGAGCAAACATTCCAATTACATTCTCATTAAATTCTGGAATTGTGAAAATGAAGTCTTTGTGGATTGCGAGAACCGCAAGTGCATTTAAACTTTCCTGTCCCATAGAATTTCTCAAAAATGTTTTAATCCTTTTGTCAATAAATTTTCAACAGAATTCTTTTCAATCTCTGTTAATTTTTAAAGAATCATAGATTTATTTGAAAAAAAAAAAATCGCAAAAGCCTCCTCTTTTTCACTATCAGTAGAAAAATAAATAAATGAAAAGTACTGTGAAAGTCGAGAAATTCTTTCCACGATCCGTATGATTATTGAATCTTAAAAGAGACAGTTATTTTTCATTAAACTACGTTACATGGGCATATTCGCCAAGTGCCCCTAACACTTCAAAAGTATGGGAATATTAACATTGATAAAGCTCAACTTCGCCAAATGTGTTAACTCAGTATTCCATGCGCAAAGCAATAAATACTATACTAATTAATGCGCGAGATCGGGAACAAACCAAAGTGCCCAAACGGCTGAACTCCGAGTAGGAACTAGCTGTAATTCGGTAAAAGAAAAGCGGACAAAGGGACATGAAGAATAAGAGGAAATTGGATGCGCGTTTCTAACTTGATAGATACATTTTTACAAGCGTTAGAATTAAAAAAAATAAAAAGAAAGAAAGATATATTGCTTGATTTTTAATATAGAGAAAAATTCAAGTGGGGCCATGTCCAGGTGCCCCCAATGACGAACGCCACTGCATGCAACTATCATGAATCCTTTTGGGAAGTTTTCTGTACACTGACGAAGCCATTTATTATGGTCCTTCCCGTCAGATGAGCAACAGAAAATTGATCTCATTACAGTCATTTAAATATGCCCATGCCTCATAGAGTGTTACAAGAAATTTCCATTTTTCATGAGCTAATTGTTTTTCATGTAATTTTATACAACTTGTTTTTCTTTTTAGGAATATGCTTTGGCAAAAGCAGTCGAACTTTAGGTTTAAATATCTTTTTTAACTTCAAATCTTTTTGAATGATTTTACTTACAGTGCCAGAAAGCATCCGTAGTTTCAATGCAATGGATATTTGAGTCGGCGAATTTTCTTTTAGTATCAAAGACTTCACTTTCTTGATATTTACCTGCATTTGAACAGTCTAAAGATGAAGCTCCGCGGTTATATTTTAATTTTTTACTTTTACTTAGACTTTTTTCCCTTTCAGATTTAATATACTATAAGTACCCTTATTAAAAATGCAATAACCGTGATTTTTATACCACTTTATAATTAGGTGATACGAATATTTCTCCAAGAAAAGTGTGGCTACGTAAACTTTGAGCCATCTATCAATTTAAGCAGCCATTTTAAAACTAAATCTCTTATTTTTACATTCCAATCAAAAGATAAAAGTAGCAGACGATTATTCTAAAGTTTCTAAATTTTTATTTAAAACTAGAAAAGAGAAAAAACAAATAATAAAATCGTTTCCATAAAGTGTGAACGATCTTCTGTATAAGTGCATACATTAATTTTATTTATTTATTTTTTAATATTTTATCATAAACTAGCAAAGCCCCGGTTCGGGAACGAACCGAATTCCGAATGCGGGAAAAATTTCAAAATCAAACTCGAAATGTACAAAATTCGGCCTGATGCTGCCTGCGTGCCAATAGATCAAAGTTTGTTAACGAAACCATTTTTTAATTCATGAAATCAATGAAGGTAGTCAATCAACGAAGGCTTTTCTCGCTTCGCTGGTCACTATATTTAAAAGAAACTCTTTTCTATATCGCTTTACAAACAAAAATAAAATTTAAAGAAATCATGAAATTGCTTTAAAGCCCGCTTTGGTTTCCCGTTGGTTTATGTTATTATTATTATCATTATCATTATCATTATCATTATTATTATTTTGTTTCTTTTCTTTTCCTTTTCTTTACATATTTACTGAATTCGATTCTTTGTTTTTCAATATCACGTGATTGAGCAGACGACTATTTTATTTATTTAACGTTTATTTATATTTCCAATAATTTTTGGAACTCTGGTGCAACTTTATCTAAATTGTTTTTTTTACTCCATTTTCAATTTTCATTTTTTCGTGTGCATGAGTAAAATATTTTATAATTTTTTATTTTTCGCATGAAAGCATATTTCATTTTATGTTATTTTATTATTATTATTATTTTTTTTTTTTTTAGCAACAATATCTCTCTATATAAATGGCTAAAGAGAGTTTTTTTCTGTAAGTCCGTGGCTGGACGCAAGTTGATTGGCTAAGAGAGATTTTCTTCTGTTTGTCTGTGTGTTGTTGCCACCTGCTTTTTATAGTTTAGCTAATTTAAAAGATTTTCACCAGCTTTTCATGCTTTAGTCAATTAAAAAAAATCTAATTGCCCGATCGATAAGTTAATGAAACCGACGGATTCAGAAAAGATGCCCCTTTCATTTGGTACCTTATTTGTAAAAAAATTTTGATTAGTTTTTTTTAAAATTAATTAAAATGTGAAAATAATAACCTAGTTTTAAATGTGGACATTTAAAATTTTAATTGTTGCTAAAAAAAAAAAAAAAAAAAAAAAAAAAAAATTTTTTTTTTAGTAACCTTTCCAGAGTTACTCTTAAAAACGTGTTTTGCCCCTTGCCATTAAAGAAACGGAAGGTTAAATTTCGCAAAATCACTTTATAGAGCGTGAAAGGAACGCATAGCCAGTCCGCACATAAAAAATAGCCTTTTTAAGATAGTTCGAAGCAGAGATACGCATGCAAATACGTTTTTTGCCCCACCACTCCCAAGGGGGATAAGGTGGAATTTCACAAAATTCCACAGAGGGGAGGGAGAAGAAAAATTTCGTAAAATCCCTTATGCCTGTTGGGAACGCATAACCAATCCACACATAAAAATTAATCTTACTGAAATAATTTGAAGTACAGTTATGCTTGGAAACGTGCTTATTGCTCCTCCTTCCTTAAAGGGGAAAGGGGGGTGGATTTCACAAAACCCCGTTATAATGGGTGTTGTATACATGTAAATAAACCCCACACTAAAATTTGTGGCCTTAGCTCCTATGGATTTCTCCGGACGAACTTTACCCGCTTGGTTGGTCACTATATTTAAAGGAAAATCTTTTCTACATCGCTATTAGACAATAAACAATAATAAAATCCATTGAAATTGCCCAAAAGCTCGCTTCGGGTGTGTGTCCCTATTGCATGCTACAATGCCTCACCAGTGACCATCCACTCTTGTGCTTATCAGATAACAATTTCGAAACAGACAGTATCTAAAAAATTGAAATAGCCCTTTTATATTTGAATTGTATTTACATATGAACAACATTATACGTACTGTACATAATATTTACTTTCACATTATTTCCTATATTTATTCGATTTTTCCAGTCGACCATAAAATGATACCAATTTAACGTCAAATGTAATATTAAAATACGTTATTATACAACTAACTTTTTGTGGTTATATGTATTTCATAGTTAGTTAATAGTGGTTGGTATATACAAATAAATAAATAAATAAATATGTAACCTGATCGTTATACAGGCTTATTATAGCTCCCCATGTTGACTTTTGAATCTTCGTCGACATATTAAGGAAGATTAGTAGAATGAAGATTATAGTTAATGAAGATTTTTATTTTTAACTGCGTTTTAATATTATGGTTTTTTACACAAACTATTTGTTTAATTTTATAGATATTATTTATTCGCGTAATAAAATTTTATTACATTCGTCAGAAGCAAATTGTTGCGTTATAGGACAATTTACGGTCATTTAAGGATGCATTATTATTAAGTTTTTCTGTATTTTTGCAAGAAATTTCTAATTTATTACGTATACTATAAAAATTTTATCATTACTTATACTTATTTTATTGGGTAATAATGCTGTGATAATTATAATACTAGATGTATTAAATAATTATTTTAGGAAAAGCGCTTTAATATTATATAATAAAATTTATAAACATTTCATTAAAATTTACTATTCGTAAATAATGAAAATATTATCTTTATGTTATTTATTATTTTTAAGTGTATCTTCTTTGTAATAATGCTGGGATAATTATAGTCCTGGAAGCATAAAATAATTATTTTATGTAGAGTGCTTTAATATTACACAATAAAACAGAAAAACAAAAAACAAAAAACAAAAAAAAAAAAAAAAAAACGTAGAAATTAGTTGTTTGTAGATAATGCAAATATTATCGCTATATTATTTATTATTTTTCAATGTATCTTCTTTTTCTCCTTTAAACTTCTCTCTCTCTCTCTCTCTTTTTTTTTTTTTTTTTTTTTTTTTTTTTTTTATTAATTTTATCACTTTTTTTTATTTCCTAGAATCTCTGTCATTGAAAAGAACTATTTATTATTTGTTATTAAAATTTCTTTATAAAAATAGGATTATTATTATTATTATTATTATTTTTAAATCTGTGTTTTATTTTGAAAACAAACAAAAGAGGTAATTAGACAGACTTCACAAAAACAAAAGCTCAGTAAGATAAGAGCGCGCAAAACTGAACCACTCACCGATAGATGGCATTACTATTCCATTCTGATCTTTATGATCTTGCATGGCATCGGAATATTTCTTCTCCTCTCAACGAGTCAGTATCCAATAAGGTGGTGGTTTGGAGAGCACCCGTGTTGCCAGCGCTTTTTACAAATCGCAGCGAAGCTCGTCGCGTACTTTTTTCGCTTCAAAAAATGACTAACAGCTGGGGAAAATCTCTTTCATGAAATGTGATGTAATGACATCGTAAATTATGTATTATGGAATATCATATTTTTAAATTAAGTGTATAAATTAAAAGAACATACGTGTGACAATTTAGAAATCTTATATGTGCTTCGAAATTATGCTTCGTAATTGTAGTAGTTGTACATTTAGGAATGATATAGTATCTGAAAAAGCTTTATTACTGAAGTAACCAAAATACTAATGTCAAACTTTTCAATTTTGTATGACATAGTTCTATAAATTTATTGTATTATGCAGTGAAATGTCTACAAAAACATGAAAAATAATGACAATTCGTTTACAATACTCCAATACAATAACAATTTGGCATTGACTTGCTCCCGTTTACCGAAAACTGCTGTTGTAATAATTAAATTCATGTTGTCATATAGTGTTTAGTTTTATTACGATATTTCATATTTATAAATAATGCAGTTTAAGGTAATTTTTATTGGTAAAATGTGGAATAAGATGAAATAATGTTTACCAAACTTAAAATGAAGCTTATCAAAAGAGGTCGAAAAACCATATCTAAAAAATGATGGACTTTACTTATTTAAACATGGATTAAACGATATTTGAAAACTTTAAAGATATAAAAATAGCATGTATAAACATGTATTTTTAACGTAAATTTCAACATGAAATCCATTTCACTTTTAAATATATATATATACGAATATGTCCCTAAATAAAAGAATACTTAAATAAAATTGGAAACGGGGAAATGTCACACATAGATGAAAAGAATAATTATTTTAAGAAAATGTTTGCTCAAACCTATGAAATCTCTATCATAAAGTAACAAAAGAATAAAAATTACTCTTAACAATGAATTCTTACAGAGAACGTCATGAAAACAAAATGAAGCATTGTGATAGCTCGTGTTTTACATTGCGGATGCTCAACCGAAATTAGGTTATTAAAAAATACTTTGATTTTAAAATTCATGATTGAAAATTTTAAATTCATTAATGACAAAAAGATGATTCAATTTCTTGACATAAATTATACTTTAAATAAATTAGTAATTATTCGATTGAAAGATTTATATTTTTATGGAGAATCAAGGAAATCCCATTATGTGTAACTAAAAGATAAAATCGAAAAGCACCGCAAATCGTATTTGAAGTATGACGCCGAACGGCACTTGGGTAGAAAAAGGTGAGGTGAACACCCCCACTATTACCACGTGGAGAAAGAAGAAGCTTCTGTTTACACTTGTGTTTTCAATATTCTTCCTTCTGCTGTTTATTATGGCAACAGGAGCAATTGTGTATTTCTACTGTAAGTAATTTTATATTTATTATAAATTGATATTAGTTATTAGTTCACTATTAATTATAATGCAAAGTAACATTCTATGATAAACTAATTTTGAAATAAATAAGAGCGTTAGATTATTATTTGTTGTGGTAACTGGGGCAATCGTTTGTTTTTACTGTAAATAATTAAAAAATTTCTTTTATAAATAATTATAAGTTATTAATCCGTTATTAATTTTAATGCAGTTCTTTTTAGTTGTTCAATAAGTTAATTTTTAATGAAATGAAAATGGCAGTTAATTAAAGTTTTTACTTTAGTGTTTAAATAACTTTAAAATTTATTCTCAGTTAGCGATTATAATAGAAAAAGTTAGACGATCATAAATCTGGAAAAGTGAATAACAGAAATTAATACACAAATAAATTTTGTGTGAAAATAAATAAATAAATGGGAGAACTCGATTTTTAATTGATATTACTGTACCCCCGGAAAATTCATATATAATTCAAATATTGCATTTCAGTAGCATCTAAGTCGATTAATTGTTTCTTTACCTTTAATCTTCTCTTTTTACTAATGTTCGTTTGGCAACCTGTTTATTTCTACTATCTCCGTAAGTATCGTTTAACATGTGGATTTCTTAAAAATACTTATTCCTTATATCAATTTTGGTTTGTGTTATTGTTTAATCTAATTTCCTTTTTTCTTTCAAGATAGAGACTTGAGCTGTATATTTGCTTGAATTAGCTATACAATTTTCCGAAATCTTGCACTCTGCTGATAGAAATGCAAGTTTCCTGACGAGTGAACATTTCTATTTTTCAGCATATAAAATTCCAATTTTCAATTCATGAATTCTCTCTCTTTTTTTCCCTTTTATCGGATCTCTTTGGTAATTTTATCCTTTTCTATAAAATGTTGACTGTTTCTATTAATTTAATGGTTTTTGCAAACTAATATCTCATCATTAGGCTTATGTGTTATGTTAGTGTCATTTCTCTTCTGCACTTTAGCTTGTTTTTACTAATCATTGGTACTCAAATTAAATTATCACCGTGACAATAATTTTATTCGAAATGAATCTCATTTAAAATTTAATTATATGTTGGTATTTTCATCTACCTTTTGCTTGCTGAGTGTTACATGGTATTAAATTATTCAAATTATATATATATATATATATATAAAGATAATTGAAAAAAAAAAAAAAAAAAAGATAATTGCAATGATTAAACTGTATCATTATATATGTATATATAAACATATAATTTTATTTTAGAAGTTTTCTTACATATTTGGACAAAATAAGTAACTATTAGTACAAGTGAACACTGCATGTTGAAAAAAAAAAGTATGAAATTTAATTTTTATTTCTAATTAATAAACTTATAAATATTATTTTTATAACTAATCATTTGAAACTTGGAATAGAGTAACGTCAATATTTTAATTGTATAATTATATATATATATATATATATATATATATATATTATTCTATTAATATGGAATGAAGCATAATACTAAGAAAGTTTTAAAAAAACAAGCAACTGACATACATATGAAGAAGGATAAGACAAGAGTGCAATGCCAATAATTTAATTGCATTATTGTGCATACATATTATTCAAGAAATATAAAATAGAATCTAAAACTTCAAGGGTATGACAAAACAATGGACTTACGCATCTTAAAAATATGTGTAAAATTTAATGTTTATTTGATATAAGTTTAATTTTTAATCCTTTTAAACACACAAGAGCCGGATACAATAATCTACTTGCATACATATGTATGTATCTGTTATTCTAGCAATACAAAACAGGATTATAAACTTGAAATGTTTTGAGAAAACATGTCTTAATCAGACGGATTAATACGTGACATACAAGAGCGTAATATCAATAATTTATATAATTTATATAATTATATGTATAAACTATTCCAACGATACAAAACAAGAACTGACTTTTTAAATGTTGTGGTAAAACACTTATTACCAGACGAACATTCTAATTTCCGCATAAAATTAATATTATCAAATTTCACATAATTTTTATATCTAATTTGCTAAGGTAATGAAGAGAGCAAGGCTGGTAATTTAATTTTAATATTATATGTACATATTATTATAGAATTTCAAAACAGGTAACTAACAGACAGAAAAAAAGTAACCCATAAAGTTTTAATGCCAGTAATCTAGTAAAATTTTAATGCCACTAATATATATATATTGGTTTCGAAATTTTGATGAAACAATTAACAAACAATATCTGATTTTTGAATGAAATTTGATATTTTTTTACTTTTGCATAATTTTTATTTTTAATTTCTTAAAATCACAAGAGTATAATGTCAATAATTTTATTTTACAATAATGCGTTTATACTACAGCAACTAATATTTTAAATGTTTCAACAAAATAAGTAATTGATATAAAATACCTAGATACCGCATGTTAACGTGTTAAAATTTAATTTTTAATTGATATTTCAATACTTTGCATAATTTTTGTGTTTAGTCATATTAGACATACAAAATCCCGATACCAATAATATAATTGCATAATCCATATGCATATAATAATAATAATAATAATAATAATAATAATAATAAGAGAGAGAAAGAAGCACTTTGATATAAATCGTGGCTAAGAAATAACAGAAATTTTTAACATTGTAATCATGTCTTATTCTAGCGATATATATATATATAAATAAAAAAAAAAATTCAACGTTTAAAAAGTTTTGATAACGCAAGTAACTAATAGAACATCTGATTTCCACATACAATTTTATGAGTTCGCATAATATTTCTATTTCATCTTTTGCAGAACACAAGAGCGTAAAGACGACAATTTAATCGTTGCATTTCATTCTATCAATATAGTAAACGTCACCACTAAAAATTTAGAAAAACGAATGTGTACAAATACAACCTTCTCATTTTGTAAAATATACGTAATGTTTATAGATCACTACAATTAATTTTACACTGATACAGACAAGTTTATACGATTACTACTTACTTTTAAAAGCGATGTTTATTATTATTGTTTTAATGAAACGTCGATAAGAAGATTTTAGTTGAATGAAACCAAAGTTAAATAAATAAATAAATAAATAAATAGGGGAAAGGAGTCGCATAAATTCTGGAAGCAAAAATTACTATTTTTAGAATTTAATATTCTTTATTTAAAATGCACCGTGATAAACGAAGTGTAAAAATGTTCATGCTTTGATACATAAGAAAGGAAAATGTCTAGACATAAGAGAATTTCATTTCTATAATAAATTAGACTGATTCTAAAAAAAATCAGTAGGAAGAAAAGTTTTTAAGAAATGATGTATGAATCTAAAATTAATTAACCTTTACCATATTATTTATGGATGAAAAGAATTGTACATATTTTTTGATATACATTGCAGATTCAATTTGTAATGATAAATGAACTTTTTTTTTTTTTTATTGTTATTACATTTACAAAAATGGATATTAACCCATTTTTCGTCAAACTTCTATTTTTTTTTATTATTATTACATTTTCAAAAATGGATATTAGCCCATTTGTAGTCAAACTTCTATTTTTTTTTTTTTTTAAATTATTATTATTATTAAATTTTTAAAAATGGATATTAACCCATTTTTCGTCAAACTTCTATTTTTTTTTATTATTATTACATTTTCAAAAATGGATATTAGCCCATTTGTAGTCAAACTTCTATTTATTATTATTATTATTATTATTATTATTATTATTATTATTAAATTTTTAAAAATGGATATTAACCCATTTTTAGTCAAACTTCTATATTTTTTTCCAAACAACTTTTTAATGCAACATGTTCTTTATTCGATTTTAGTATAATTCTAGACCTGGGAAAGTTTTTTTTTTTTTTTTTTTTTTTTACAAATACATTCAGACAGATTTTGGCTCGCTGCCACCTTGATATTAATTCAAAATAGCAACACGAAATATTTTAAAACAGTCAATACATCTGATGCTTATTGCGTTCTGTGTACAGGACTGTGGCTAAAAATGGGTTAAAATAAAATATAGATATTCGATAATGACCGTGTTAAGGCTATGCAACCGTATAACAACACACCTTCAATTTACACAAATAACTCTTTAATATATATATTTTAATGCGAAAATACTTCTTTGGAGTTGAATATGATTTTAATAAGCAAACGTTCACTGTTTATGCTACTCATGTACATATCACCAAGAGAATATTTAATACCATTATGTAAATAACATACTGCGACTTACATATGATGAACTGAAATAATAACATAATAGTTTGAAAAAGAATAGTTGACAAAATTAGAGTGAATTGATAATAAAAATTAAACGTATCCAATAATATTCTCGTCAATATAGTAAAGAAAATTAAAAAAAAAAAAAAAAACACGCATTAATTTTTTTCTTGAAATTTGACTTGTGAAAGAAAACAAGACATATTTATTTTTCTACAAAATGTAAAATAGTTGTAAAAGTATGATTCGCAGATATTTGTTTGAAAAATTCTGACGTTCGGGAAAAATGTTCCGTGTATTATTTACGTACGCATATTTTAAATAATTTAAATTTGTCTTTCACCAGTATTCAGATGTGATGACAGCGATAAGAACAGTTTTAGGAAATCTGTTTTACCCTTTATCTACTTCATTATGAAACATACAAAAATTGTGTTTGAAACATATAATTTTAGTTACTAAAGAGCCTTATTTAAAGATGTATAAGTTAAAAATGATGCATATCACCTCATCATAGTAACTAATGAGAATTTTATGCAGTGGTATTTTAGTGTACTACTGGTACGTAGAGGTCGAAAAAAGCATTTCGACATGAAAAATGTATAAAGAAATATTTAATTTTATGTTCGATATATTTATTCTATGATTAGTGGGATATTCTTGAGATAATATAAGAATTAGTTGTAACACACATGAAGATCGTGAAAAATATCAAGCCAAAACAGCAATTGCACTCAATAAAATCCGTTATGGGATAAAAATGGCTATATGTACCGTCTAATCGTTTGCAGTGAGATAAAAGTGAGGTACATCTGTTCCTTTTTTATAAATATCTTTCACATTTATTCTATAATTTCGATTTTATACTCTTTTTAAAGTAATGGTACTTTAAAGTACCGTCAGTAAACAAAGGGTTAAACAGGAATGTGTTGTTATGGTTATTAAATTATGGATATGAAGACAATGCTTAAAGAATTATATTTTGAAAAACCACTATAAGCTGATCGTCTTTGATCCATTTTAATATTTACATGAAAAATATAATATTTTTTATCATTGAATTTTTTCATTTTATATCTTTATTGAGTCGTACAAAATTTTGTTTATTGTTATATAACTAATACTAAATGCAGCACACACGTAACTTAAATAAAAACTGCATATTTTTTATAGATTTCTCTAAACTTACTGCATAGGTTATTTATTATTTTATTAAAGTTAAAATCAATTTATTAATAGCTTGGTTTGCGCTACACTTATTTACGCAATATTTAATAAGAAAGTTCAAAGAATGATGTATGTGATATGAATCACGAAGAAATAACGGACATGAATGTTTTTTTTTAACTCGTCTTTGTTTTTTTTTTTTTTTCCCAATAACTATTATTATTATTATTATTATTTTTACAAATGTTTAACGCTTTGAATCCAACTATTGTTCATGAAACGAGCTTCTTAAAATGAAAAATGACATCTAGGAATATTGAGTGAGCTTTTAAAAATGACGAAAGCAAAGAATAAATTTTGTCGTATTTCTCATTTAGTCGTTTGTGATAATTAGTTTATTGTTATGAAAAGATTCAAACTTGATCTAGAGATAAGAATGAATAAATCTGTCGTATTTTTCATTTAGTCATTTGAGATAATAAGTTTATTGTTATGGAAAGATTTAAACTTGGTCTAGAGATAAGAATGAATAAATTTTGTCGTATTTCTCATTTAGTCATTTGTAATAGTAAGTTTATTGTTATGGAAAATTTCAAACTTGATCTAGAGATAAGAATGAATAAATCTGTCGTATTTTTCATTTAGTCATTTGAGATAATAAGTTTAGTGTTATGGAAAGATTTAAACTTGATCTAGAGATAAGAATGAATAAATCTGTCGTATTTTTCATTTAGTCATTTGAAATAATAAGTTTATTGTTATGGAAAATTTCAAACTTGATCTAGAGATAAGAATGAATAAATCTGTCGTATTTTTCATTTAGTCATTTGAGATAATAAGTTTAGTGTTATGGAAACTTTCAAACTTGATCTAGAGATAAGAATGAATAAATTTTGTCGTATTTCTCATTGAGTCATTTGCAATAGTAAGTTTATTGTTATGGAAAATTTCAAACTTGACCTAGAGATAAGAATTTTTATTATAAGATAGAAAAAAACGGTAATGCATTATTATACTAAACCAATTATCAAAATATTTTGTATAAAAAGTTAATAACTTTCTATAATTTTTCTGCCCCATGAAAAGTTATTCAAACTCAGTCAAATAACTGGCAAAACGCTTTCAAATATATGTTCATGACAAAATATGTGTACCTTTTTAGTTACACGAGGGAATCTAAATTTTAATTTAGTTTAAAATCATTAGTGATATGAATTTTTTAAAATACCCCTGAAAAGTACCGGGTAGGATGCATGACTTTTTTTGAGTCTCAGAGTGTTAGAAAGATTATTATCTAAAAATACACTTACACACTCACAAAACAAAAATGCCGAAAAAATCTTTTATTTCATTAGTTTGAGAAATATATTTTATTTTTTGAGACTGATGTTTTATTGCATTAATAAATATTTTCATGAAATCAAAAATAAAATTTGAGGAAAAAAAATGCTTAAAATAATATTATAGTTTAAAAAAATTAAAGAACACGCTTTCATAGAAATGTGAACTAAAAAGCATAAAATATCTATCTTAATATTAAAATGCAGGGTAAGAGAAAATCGTGTGAGTGACACACCATAATATTTACATACATTTAAATCTTTAATTAAAATAATATAGAATTAAACAAAAACCATTTTTAAAAAATCTCCCCTGACTGGGCTCGAACGCTAGACCTTTAGGTTCGTAGCGCGAAGCTATGCCTCAACGCCACGGCGTTCACGTAGAGAAAGTCTTTTTTTACAATATAAATATTTTGTTTGCTGCCAGAGTGGTTACAAACATACAAACATACAAACATACATACATACATACAGGTGAAGCTAATAAAAGCGTATTAAAAATAATACAGAGATGTAAATGAAAACATACCTTCTTTTGTTTACAAGAGATCGTTTGAGAATTTCGAATCGATTTTTTTTCTCTAAATACATAATATTGCATTTTACAGCGAAGCCAACAGGAAAACAAATTTACATTTACCTCCTATATAAATTCAGAACATTTGGATCGTATTTTCCATTACATTAAATAGACATTAAATTTCCAGAAATAATGTTTCGCGGAATAATACATTATAAGTTTGGACTGCATAATTTCTGTTTAATATCTAAAACATATTTATTTTCGATTTCGGATAAAATCGCCGAAGGAAACACATTTTATACTTGTGATTTGATAAAATGAACATTTGGAATGAATACTTTGCTATGAATTTATCGGAATACAATTTTTGTGTGATTTCAATCCCTTTAAGCAAAGAATAAATAAATATAAATCTTGAAGTTGGAAAAAGCTACAAAATATTTGAATATTTCTACTACATTATTTTAAACATTTATTATGATCGAATGGCCTTTTATAGTCACTCCATTAATTATCCCCAATTTAATGAGTATATTACAATGCTAATTAGATTCACGTAATAATTAATCATATTTGGTTTACTATATTCAGATTGTTCCACTGTTTGTTCTTGATTTTTTTAATTGCCTAAAAATTTTTTTAACCAGTAAAAATTTTCAGAAATAAAAACAATGCAATTTATCTCTGGTATGTTACTCAAATGCGCTATTAATGTCAGGAATGGACATAGACGAAATATTGCTTAATGATAAATGATAAGAATTAAAACAGTTCTGAATATTACAAAATGCTATAAAGTAAATTTAAGTCGTTATATTCAATTAGCAGATATGTTAAGTAATATTAAAAAAAAAAAAAAAACTTTTTGAAATTGCAATTAATTTGTAAATGAAACTACTTCATAAAAATGTGTATTTATAAGTAAGTTAAATCTGGATGTAATATTAATAGTTACGCAGTTTTTTATGTTTGAAATTTTCATGTTTGAGTTTAAATTTATATATTTTTAAATATATAAAGTTAAATATATATGTATACATATTTTATGTTTCAGTTGGAGATAAAAAAAAAAAAAAAAAGTGAATTTATTAAAAGGAATCCTGAGAAAACTTAGAAAAATGGCGGAATTCTTTAAAAAGATGTCAGACTTTATAATTTTTTTTTTTTTTGTAAATTGCTATTTTAAATTAGTACAGAATGAAATGTATATATTTCTATGGAAATATAACAATATTAAATATATTAATGTTTCTCTAAAAGCATTTTAAATTTAATAAAATGAAATTCGAAGTTTTAAAGTTCTCGAAAATATTTAAAATACTCTCTTTTGACGAATTTTTAATTTTTCCTCTCTGTTTTACATAGGAAACATTTTCCCTTAATAAAATGAGAATATTTTTAAAACATTTTTATAGCTTTACACTATTTTAGTTTAACAATATAATCAAAACGTATTAAGGTTATTATTTTTCATGTTTTTTCAAAAGATAATTAAAAAAAAAAAAAAAAAAAAAAAAATGCTTTTATGATGGAATGTTGGAATTTAATGTAAATTTTACATATATACAGTAATATAATATATTACAGAAAAACTATATATATTTTTTAAAAGTTAATTTAAGAGGCAAGTAATTTAAAATTTAAAGGTGTATATCTTCGGTTAAAAAATTCTAAATTACTAAATCTTTAAGCTCTTCCTAATTAACACGCAATTTAACACTTTATGACTTCAAATAAAATTACATTCAACATACATATTGTTTTACACAATGTCTTAATGATTTAAATAATTATAAGAATTGCTCATTTCTTTGGCCGCAGTGCATTTTACAAAACCAGATAAAAAACTTCTTATTTCGTAAATAAATTTAGTTTTGTGCTGCCCTATATTGGCATCTATATAGTAACTCATTCAGATTTTTAAAAGTATTGGGTAAGATGGGTGCCGGGAGGGGGGTAAATCGGTGGAAAAATTATTATTATTATTTTTTTTTTTAAAATCATGCTCATACTCTCAATACTTTCCTAATGTAAAAATGGCTACAGTAAGGGAGTTCACTAATGTATCATGCTAAGATGGTTATATATATATATATATATATATATATATATATATATATATATATATAAGTTTTACCCCAATAAAAAAATTTAAATTAAAATTACCTCAAATTTACCCCACGTGGGGTAACTGGGAGGTATGACTAAAAACCCTATTCAGATTTATGTTAAAAATGTGGGATGAAGTAGTGCTCAAACAACAACCTTTACAGAAAAATACATTCATAAAAAAAAAAAAAAATCAAAAAATGCGGTTAAAAGTAAAAACTGCCGATACCGATCATTTTTGTTTCCTACAAGCCTCCTCCTCAAATACATAAAGCAAATAAGTGATATTGCTATAAGATACTAACTAGTAGTATTGGATTAAGAAAAACAAACCCGCATTTTTTAAACTGCTACAGAATTTTTATTAGCAACGTATAAAATTTGACAAAAATCGATGTCTTTGCATCTGAACAAACTAAGTAAATTTATTACTTTAAAATTAGGAAATGTTCTTATAAGAAAAGAATAATTTTAAAATACAATGGCAGCGCATGTTTTAAACCTGTATAAGCTCTAAAACAAATATCCCAACTGTTCAAGTTTTTTATACAATAATGTCTTTACTTTACTCACTGTACTCCACTTGAGTAAGACCGATGAGTCTAGAACTGACTTGATAAATGTCTAAATTAAGTTAAAGGATCGAAGGAAATGTCTTAAGGAAGTTTTTTATAACATTTTGAAATAATTCTAGATAAAAATATATTGAAAATAAAAAGTTCCATCAATTTCCCCACATGGGGTAATTCGGACGCAAAATTTTCCGACCCCCAGCCCCATGTACCCATTATCACAAAAAAAAAAAAAAAAAAAATGCATATAAATAATTATAGCTTAGCATATCCTTTTACTTGTGATAGCATATTTCGCCAATGTTTTTAAAAAAAAATTGTGGTCTACAACATGTTTTGTTTTATAAAAACGAACAGAATTTAAGGTTCGCAATAATAAAAGTATACAAACATTTCAATTTTTCTATTTTTGTATGCAATAGGTATTTGAACATAAGTATTTTTTTATTATTAAGAAATGTATAAGCAACATTTTGGCATTATTAAAATTTATTTAATAAATTATAAAAAGGGTTAATTTTTTTATTTATTTTTTATTTTTTTTAAATATAACTTTACCTCCGATTTACCCCACTACCGATTTACCTCATCCTACCTAGTCGAAATCTCAAACTCTGTTTTATGAGTCAAAGAAGAGATGTCTACATAAGAGAAGGAGATTGAAGAGATTAAAGAAAAAAAAAATTCCAAAATATTGTCTGAACTACTCATGTTCTAAAAAACTCAAATAGGATGAGCTTGTTATTCGACATTTCTAACTTGAAAGTGTAGTTTTGAGAATAACATGTTACACTATTGTATGTCCTCATTTTTATATTTTAGAGTTAATTACTTTCAGTTGTTTTGGATAAATTTAAAAATTATTAAAAATACATTTTTAATGGATTTTTTCGAATTCATAGTCCCGATTGGTCGAATAAGGAACTGAGTTTATGAGAGCCTTTTTCATTCAGTAATATTTACTGTTATTTTAAAACTGTTATTTCTGTTAGTATTCATTGTTGTTTTTGTCTGTGTTACCAGTATATTTATATAACAATTCATTTTTAGGAATTTTTCAATGCAAAAACAAGCAAAACATAAAAAATATAATAAATTAAACGTAGTTACTGAGCACAGTAAATAAAACTTGAGCGTAAACAGTTTAAATTAAAAAGATAAGAAATTAATTTGTTAACAGAAAAAAAAAAAAAAAAAATAATAATAGAATTACGATTTTAAACATTGGTTGTGAATGACGACTAAGATGAAAATTATATTTTATGTTATTTTCATAAGCGTTAATTATTCATTAAAAAAAAATGAAAATGTAAAGTTTTTAATATGTACGAAATATATTAATGTTAAGTAAGGTATTAAGTTTTTTATTATTTTTTATTTTTTTTATTCAATAGTTTCTGTCTTTAACTCAAGCCACAAAGATATAAAATATGTTTTACAACCTAGATAAAAATAATTGATTCATTAGCAAAACAAAAAGATAAAAAATAAGGCGGATTATTTTTAATTGAAAATGGACATTTAGAAAATTGAATTTTTAAAGTTCAATTGGTATCTATCTATCTCTCTCTATATATATAATATTTCTGAGAAAATTTTAGGTTCTTATGTTTCTGAATTTAAAACTGAAAATGGAGCGTTTGTCTATATCGATTTGCAGATTTCCAAGAATAATAATGACCTGCTCCGTTCACTTAAAAAAGACATTGTTGGTTTTACTGAAATCTTTTTAAGTTTGAAACGCTTCAAGTGTAAAACTTTTTGTTTTTGCGATATTTCTTTTCTAACCATTTCCATTAAACGTATTATTATTATTTTTTTTTTTTTTTTTTTTTTTTTAATCTAAAGAACAAATTTCAGCTATCTGAAGGTTTAACAAGAAGTTCTGGAAGTATTATTGATTTAAAAAAAATCAAGAAATATTTTTATACTTTAATGCAAATATTTCAAATAAAATTTGTTGAAGTTAGAGAAAATAATTTCGTTTGGAATTTTTCAAATACAATTTAAATAATAAAAAAAATCGAATCGTCTTATAACTAACTTTTAATAAATAATAAAAATGAAAAAAAAAAAAAAAAAGGAAAAGAGTCATTGACTTAAATCAGTTAAGATATACAATTGTTCGACGATTTTTTCAGAAATTTAATCTAAAGCATTGTTAAATTCCAGTTTTTAGAATTATCAACTCTAGTTTATAAATTGAAAAAATACTAAAAAACAGAAATTTTACATGCATTATAAAGTATTCACAAAGTTTCTTCAATTAATTAGAATTACTATTATTAATATTGCTTTTTTATGATATAGAAATCGAAGTTTTATGTGGAAATATATATATATATATATATATATATATATATATATATATATATATGTATGTATTAAGTTATTCAGTATACCATTTAAAAAGTTTTTGGATTAATTTTTTATATTCCTTTAGAAATATAAGTAAAAATTATAGTTCACTTGATCCGTATAATATTATATACGTGTTACTGACATTTGAGGTGCTTATAGAGTAAATCGCATAACAATGAAAGTAATTCAGCTGAATATCATTGAGGTTTATTTTAATTATTAATTATTATGTTTATTCAAATAAATGTGTTATAAAGGAAATTATTATGTTTATAATTGTATATTATTTTTACAACAATATTTAAGAAATTTCATTTTTTTCTTTTCAAGGAATTTTCATTAATATTAGAAGTTTCTAAACATTTATAAAAGTAGTTGAATCTATCTTTTAGACAGTGTTCTCTTATAATTCTTTTTTGGAAGATCATTCTTAAAATATATTTTCCAACCAATATACGATTAATAATACGATTAATACGTTTGTCGCATTGCAATCTACAGTTCAAATCTGAAATGAATTACAATATAAAAGTTCATCCGCTTCGCAATTTTTGCGATATACAATAATGTGAAACAAGATGAAAATTGTCTGTGGTCATTAAAATACTGTTATTCAAATTTGGCATCCCCAGAAAATAAATTAATAAGTAAATAAAATAAAATAAAATAAATAAAACCTTCAAAATTTGTTGAGTTGTGGTGTATTTTATCTTTTTCAAATAAGTAAATAAATAAAATAAAATAAAATAAATAAATAATAAAAAAATAAAAAAAATCCTAGAATAATTTCATTATTATTATTAGTAAAATTATTAAGGTTAATTTTTTTTTTACTTTCTCTTACCCATAAAGCAGAGAAAGTATTGCTTTTGGGTCAAATTTTCAAAAGGGAGTTTTTGTTATATTTACAGGTTTTGAGGTTCCCTGAATCCGAAAATTATGTTTTTAGCGGTTGGTCTGTATGTGTGTCTGTGTGTCTGTTATCAGCATATCTCAAGAACAAATTATAGCAGAAAGACCAGAATTAGTTCTAAATATGTATCATATATGCTACACTAAGCTTTTCGTTGAGATGAAGCAGATGGTTCATGTACAGGGACACCCAAGAGAATTCATATACATTACGTCTATGGAAGAAATTGCAGGTAAGTAGAGTTTAACGTCTATAGACTGCACTGAACCAAAGGAAATTAATGTATATTCTTCATATATGCGTAAAAACATGTCTCATGCAGAATATGGTAAGGATATCATTCACTGTTCGTTTACAGGGCTACACAAAAGAACTAGATTATAGTGCAACAATAGTTGAAAATTAGTGGAAATGTATTTCCGATTGTGCCCTGTATTATTACTATAGGATTATGTTTAGGTGCACTATTTTGTTTCTACATAATCTTCAAAAGATATACAGGGTTGCAAATATTTAAGTGATAACATTCTTTTTTATTGTTAGTGGAACTGCTTTACTATAATATGTCCGGGAAAGCTGTTTCCAAGTACTCCATGTCCAGGAAAGCTGCTCAGAAATTGAAATGAATTCCTCATAGACAAATGATATATAATGTATGTTTTTAAGCTAAATATTCGTTGTTTGCCTTTTACGTATTTACACGTTTTGATGCTTCCTGATTACCAAAGTCAAGTTTTTTTAACGTTTGATCTTTGTCTGTGTCTCTTAGAGTAACTTAAAAACGAATAACTTCAGGAGTTGAATAATTTGAACGAATAATTTCAAAAGTTGTATTTCGAAGTTAATATAAGTTTGATCAAGACGGATATGTTTCAAGGAATATTGTGTCAAATTTCAATTCTATATAAATGTAGGTGCAGTAATGAAACGGGAGGTTGAGGGGGCGGTACCCTTCATACACAACTAATTATCATATAAAACTCTTCCGAAGCCTAATTTCCATTGTTTTAACATAAGTTTACATAACATTACTCGTTATCTTATTTCTTAATCTCAAACTTTTATTAATAGAATTAAATTTCAGGGTAAGAAAAAGTCGTGTGAGTGACACATCAGATTATTTGAAATTGCTATACAAAATAAATAAATAAATAAATAAATAAATAAAAATCATTTTGTGTAGTAATAATTGGAGGCATTTTGTTTTAAATGAAATACCGTTTCTAACCGATTTAAAACGTCGATAAAACCAAATTAATCTACTCCTGTCTATTATACAGGGTAGTTATAATTAAGTTTCACTATCGTTAACACAGAGAAGTTGATCGCCAATAAATTTTGGTATATGAATGATTCCCGAGATAATGCGTAAGGAATTAAATTTTTTTTTTTTTCGTTCAAAAATTATTTTCTAGGTAGCGCTTTCCTTTCTAAATTGAACAAATGGAACGTAAATGAAAAATTCGACCCACACCGAATTAAAATCTAATCAATAAACGTTTAAATTGTGTAAGCATTCTGTATGCGTCATTTCTTTCGTTTAAATTTGTTTTTAGCCCAAAGTATCATCTACGGAAAATTTTTGAATTATTTTTTTAATGTCTTGAGTGAATTTTGTAAATCATCCCCATACCAAATTTTGCGTCATTTTTTTTTCGCCTGCTTTAGCTACAGCATGGTGTTTATATCTGAAGTTTAATTATAACCATCTTGTACTGCATACTAATAGTGATAGATAAATGGTTGAAATGCTGGCCTTCATGTGCGTGTTCGAATCAATGTTCAGACATGGATGTTTGTAGTTATTTTAAATTCACTTTAATTCGTGGATTCAGGATTAATAAAATTTAAAAAACAGTGCAAAAATGTATCGTAGATTAACTACCCTTGATCTAAACAAAATCAATACAAACAATTGTTCATATTTAAACTTACATTTGCGTTGATGTCTACCATTAATACTTCTCATATAAATTTGATACGCCATTTAACTGAATGAAGTGTGATTCTTCTCTAAACAAGATTTGGTACTCCCTATTTGATTTATCCTTATTAAAAATGATTTAGTTTTCTGCAATACTCAAATTTGATGTGTGAGATAAATAGACAAAACAGAATTACAAAATAATATTTGATATTAGTTTTACAATTAAAAGCGGTTATTCTTATGGGAGTTAATGTTAATTCCCTACACAAGTAACCAAGACCTTTATGAAATGGGGAGGGGGGGGGATCATTTTAAGGTGCCCTTGTCCGTATTCACATGAGTGTCAGAGAAAATAACAAGAAACCCACAACGGCTAGTCCGACATCCAATACATGGCTTTGAATCCAGCATCTTCCACCTACCAAATTTGATAGCAAAACTTCTCGTTCACTACTAGTCACCCAATACAAATTTAAAAATTATTATTACCTCAAGGCGTTTATACAAAAAAAAAAAAAAAAAAAAAAGACATATTCATGAAAGTACAAATAATTTTATTTAAAAACAATAAAGAGGGAAATATTGAATGAATTACAATAATATTTAAGTTTTGCTTACTTAGATATGAGAAAAGTTGAGATATTATCATTTTTAAATGCACTAGAATCTAACAAAATTTCATGCCTTTTTTTATTATAAATGAACAGCATTTATTGCACACAATTGCAGGCTGTTTCCTTTTGCAAAACGAAATGTTTAAAAAATCGGTGTAATCTCATTGCCACCCTTTACTCTGAAACTCTCTCTTATAACTGTGGAAACCATTGAAACAAGGTTAATCAGAAGGTTTGGAATATTCTAAAATCTTCAGACATGTTAAAAAACATCTAAAACCTACGAAGACATGTCTAAAGTGAAAAGAGCCTGTTTGTAACCAAACATGTTATAGTGTTAGTCAAAAAAGGGATTTTGTAAATACGAAAAGATGTTCCTGTTCGTCACGACAAATTCATCAGGTTTAAAAGAATTTAATTGATACTTTCCTAAAGATAAGAGAAAAGATCCGAGAATCGTAGTTAATAAGGTCGGGTTTGAATAAAATCTTTTAAATTTTTTTGCAGCGAGTACGAATTCAACTATTTCTGCGTTTAAGTGGTTAAGGCGAACTATGAAAAAATAAAAACATTTCAATTATAATATATATGTATATATATATTTGATTACTCATTGAGGAAAATCATACGCAATGTATGCAAATTCTTTTGTGCGACTCTGTAAAATAATTACAATCGATAAGCTTAAAATAAGAAATATTTATCTGATTTTTATGATTTAATCAATTTAACATTAGTAAAGGAAACTTTAAACTGTTTGAGTCCATAGACGCAAAGTATAAAAATTCTATTTTATATATTGGTAAAAAACTGCAAGTACACTCATGCATATCTGTATAATTCTTGAAATGACAACCTATAACATTCATACCAATTTACATCTTAATCGAATGTAAAGTTTAGGCGTTATCGCACTTAAAATAATTTGAGTTCATTGACTATAATAATGAAAATTTTTCTGTGTGTCCCTATAAAATAACTATATCTTGTACATTGAAGAAAATTTATACCATTTGCAGGATGACTATTTATAAAACACTTATTAACTTTCAGTTCAAAATCGAATAAGGCGTTTAGATTCTATCGCATTTAAATAATTTGAGTTCATAGGCCATAATGATAAAGCATTTTTTTTGTGTCCCTGTAAAAAAAACTACATGTTCAACAATCATTAAAATCTATTTTAATTGTGCGATGGTGACCTATAATATACCTGACAACTTTTAGTTCAATCGAATGAGGTGTTTATACGGTATTGCACTTTTAATAATTTGAATCCGTAGATCACAATGATAAGGAATTTTTCTTCGTGTCCTTGTAAAAAAACTCTAAGTGCTGGACTCATGAAATTCTATACATTTTGTGCAACGGTGACCTATAACATACCTAACAACTTTCAGATCAATCGATTAAAGCTTTTAGACGTTATCGCGAACATTCATACACATACATCACAGTTAAAATATCAAAAATGAACTCAAGAGACCACAAAACGTATAGATACACCAAAATCTCAAGTCTAATTTTTTTTTTTCCGATTACAATATTTTCTTTACATAATGTATGTTTGGAAAGTAAGAACAGAAAAACAGAAATATATTGATTTCTTTTGATATATTTATGTTGAGAAAAATTTCTTACTTAAAAATTTAATTAATTTTACAACAGCATTTACCAATAAGACTTATCCTTTATTTTATCATTCCACTTGTAAAATTTTTGTTTTTTAAATATTTTCGGCTCAAAATTTCTATAGTATGTTATTGCGATTTGTGATTACAACTTTTTTATTCTGCATAATCCAGAGTGTTTGATGAAAAAAATAAATTTAGTTATTTACGAAAAATTAATCCATTTTATTATTATTACAGAAATTATACTTGAGTTGAAATGTGTCTTTTTATTATTAATATAATAATTTCAAATTATCGAAAACTATTTGTA
The DNA here is from genome assembly GCA_963930645.1 of Salticus scenicus. Classification (NCBI taxonomy): domain Eukaryota; kingdom Metazoa; phylum Arthropoda; class Arachnida; order Araneae; family Salticidae; genus Salticus; species Salticus scenicus. The sequence continues at coordinate 372,555,898 of OZ005650.1, forward strand.
ATACCAGTGTTACTTTTGTTACAAATAGTTTGCAACAAGTAGCTTAAATTATATTAAAACTTAATAAATTGAATATTTAAACATGTTTATTAGTGCTTGAAAATTTTTACAACGAAAAATAAATTAGAGAAAAATATTATGTATATTATTTTTCAAGGAAGAGAATTTTTCTTTTTCTTGTGTAAAAAAATATATTTTTTAATAAACCTATTTCAAAGATTAACGTACAACGGTTTGCCATCCCATATGCATAATGCAACAGAATTTCGTTAATAGAAAAAACTTTTAAAAAACTTTTGCATATTTTCTTTTCTTATAGGGATATGGTAATATAATCCTTTTTATTTATTTTATCTTTTTTTACTTAAAGTTGTTGAATACTTAAATAAAGAATAGTTCTAAAATATATCAAAGTGTAATTTTCTTTTGTTAAAGAAATAAGGTTAGGAGAACATATAATAATGTAAGATGTAAGTTTGTTTTCATATTACTTACGAAATTTATTTTTAAACATTTTTATTTTGTCAATGTTTGTCCAACTCTGAATTAATAATGTTTAAAAGCTTAAATATCATAATCTCAATAGAAATATGTTGAAAAAAAAAATCTTTGAATAACATCTACCATATACAAAAACTTGATGGTTATCTTAAAAATAAATATTGTTATTATTTTTACAAGATATAGTTAAAAAAGTTATTAAAAAAGAAGCTTTTGTTTTAAAAAAAGTTTATATATAGATAGTATATAGATAGACACAACATCTCATTATTTATTTACTATAGTAAAATGACTGAGTAACAGAGATATTTATTTCATTAAAAAAAAAAAAAAACTTTAAATAAGACTAAAATTAACTTCGAAGAGATTTAATTAAAAACAAACAACTTTAAAAGAAAAAAAATATATATCAAAGAGGCTAAATATACCTGTTTCAAACATTTTAAATTTCCAGTTGTTAAATGATGAATTTTATTTTTTACTCGTCTTTGACAAAATTTAGCATTGTTAGAGTCTTATTTATTTATTATTTTAATGATATATCATTCACATGATATGCCGAAAAGATTTAATTAAAAAAACACATAAGCTCTAGGATCAAGTACTAAAAAAATTTTTAAACGAAAATTAAGATTTCCTTAACGTTTTTTAACGACGTTAGGATAGAAGTTTTTACCTTTTAATTAAAAAAATAAAAATAAAAATAAAAATAAATTCTTTTTTTTTTTTTTTTAATAAATGTCAAAGAAAGATTAAAACTGCTAAAAGAAAATTATTATTATTATTTTTTTTTTTTTGTTAATGTTTCAGGATTAGGTTTGTTATATTATTCTCGATATCCTGTAAAAGAGCATGGTAAATTAAAAAAATAAATAAATAAATAAATAACTGGCAGTCTAGACGCCAGTAGAAAGAAATGTTTACTTTACAGAAAAAAAAAATTCTATTAAAAAAAAAAAAAAAAAAAAAAAAAAAAAGCATTTTCAATTTTTAAACAGTTACTACTCCCATATTTTTTAATTAATATAGATATTCTTCAAAATGTGATAAAAATGATAATTAAAATAATGATAAGAATGGTGGAAAATTGATGAAATTTTTTGTAGGCGGTGGGGCTGGGCGGGATTGAACTTGTGCAAATAATCAGGAAAATGCATTTTCTTATTTCTACAAACTTAAACAGTACATCCCCTGCTCGCTGATACAGTAAAAACTTCTGTTTGTGCAGAATAAAAATAAAATAAAATAAAATAAATAAATAAAAATGAAAATAAATCTGTTTTTCTCTCGTTAAGTAAGTATTAACTGTATACATTATAAAATAAAAGAAGTATTATAGTTTTATTGAAATAATGATAAAATAATAATAATAATAATAAAAACTAAACTTTATATTATTTTATATATTATTTTATGTATTTTTTGTCTTAATCTTTTAAAGTCTCTCTCTTTCATTCACATTTTTTAAAGCCCACAAAGGGTCCCCCCCCCCCCTCTGTACGTAAATCATTTTTACCAACAAATTTCGAGGAGTTGGAAAAAATTCCATTACTTATAAATTATAAATACACTTTCCTTCATTACTAGACTATAGAAATCGTTATCATCCGTAGAAAATTATAGTAAAAAAATAATTATGTGTATTTGAACTCGTAAAAGACAAATCCCTTTTAGGGCAAATAATCGTGCATTACTTATAAATTATTAAACATTTTCTCATTTTACGAGATGTTTTTATAGTTATTTATCGGAAAATAATAAAGAATTGTTTATGCATAATTATTTATGTATAATTATTTATGTATATTTATTTATGTATAAGGCAAATTCTAGTTCTAATATAAAATAGAAAGTGAAATCATCTATCATTTATAAATAACAAAACGTTTTCCTGTATTACGGGTTCTAATTGTTAAGAAATTGTATTAAAATAAATAATAACAAATAAAATAGGAATAACGGAAAATCATCTTTTAAATAATTTATTTAATTTTTTCCATCTCTTTAGATAATAGATATAATAATGGCTACTGTATATGATAACGAATCAGAGTGCAGCAATTAATATTTCAAATGCTATTACAGCTTCATACATAGTTTATTTTAATTCAATTTGACAAGACAGTAATAATTTAAAATACTCCTTTAGAAAGTCATGTAAAATAAATTACTTTGCTTTTTAATAGATTAAAATTATATGCGTCGAAAAATTAATTGTAGACAGCCGATTTCATAAACATTTAGTACTAGAAATAATTAATAAAAACTTTGCTTATTAATTTATATAAAATGAAAATACAACAGATCAAATTTAAAACACAGATTGTTAATAATAAAATAATCTGGAGTGACTCTACTCAACTTTCCGAACATAAAGTAAATAACGGTTGCATAAATAAAGTTAGAGAAGTCGTTAAATAAACGAAAGTGAAAATTATAGTAGGGTATTTGAGTACTTTTATTCATATAGTATATTGTTTAATTTTACGTTATTACACTTCAAATAATTTAGTCCTATATCAAAATGCTAAAGAATTTTTTGTTGTGTCCCTATAAAATTTTATAAGTACTAGATTCACCAAAATCTATACAGTTCGTGCGATTGTGATCTATAACATATGTATACATTTTCAACTCATTTCAGTAAGGCGTTTAGACGCTATCGCGATTTTAAAAATTTTGGCCCATAGGACATTATGATAAAGAATTCTTCTTTGTGTCCCTGTGAAAACACTATGCGTGTTAGATTCACCAAAATCTATACAATTCATGCGACTGTGACCTATAACATGTGTATAAATTTTTTGTTCATCAAATAAGGCATTTAGACGCTATTGCACTTTAAAGAATTTGGACCCATAGCTACAATGATAAAGAATTTTTCTTTGTGTCCCTTAAAAAAAAAATGTAAGAGCTAGATTTACCAAAACTTATGGTTTATGCGACGGTCACCAATAACATATGGATAAGTTTTTAGCTCAATCGAATAAGGCGTTCAGACTCTATCGTATTGTAAAACATTTGGTCCCGTAGGCCATAATTATAAAGAATTTTTCTTTGTGTTCCTGTAAAAAAAACTGCAAGATTCATCAAAATCGATAGGGTTCGTACTATGGTGATCTACAACATATGTAGCAACTTTAAGTTCATTTGAATAAAGCGTGCAGGTGCTATTGTGATCAAACACAGACACATACATCCATCATTGTAGAAACAGCAAAAATAAACTCAGGGGACCTGGAAACCTATAGAATCGAAACCTCAAAGTCGGATTTTTCTCATGATTACAATATTTTCCTTACATATGTGTGTTTGGAAAGTAAAAATAACAAATAAAAACATAAAAAAAAAAAAAAAAAAGCCATTTTTTTAAGGAACTTTTGGGAGTGCAGAAAAAACTTTTGTTGTTGTTATCGCTGCTGATGTATTTCGAAAGTCGCATGCAAAATTTATTGAATTCAAAACAGGAAAATAAGTTTTCTAAAATAAGTTTGAACATGCATATTTAATTTGTTCTCTTACCGAAACAAACGTTCTTTGGATGAATTATCAGTTAAAAAATAGAATTTTAGATTTAGATTATTCATAAGGGGATTAAAAAAAATAATTAAGTTTTTCTTTCTTTTTGTCGTCGTACAAGATATAAAAACAATATTTTTCTTGGAAAGATATTTTATGTAAAAAAAGTTTTCTCTTGAAAAATCTTTATTACAAAAGGTATTATATTCTTATAAGTGTTTCATATTGAGAATATAAATTAACAATAGAGATAATCTTTGACAATAAACAACTTGTTTTTGATTTTTGTTTTAATGCTCAAAATTTGAAATTGAATTTTATTTGGGAAATCTGTGTACTCTGATTTTGGATAAAATTCTATAGATATGGATTTTTATTGTTGATATTAATGTCAGAAACCTTTTAGCGTTATATACATATGTTTAAATATATATATAAATATTATTTTTGTTATTGTTTTGAGAAAAATAGAACTTTTTTAGTAGTAATAGAAAGCAATAAATTTATAAAACGTGTCCTTTAATGAATATTTTAACAATATGTAGCGTTTAATAAGTTTATGTATTATTTTTAATCTTACTTTTAATAATATAGAGTTTTAATTATGTTAAAAAAAAAAAAAAAAAAAAAAAACTTATCTGGGGTTTACAGAGAGAGAGGAAAAAACAAACAAACAAAAATGGACACATATATAAACATATACAAAAGAATCTCTGCAAAACATTAAAAAGGAAAGGTTCTTTTTTTCCTTAGAAAAATATGTGTGTTCCTTCTGAAATTTAAAAATCAAGGATTTTGTCAGTAAAACATAGTTTCTTAAGATGCTAATCTCGCGAAAAGAACAATGCGTTTCATTCGCAACAAATTCAAAACCTTTTAAAAATATTTTCAATCCAATTAAATGCACTCTATTTCCTTCCGTTTCTTTAAAAATGCAGATGGCGGGCGTCTATTTGAAACAAGTTTCATAAGAATATGAATGCTATATTCCGATTTCATAGGTCACCACATTTGGAAGAAACTCTCGAAATAATTCATGAATCTTCGAGTACATAATAAGAGAAGAATAGATCGGGGAATAGACACATTGTTTAGAAAGACTGCTTAATTTTTAGTGTATTAAATTCAGTTAAATATAAAATGGAAACCAATTTGACATTCAAAGATGAATACATTTATAGAATTATTACTAAATTTAATACAACTTTTTATATATGTAGATAATTGTTAGGAGTATTTTAGGAAATGATGAGCCACTTATAAACACCCTGTAAATAATTTATTTAAACAAAAATTGTATTGCCTAAAATTTTAAATTTTAAATTTTATTTTAATTTATAGTTTAACCTAACTAGAAAAAACCTGTTTATCTCCCCTGATTCTCTTCCTGTGTGATTTACAGGAAAAGGATATTGATGTTCAAAATTAATGCAAACATTAGTTAAAGACTTAATTAAATTTTGCTCTGCTGAAAAAGAAAAATGTTGAAAGGAACACCAAATTAAATTTTACTTTTTGTAACTTCTATAGCACAAAAAAAAAAAAAAAAAAAAAAAAAAAATTATGAACTTGAGACTTAAATTAATATCGTAACTAGTAGTGTAATATGTTCGGGTCTAAAAATACTTACCAGCGGTTAAAATAATCATTTGAATAGGGTATTCATTTTAAAACATAACACTGACAAAGTAATTCTCATTGGATATTGCGATTTCTAAATATCCCATCCTCACAACGTTTCGTGGCTCTTAAAAAGGAAAAATGTTCCATAGAAAAAATAAAAATAAACGGTTTAAAAATGAGTAAAGCAGATGGGACATCCTTATAATGGGATCAACTTATTACATAAATTTGTTTTAAAAATCTACATAAAACGTTAATATTGGTGTTTATAAATTAAAAATTCTGGCTCTTAAACATCTACAAAAACAAATTCATTACCTGAGCAAAGGAATGACTAATACCGAAGATTAATAGATCTAATTAGTAGTCTATTATAAGACTATTAGTCTAAGGAAGACTTTAGATTTCCATAGATATTAAACATTTTCATCAAGTACAAAATTTGTTTTTCAGATTTCGCCAAAATTTTTATAAAATTTACATAAAAAGGTGACGACAAAACGTTCATATTTCTGAAAATAAATAAATAAAATAAAATAAACTGTTTAGAAATTATAGTGTAAAGAAAGCTTAAATAAATGCTTCAATTAATCTTTAAAAATAAATTAAACATACATTATGAAACTGAGTGAGGATGTGATTTTGCCCAGCTCGAGCTTTTATAGACGACCGACTATAAGTTCAAGTAACAAATCATTTCTTACATTTACACTTGCAGTTAAATACGATAAAATCAAAATGAAATTTTACAGGGGAAAGCTCAGATTATTTTTTTTATATGAAATTGGGAAAAGTAATGAAATATTATATAAAAGACTAACGACTTTCTACTGGAAACTTGTGCTGATTTTTCTAATTTTTCAAGAAACAACAAGATTATTATATACAGTAACAACAACAAAAAAAAAGACTATAATCTTGAAAAAAAAAAAAAAAAAATTATAGTAGTGACAAATAACAAAAATCTTTTAAAAATTATATCTATTAGCTTTTCACAGCGATTATTTCAACCACGAAAGAAATGAAAAATAAATAAATAAATAAAATAAATAAATAAAAAGTTAGTTCTATAACAATATTGGAACACCACCAAGTATGGAGATTAATTGCCAGTTGTTGTCTTTACTTTTAGACCAGCTGCTGTATGGAAATATGGATTTAAATATATGTATGTGTGTGTATGTGTCTGTCTATAATAATAATAATAATAAGAATAATAATAAGAATAATAATAATAAATTCGAATGTTTTATAAAAGAAAGTAGAATATTAATATTCATTTTTAAAATATTAATGTCGATATTATATATTATACTTTAAAAGTATTTCATCATGTTTGGAATTAAAATTATGCTTAGAGCAAAATTTTGTGATTTAGGGTAGACTGCTAATTCAAAATTCAACAAAAAATGCCAAGGAGTACCCGATAATGGGATAAAAGCATAATATTTTAATAATAATAGCTAAAAATATATAAATGTTTGCACGATATCATGCAATTCTAATAAGTATTATATTTTTCTTAAAATAATAATAATAATAATAATAATAATAATTTGTATCAATAATTAATTACTTAAAAATAGCTTTTCATTTTCTTCTTATAAGAAGAGTTAACTTTTCTTTATGTTCTCAAAAAAAAAAAAAAAAAAAAAAAAAATACATAGATTAAACGATTTTGGGGAAAGTCAAGTAAGATATTCTCTTATAATTTATTTTTAATATTAAAATAAATTACCTAACTTTAAAAACTGTCTCTGATAATTATAAATAAATGAAATACAATGGAAACTGAATCATTATGCATCTTACACATTATTATCTTACACATTTATTTTAAGTAATAAATTAAAAAAAAAAAAAACAATTCGAGTTTTGATAGCATTCTTGCTGACTCTTATGTAAAATTCCCTCCTGAATCCGAATATGACTCCTATTTTGCCCAGTCACCCCCAGTTTTCTAGAAACACTACCCCCCTCCCTCATTCCCCCCCTCCCTTTTTCGATAAATATATGACCATGAATTTGATTTGAAGAATGAAAAATAATTAAATTAATACCTAACAACAACAACAACAATATATAAAGTTAAGAAAAAAAAAAAAAAAAAAAACATTAATAACAGGCTAAAAAAATATAAGGTAATAATTTCAGTGACAAATCCTCCCCAATATTTGTCCCTTGCACAAATGTCCATGTTTTTACAATTTTCCAACTCTGTAGCCCCTCAGAAGATATTTAACGGTTAAAATAATGCTCCCCCTCCTAAAAATAAAATTTATAGCCGTAAAATCACCGAAAAATGATAAAAATAGGGGTCCGTTCCTAAAAAAACGATGGGTGATAGGGCAAAATGGGCGTCATATTCGGATTCAGAAGGTCATTTTACATAAGAATATACTGAAATGGTGTCAGAAGCAATTTTCATGTCGAGCAGTGTTATTTTATAGAAAATTTCTGATTTTTATTTTGTTAAACATTATAATATATTTTAAGTTATTACATCCACTGTTACTAAGGTACAACAAGGTTTGTCGAAAGAAAATTCTTTGTAGAGTTTTGTGGAAAAAAAATTAAAAACAACTTAAATTTTGCTTTAAATTATCAAATGTAAAAATATTAATGCATTGGTACAAATTTATATTATGTTAACCACTTGCATCAATATTGTAATACATCACTTTTTTTCAACTGGGTTTTCTGTTTTTGTACTATTTAAAAAATGTTTTTTTCACAGAAGATTACGAAAACTGTTATTGTAACGAATATTCCCTCTATTAAGGTTTGTTATAGTCGAACTTAACTATATTTCTCCAAATGCATCTTCATAAACTTGATGGATATACATGCGTACGAATATATATTTGCATAATAATCATCTCGTATGTACAAAGACAATATACATATGCCATTCATCGAACTATACCCGTGAACAATGAGATATTCACTAGCGGCAAGTCCGGATAAACCAAATCAAACGCCTCTCTCTCTATTCTACTACACCCCACCATTTAATATCCAAGATAAATAACAGTTCCTATCTAACTACACGTCTTCATTGCCTGTAGCAGATGTGGCGCTATTCACCATTAGCCGTCACGCTTCTCCGATAAATTTGATCTGCCTTTTGTTTGAGCAAAGTGTTACTTAACATTAGACACTGCCTTCCGCCCACCTCATAGTTTATCCGCAAACACAGGAATGTACTTAGTTGTCCGCAAATGGATCAGCTAGAGAGCAGAGGGTACAGAATTAAGCAGTCGTTTGAGACCAAAATTGGTTTAGACATAATACATAATTTAAAATTAACACTAAGCAAAAGCACACACATACACACACAAACAGGATTTATCAGAACACATAAATTTTCATTCATAAACAAAAAACGGAAAGTGGTACTTTTACGAATTATTTCTATATAGAACTAATTATTTCTACTAAAAGAACTATTTATAAAATAATCAAGTATAAGCTCAAATTTTTTAATTGCGCTTTAATGTATAAAAATATAAGTTGCTAAAAAATAGGATTTTCAACATAAATACAAAATTTCAAATATTAAAATTTATTTGATGGAGGTTTGTTCGATAAGAACATTCAAAACATAAACAGAAAAACGTTTTACTACCACAAACTTTTAAAAATTAAACAATACATTTTAATATTTCTCTCTATTTAATAACTAATAATGCCCTAAAAATATTTATAAACAGGAATTTTTTCATATGAAAAACTAATTGTTTTTTGTACATTTTTTTTTTTCATCTAAAGATCTAGCTATTTAATATTTCATGTAATGTTAAAAAAAAAAAGTTTACGTTCATACGTATATACTATTTAAAAACAACATTTATTTTTAAGAATAAAGCAACAAGTAATTTCTTATTTCACATGGAAGAGAAAAGAAATAAATTACGTTGTTTTTATACTTAATAAATGAAATTAAAAGTAAATTTTCGCCTTTTTTATATATATATATATTCATTCTAGTTTGTTGTTTCTAAAGAACATCTTAAAAATTTCGGAAATAATGTTTTATTTGAATAAGAAAAGAAGATTTCTAAATGAAATATTTTCATTATTTAGTTAAAAAAGAAAAATTCAGTTATTTTGAAAATATTTGCGTTCACGTTACAACGTAATTAAATAATCTGGTGTGTCACTCACACGACTTTCTCTTACCCTGAAATTTAATAATATAAATACAGGTTGGAGATTACAGGTAAGATAACGAGTACTGTTATGTAAACCTATATTAAACAATTCAAATTAGGCTTCGGAAGAGTTTTATATGATAATTATTTCTGTGTGAGGGGGGCTGCCGCCCCCCTCAACCCCCCGTTTCATTAATGCACCTACATTTATTTAGAATTTAATTCGGTTATTAAAAAATAATTCTGTTTTTAAAAAATAATCTACTAAAATTATTATTTAAAAAAATTATCTTTTATGATAATGCAGACGATTTTCGTATTAGAGAAGTAGTATAACACTAAATAAGAAAAAAAAAAAAGTTGAATTTATTCTCAATATTACATTATTATTATTATTATTACGTTGTTGTTGTTAAAAATGAAAAAAATCGGTAACTTTATTTTAAATTATCGCAGATCGATGGTTCAACCATTCCTTTTGAAGGTATTGGCGAGCTCTTTTGAAAGATACCCACCATGAAAATTGACTCCCCTCGAGGGAGTCTCTCCCCCAGGGAGAGGCGAGGCTCCTACATACACAAATTTGTTTTCCCAGTTGACTATCTCTATTACAAAAAATATATATTCGTTTCATTTGGTTTAGTGCAGTCTATAGATGTTAAACTCTACTTACCTGCAATTTCCCCCATAGACGTAATGCATTTGAATATTTTTGAGTGTCCCTGTACCCGAACCATTGGCTTCATCTCAAGGAAAAGCTTACTGTAGCATCCCTATATGATACACATTTAGAATACCAAGTTTGGAATTTCTGCTACTATTTGTTCTTGAGATATGCTGATAACAGACACACACACAGACAGAGAGACACGCAGACCATTCTCTAAAAACAGGATTTTCGTATTCAGGGGACCTCAGAACATGTAAATATAACAAAAACTCACGTTCGAAGATTTGACTCTAAAACAATACTTTCTCGAAAGTAAAAAGGTAATAATCTTAAAAAGTCGGAGATTTTCCTTACTTAATATAAATACTTTTTTACAATTAATTATGCAGTTCTAACTAGATATGAACTTATTATTACTTTCTCTTACCCATAAGGTAGAGAAAGTATTGTTTTTGGGTCAAATTTTCGAACGCGAGATTTTGTTATATTTACACGTTTTGAGGTCCCCTGAATACGAAAATCATGTTTTTAGCAAATGGCCTGTGTGTATATCTGTGTGTCTGTGTGTCTGTCTGCTATCAGCATATCTCAAAAACAAATTATGGCAGAAAGTTCAAACTTGGTATTCTAAATGTGTAACATATAGGGATGCTACAGTAAGCTTTTCGTTAAGATCAAACAAATGGTTCGTGTACAGGGACAATCAAGAGAATTCTAATACATTACGTCTATGGGGGAAATTGCAGGTAAGTAGAGTTTAACGTCTATAGACTGCACTAAACCAAATGAAACGAATATATATTTTTTTAAATAGAGATAGTTAACTGGGAAAATTTTTTTGTGTATGTAGAAGCCTCGCCTCCCCCCTGGGGGGGAAGTCCCCCCTCGAGGGGAGTAAATTTTCATGATGGGTATCTTTCAAAAGAGCTCGCCAATACCTTTAAAACGAATGGTTGAACCATCGATATGCGATAATTTAAAACAAAGTTATCGATTTTTTTTTCCTTTTAACGAAAAAAAAACTTAGATATTTTTTTTTTTTTTTTTTTTTTTTTTTTTTTTAATATTGAGAATAAAATGGGCTTTTTTTGGATATTTGGTGTTATACTACTTCTCTAATATGGAAACCGTCTGCATTATCATAAAAGATAATTTTTTAAAATAATAATATAAATAAATTGTTTTTTAAAAACAGAATTATTTTTTAATAACCGAATTAAATTCTATATAAATGTAGGTGCATTAATGAAACGGGGGGTTGAGGGGGGCGGTAGCCCCCCTCACACAGAACTAATTATCATATAAAACTCTTCAGAAGCCTAATATAAATTGTTAAACGCAGGTACATTACAGTACTCGTTATCTTACCTTTTGATCTGCAACCTGTATTTATAGTATTAAATTTTAGGGTAAGAGAAAGTCGTGTGGGTGACACACCAGATTATTTTTTCGTGTTTGAGACAGACAGATAGAGATGGAATAGAAGATTTACAATTGGTTTTTTTTTTTTTTTTTTTTTTTTTTTTTTTTTTTTAAACAAAAACATTATACTCACAAAAAATATATAATTTTTTGATATAATTTTCACAACAATGGTGCGTCTTTGTTAACATTTAATTGCATATGTACTCAATTATAAATAATTGAAAGAATTTGATACATAAATTTTAATAATATTATAATTATTGTTACGTTTATTTATTTATTTATTTTTTATATGTTACAAGTTTTTAGAAGTGTCTCTTTCTAACTGTTACCAAATTTACGTGTCTACTCCAATTAAAAACTTTTGCAAGGTCTCATCAGTTAAAATTTAATTTTATTGCTGATCTAAGATACATAAAACACGTGTGTTTCTTAAAAAAAAAAAATAATAATAATAATCTTTTAGTAAAATTAACAAAATGACTCTATAATAAGAAAAGGGACTTCATTCAACTTTCTAAACATTTATTAATTAACTGCTATTTAAATAAACTTTAAAGAAAGAATTCGTTAAGCAAGCAAAAAGGGAAAACTGTAATAAGAGTTTGAGTATTTCGCCCCGATTTGTCTGCCGTTGAATGGACCGTAATGCATCAATGCATCCAAATTCTTTTGCGTGCGGTAAGAAAACCACAAACGGTGTGCTCGCAATATCAAACATTTATCAGTTTTTTTAAACAATTTTATATTACTAGACCAAACTTTAAATACTTTGAGCACACAGTTTGTAACGTATAAAAATTCTGCTTTATACCCGGGTTGAAAGAAAAGAAAAACGCTTCAAGTCATACAATCATGAGAATTTTTACGGTTCTGTCGATGCCTGTAACACGCCTATCAATTTATATATTATAAAATATAGAGTTTAGACGCTGAGGTGTTTTAAATAATTCGAGTCCATTGTCCATAATGATAGAAATTTCCCCCTGTAAAAGAATTATAAACGGTACATTAAAATTTATACTGTTCCTATGACGATGACCTATAATATTCTTACGAACTCTTAGCTTAATCCGATAAGGCGTTTAGACACTATTGTCCTTTAATAAATAATTTTAGTCTGTTGTCCTTAATAAAGAAGAATTTTTATTCGCATCCCTGTAAAAAGAACTATAAGTCGTACACTTGTCAAGAGCTATACAGTTCGTGCGACGATGTTCTATAAAATACTTATCATATTTCAGCTCAATCGAGCAGGTTTAAATGTTATCGTGTTCACTCACACATACCCGCATATAAACAGACATACATCGCTCAGAAAACAGTAAAAATGAATTCAGAAAACCTCAAAACGCATAGACATACCAAAATCATTAATATATATATATATATATATATATATATGATTACTATATTTATGTTATATATTACATATAATTAACATATATATTAACATATAAAATATAATATATAACAAATATAACTAACATATTTTTGCTTAATTAAATTTGAATGTATAATATAAATATGTACAAAGATTAAAATATAATATACATCATTACCTATAAATTTTAATCTTTCAATTTAAATAATAGATTTTTTATTACTTTTTAAAAAGAATTATTATCGCTCATTTATAGGAAAATGAGATATATATGTTATAAGTTTTCTTCCTTTTGTGAGAAAAAATAGATATGTTCATTCTAAAATTTCACAATCAAAGATTTTCTCCGCACAATCTATATTTCACAAGATTCCAAATCCTTGTAAAGAACAATGCGATTTATTCACAATAGATTCAAAATATTTGCAATGCATTTTCAGTCTAATTAAATGCATTTAAATTTCTTTCGTATCTTTCGAAATGCAGATGATATCTAAATGAAATAGAATTTGTAAAAATATGAATGCATTATTACAATTTCAGATACCATCACATTTGAAACAAAATATATAAGTATTTCCCGAACCTCCCAGGTCATACCAAGAGCAGAATAAATTGAAGAATAGATAAATTGTTTAAAAAGTTTGTAATTTTTTACTGTATGAAAATTAATGTTATATTTACCATGGAAACCAATTTTTTAGGCAAAGAGTATCGAATTCTTACTAGTTTTATTTAATTTCCTTAAAAACTATCTTAAATAATGGTTAGCTGTGCAAAATTATCAACCACTTATAAAACCCGTAATTTTTTACACCTTAATTGTGTTGTTTAAAGTTTTCGAAATTTTATTTTATTTTTAAGTTGAATCTAACTGAAATAATAATTTTTATATGTACTTATAACCGTTGTTCAAAACTAATAAAAAGACAAGTTAAAAGCTTAATTAAATTTTGATTTTCTAAAAAAAAAAAAAAAAAAAAAAAAAAAAAAAAAATATGAATACGAATTTACATGCCAGCTTCTATCCATTTCATAGCCGTAAACAAATTATTAACCTGTGAACTTAATTGAAATCGTAAACGTGTCCAGTAAGCGTTGTATAAACTGTCAATAGGCAATTATAAATGTATCTAAAATTATTTATGAATCAAAAAGTGTTAACGACTTGCTACTGAAAACTTTTCCTGATTTCTCCATTTGTTTTTCGACGCTAACAACCATTAAGTATTTGGACACTTTTCAGTGACAAATATGTACAGACTATTGATAAAGTTAAGCTTCATATCCACAAAGCCTCTAGTTATACGTCTAAATCAACTCTCGCTTATTTAGCAAAGAAAGAATCAAAAACAGGAATAAAATGTACCCCAATTAAAAATCACCTGAAGCTTCATCAATGGACTTTTGCGATTTTTTTTTTATTGAAGCCAAAAATAAACAAATAAATAAATAAAAAATACAGCTTTTATCCATAAAACGCAACTGCTAAAATCGTTTCCATAAAATGTGAAAGACCCTCTGCATAGAAAATAAAAAAACGAATTTTACTTTAAATACTGAAATGCAAAAATGTTATTTTATATAAATGTTATTTTATTTTATAGATTTATTGTAATATTAAAAAAAAAAAAATATCAAAATTTATGTTCAAAATTATTATTTTCTGGTAATTCGCTTACTATTTCTCTGATGTATTAAAATAGTACTTTTAAGAAATATTCTTAAGATAATCACATCACTGAATTTGCTATATTTGTATGAGAGTAACATAACTTTTAAAATATGATGATTACTTCGAATTTTTTAATAATTATTTTCACCCAACATTCTCATACATTTCGTGAAAAGAAGAATATTTCAGTAAGTACAAATACGAGAAAATATATTTTTACTTGATAGAAAAAATTACATTTATTTAAATATAAAGAAACTTTTAAAATATATTTTTTAAAAACCTTTTTTTGTCGTTTGTGTAAAATGATTGGCACACAAAATGATTTTTATTTTAATACCATAATATTCTATGATAAGTTAAATATTTTTATCCATGTTTAATCCCTTTTTCAATTCGTTTTTTTTGCATTTATACTATTTTAAAAGAAAAGTTTCGCAGAGGATTGTGAAAAGTTTTATTGTAATGAGCATTTTCCTCTATTGGTATTCATTATTACTATAGAATTTAACAGCATTTCTCTGAATATATCTTCATAAATTTGATGGATGCAGAGGAATGCAGAGGAATATATATCTGCATAATAATTATATCATGCGTATAAAGTCAATGCATACATATATGCCAAATGAAACTATATCCAAAACCTATGATATATTCACAAGCATCAAGTCCGGATAAACCAAAGCAAAAACCTTTATACATTCTACTATAACTTACCATTTAATATTCAAGATAAACAATAGTCCCCGTCTAACTACACGTCTTCATCACCTGTTATATATGGGGTGCTGTTCACCATTAACACTTATGCTTCGCGGATAAATTCGATCTGCCTTTTGTATGAGCAAAGTGTTACTTAATATTAGAAATTGTCTTCCGCTCATTTCATAGTTTATCCGTGAATACAAGAATGTACTTAGTTGTCTGCAAATAGATCTGCTAGAGAGCAGAGGGTACTAGATTAAAGTAGCTGTTTGAGACTAAAATTGGTTTGGATACAAATGCTTTATTTAAAATTACATTATGGAAAAGTAAATGGAATTTATTAGCACGCATGAATATTTATTGACAAACCGTAGAGAATTAATGTGATTCTCACTTATATATGTCTTTATGTATCGAAAGACTTTTTGTCAAATTTGTCCAATTTCTCTGTTTTGGTATTACAATTTCAATAAAGGGGATATACGAATTTACAATCACTCTCTTTATTGTTGAGAGAAAAAAATTATTTTGGTGTTACATATGGCTTTAATATTAAATTTACACTGTAAAAAATAAGTTCTTAAAAATAAGTATATATTGTCTCAAAATAGCCGCGAAACAATATATACTTAAATTTGAAAACCCATGTATTTATTACTTTCCGAACACTATAGTGAGGAAAGTATTGTAATCATGTCAAAAATCCGAATTGAAGATTTTGATGTTTCTATACGTTTCGAGGTCCCCTGAGTCCGTTTCCACTATTTTTGAGATGATGTATGTATGTGTGTGTGTATGTGTGTATGTGTGTATGTATGTGTGTATGTCTGTGAGTGAACACGCTAGCGTCTAAACGCTTTGTTCGAATAAGCTGAAAGTTGGTACGTATATTGTAAGTCACCATAGTACGAACCCTATAGATTTTGGTGAATCTAGCACTTATAGTTTTTTTACAGGGACACAAAGAAAAATTCTTTATCATTATGGCCTATGGGACCAAAATCTTAAAAGTGCGATAGCATCTAAACGCCTTATTCAATTGAGCAAAAACTTTATACACATATTATAGGTCACAGATACTCAATCTGTATAGATTTTGGAGAATCTAGCACTTATAGGTTTTTTACAGGGACACAAAGAAAAATTCTTTATCATTATGGCCTATGGGGCTAAATTTTTAAAAGTGTGATAGCGTCTAAACGCCATATTAATCAGAGCAAAAAATTTGTACACATGTTATAGGTCGCATTTGCACCAACTGTATAGATTTTGGTGAATCTAGCACTTACAATTTTTTTACAGGGACACAAAGAAAAATTCTTTATCATTATGGCCTATGAGACCAAATTTTTAAAAGTGCGATAGCATCTAAACGCCTTATTCAATTGAGCTGAAAATTTGTATGAATATTATAAATCACTGTTGCACTAACTATAAGCATTTTGGTGAATCTAGCATTTATAGATTTTTACAGGGACACAACGAAAAATTCTTTGTCATTATGATCTATGGGCTCAAAGTTCAGTAGCGTTAAATAAAACCTCGTGTGATATATGGAGAAAAATACTCAAACACTCTATTATGGTTTTCTCTCTTTTGTTTGTTTAGCAACTCCTCTTTCTTTATTTTATCTACAAAACTGTTAGTTACTCAATGTTCGGAAAGTCGAGTGGAGTCACTCCAGATTTTTTTTTTTAGTACATTTGGGGATATTGGGATTCTTATTGGTGAACCCCATTTTTGAGCATGTCAGTATACTCAAAAATGAGTACATGAGTTTTCAAATTTAAGTAGATATTGTTTCGGGGCTATTTTGAGACAATGTATACTTATTTTTAAGAACCTATGTTTTACAGTGTACATTTAAAAATTATAAATCTGTTTCAATTTCCTTAAAGTTTTCAGTTGATGAGTTATGGAGAAGGTGGGTACTTTAAATCTTTTTTGTAAATAACAATTTTATATATATTCTTATTGTAACAAAATATTTTAATTATATTTAGGCGATTTTGTTGTAAAGTTTTTTTTTTTTTTTTTAAAGTGTTATTCTCAAATTATTTTGCCGGTTCATTCATTATCTGTTTATTCATTGGTAAGATTTATTTATTTATTTTTTAATTATTTTACGCTTAACGCTAACTAAATTTCAGAATTCAAACATAAAAATATTTTTAATTTTTTTTTTTTTTTTTTTTTTTTTTTTTTTTTTTTTTTAATATTTTAATGGTATTATATTTGGTCAAAATATAATGGAAATAATATACATAGTTTGGAACAGGTTTAACAACAACAGCAAGTTTATTATAAAATAAAAAATAATTCGTATCAGTGGTTGTTTAATATACGAGCCACGCAGAAAATACTCGAATATATTTTGTAGCACAATTGAAAATTGCTGGAAATGTATTTTAAGCTAAATTATGTATTTTTAACACTTTATTTGTAAGAGTTTAAGACTTCCATTTTTTTATTATTTTTATTTTCTTAAATATAATTAAATCGTATTGAAATAAATGTATATCATTCAGCTTTACTACAGCAAGTCTCCTATTATGGGAAGTATTCAAAACATTACTGGTTTGTGTACAGGGATACACAGATAAATTGAAATTCATTGCAGTTCTATGAGAGATATTTTTTTAAAACACATTTTATTTATAAAGAATAGTATATAACTAAATTAATATACAATATTCGGATGTACAAAAGCACGAATTCTGCCCAATATTGTACGATTTGCAACAAATACTGTTTATAAGGTCACACATAAATAGTCGGATTTTTTTATTGCAAATAAGTGAAAATTATTTGAATAACAATTCAAATACTGTTACGTGTTCTTAAAATTTTTTAACAAAAACGAAAATTAATCGTAAACAATGAAAAAAGTAAACCAGAAAGTGTTTTCTAACCTTTGACGATCGCTTTTTTGGTTTCTTTTCCTCTTACTTTTTTTGTTGTTGTTGTTGAAATGAATAACATATAAAGGGATTTCATTTAACATAAAATAAATACCACCTTCTAGTATAATATACTAAACACGCTTATTTATATAACGCCATTTTCCATATCAACTTTACTGTAGTTTTGTTTTTTAAAATAACGATATTCGTAAACGGTTAAATAAAAGAAAAAACTTATGCTATAATAAAAAACTTATGCTTAATACATATGCTATTTCTGAAATATTCACATATACTATGAGCTACGCACTTGCGTAAAATCCTGACAAACCAAATGAAACTTCCATCTCTTTCTATTCTACTACATTTCACCATTTAATACCCAAGATAAACATTCGTCTTATATACACGTCTTCATTACCTGTAGCAAATGTGGTGCTGTCTACCAATAGCAGTCACGCTTCTCCGAGAAATTTGATCTGCCTTTTGCTTGACCAAAGTGTTACTTAAAATTAAACATTGCCTTTCGCGCATATCCTAACTTATCCGTAAACACAACGGATAAGCTAAAGAGCAGAGAGGGTACTGGATTAAAGTAATCGTTTGAAACTAAAATCGGATTACATATAATATTTCACTTAAAATTATCATTTATGAAAAGCAAACACGATTATTTATTACATATAAATATTTATGAACAATCAGTAAAAAAAAATGAATCTGATTGACACGTTAAATGCAAGTCTCTATGTATTTCTTTTTAAAATTTATTTTGTCAAAAACAAATTTGCTTAACTAAATTTACAGAGAAAAAATATAAAAATTCTTTACTGTTTCGATTTAAGAATAAGGAAAATGGTGAAATTTATAAATCGTTATAAATTAGTGTCTTAGAATTAAAAAAATTTGGATACATATGCATTAAACTATCACAATGTTAAATATATTAAAATTTACTGTAATTCATTTAAATTAAAAGATAAAATTTTAATATTTTTGAAATTCCTTAAAAGGCTTCATGCCAAAGAACATTTATTTCCCCTCCACTCGATTTTACATTATTATAGTTTAACAACATATTTTAAACCTATTTCCATATTACTTTATGTATTCATAGGAAAGTTCTTTAAAAAAGTACTTTTATGCTTAAATGATATAAATTTGAGTTAAATGTCAGCATTTGAACATAAAAAAGTTTTTAAATATATGTTAGTCGATGACAGACTTTATTAAAATATATTTTAATGGTAAGCCACATAAAAATATTTCGATGGTTTGTTTATAAGCCCAAACCAAAATATTATGAATTTGCATTTTATATAAGTAAATATTGTTCGAAATGTAATTTTCATCAATGTTTTGTGCTTTTAAAACTTTTTAAGTAAGAGAAAAATTAACAATAAACGATGCCAAACATAAACACCGCCGAAAAAATGCTTTCTAACTTACTCGAACCGCATGTTTTTGGTTTTCATTTGAAATATAAAGGGGCTTTGTTCAAATTATAAAATAAATATCACCTCTTAGTACAATACACTAAACACATTTACTTATATTACTCCATTTTTTCCATTAACTTTACTATATTTTCTGTTTCCATTTTCTTTTCTACATTTATATATATATATATATATATATATTAAAGAACTGTTTTTGTAAAGTGATGAAACAGTCTTTATTATGAAGAAAACTCATTTCTGTAAGACTTCACTACAACAAAACTCTAATATATTTCTCTGAATACATCGTCATAAATTTGATGGATATAACATGCAGGCGAATCATCTTAAATCTTCAAAGGCAATATACATATGTCATTCCTGAATTATTCACGTATATTATGATCTGTTCACTAGCGGAAAGCCATATTAAACAATATCAAACGCCTCTTTCTATTCTACTACATCTCACCATTTAATATTCAAAATAAACAATGGCATGCGCTTAACTACACGTCTTCATTGCTTGTAGCAGATATGGTGCTGTCCGTCATTAATAGCCTTATCCGATAAACTTGATCTACCTTTTGTTTGAGCAAAGTGTTACTTAACATTAAACACTGTCTTCTGTCTGCCTTATAGCTTATCCGTGAACTCACTAGTGTACTTAGTTGCCCGCAAATAGATCAACGGGAGAGCTGAGGATACTGGATTAAAGCAGCCACTTGAGACCGAAATTTGTTTAGATACATACTTCATTTACTATTAAAATTCATTGAAAATATAAATAGATTTGTTTGTACATAAATGTTTATCCACAAACAAGAATAAAAAAATAAAATAAAAATAATATATATATATATATTAAAGTTATAAAAATATATTATGTACATTTCTAACTATTAATATAATAAAAAATTTAAAATATTACAAACTCTTTGACCTAATTTAATTTGATAAAAACATTAAAAACATGCATTCCAAGTTTATAATATCCAAAATACAAACAAACTTATTTTTTAAAATCAACACATTTTAATTTATCTTTTTATTTAATTAACTTCCTATAAAATAATTATGAATTCGTTTTATTGCGCATTATTTAAGAGAATAAAACTTGCTTTTCATAAATTTTTTTTTTTTTTTTTTAATCTAGGTATTTACGTTTCATTTAAGGGGAAAAATATGTGTATGGACATATATATATATATATATATATATATATATATATGCACACACAAAAACTACATTTATTTTAAAGATCATAACATGAAGTATTTTTATTTTTTTTAATTAGAAATGAAAGAGAAATGAATGAGTTACATCGTTTCTATACACTGAATAAATGAAATTTAAATATAAGTTTTCATCTAATTTTCAGAATCTTTTTATTAAACTACATTATGTTTTTAAAGAATAACTGAAAATTTTCAAAAATAATGTTTTGTTTGAACAAGAAATGAAACATTCTAAATGAAATACTGCTTTAGTTTTTCAATTAAAAAACATTTTTCTCGCTTAATTCGACAAATATTTGCGTTCAAGTATTAGCATAATTTAAAAATGTAATGATCTTAAAATGTCACAGATATTCATTACTTAATGCACATATTTGTTTACACTGAATTATATAGTAATAAGAAGATTTGAAGTTGTTTTGTTTGTTCACGTTTGAGTTGAAGATGGAAATAAAGTGGGCAATTTACAAGTTGATTTTTCTTATAATAAAAACATGTTATGTGCAAAATATAATAATTTATTGATCGAATTTCCATGAACATAATGCATCTTTATTATAGTTGCATATATATATTCAGTTATATATAATCTGAAGAATTTAAAATTGATAAAATTATATAAAGTTTCTTATCGATATACAGTGAAACTTGAATAATTCGAACTTGTTTAATTCGAAATTTTGGATAATTGGAATATTTTACATTGTCCCTTGAATTTTGTATTAAAATAATGTTAAAAAATCTTGGCTAATTCGAGTTCTATTTTGGATAATTCGAATTTTTCATACGATTACCCTTAAAATATCACAGTAAAATTTGTTCCCGAGATTTTACTCATCTGAAGTGCATTATCAATTTTTATAGTCTTTCAAAAGAAGGATAGGGAAATACAATAGAAGCCCCTAGATAGTGCAACAGAAGATATGGTGCATATGTATGAACTTCGAAGTTTTTGTGAATTGAAAGTCATGTGTAATGTAGAAGGTTCTATTTTTGTATCAGGTCATATATGCTGTGACACAAAGATTCTACTTAAAAAAGAAATAAAAATATTTGACTAATTTTTAAAAAGTGTTGAATAATTAATCTCGTAAAAAATATTGATTTAATGAGAGGGGGGGTGAAAGGGGTAATGTAGCGGTATTCTTATATAAAGTTTGTGTTAAATCTCTGATCGTAGAGTTAATTTAACACTTTTTTTGACAAAATAGTATATGTAATTCGAATTTTTGGATATTTCGAATTTTTTTCTGGTCCCTTCAATTTTGAATTATCAAAGTTCTATTATAATAAGTTTTATTTTTATCATATTAAATGGTTACAGGAGAGTGAACTTTTAAGCAATTACTATACTGTTTTCGGGGTATTATGTTAAATTTACTTTAGTAAAGTAATTTTATGACTGATAGATGCATAATTAAATGAATAATCACAACAATTATTTTAAGTTTTATGATTTTTTACATTATTACTGGATGACGTAATTTTTCATTACTATGCATTAATTTTAAATAGCTTTAGTAATTATGTGATATCTAACTTTATTTTTTTTAATATAGAATTATATATAATATATATATTTTTTAATATGAAAAAAAAAAATGGTCTAATGCATTTGCACATACGTGAAATTAAATATTAAATGTAACAATTATAACGTGATTAATTGAAAGTTGCCTTCGAAGGTAATGAATGTAAATTTGGAGAAATTCCTTATATAAGCGCACATCTTCATTTTCCTTTAAATTACATTGTAAATATTTCCCAATAAATTTTAAAAATATTATTTTCATAAATAAATAAATAAATAAATAAAATAAATAAAAACATACTTATTTACAACATTTATTTTTCACGTTTCGTTTACGAAAGTTTAATTTTTTCAGTGTTTTTAAACACGTCGAATTTTTTTGTTAGCGAGATTTTAGTTATAACCAAAGAAACAGATGGGCGAGAATTATAATTTAGAAGGTTGGGGTTGAGTTAGGTTAACGTCGCACTAGAACTAAAAAGTCTGCAATTGGCGACGTAGAATATGGAATAAACGTGGAATGAGATTTATATGTATATATATATATATATATATATATCCTAAAAATCAGCAAGAAATCTTCATTTCCGAGAGTTTTAAAATTTACTTTGCCATTTAAATATCTATAAAATGTTCTCGAAAAATTTTACGTAGAATATGATATGCTAATGGTTCTGTAATATATAGTAAATATATAATTTAATAAACAATTATTGTTAGAAAAATAAAAGCACGGAAAATAAATCACTTTATTTATATTTTAGTAAAAGCAGAAACATATGAAGTTTTATGAGCAATAAATTGAAATTATTTCATCTTATCACAAATTCAGTATTTCAGAATGAAGATGACCTATCTGATGACAGAACCGATAGATCTGAACTTTAGCTCTCAGGTTTGAATTCCGTTTAAGACACGATGTTCGTAAAGGTTTAAAATCCACATTAAGCATAAAATTCTGGTCTAATAGCTTTTAATTAAAGAAGAAAAAATAGACCTAAATAAAAAAAAAACTCATTAAAAAAAACGTAAAAGTTAAAAGTGGCTTTAACTTTATAAAAATGAGATTAAAAAAATTACATATTTTGAATATTTAAAATAAAATTATACTTTAGAAAAACTATAAAAATGTTAAAATCTGTGCTATTTTCTTTCTTTACCTAATATTTTAATAATCTTGAAAGTCATCGATAAATGTAATTCGGTAGGGAAATCCCAGTTAAAGATATGCGTTATTAAATACTTAAGAAGGTTTTTTGCGTGAATACATATAAAGATAAACAATACTTTAGAATTTTTTTTTCAGAAAATTGAAATACTTCTCTTCTAACCTCACATAAATCATTAACAGTAAACATTCAATTTAATAACGTTTGTAGATATTCTTGACGGAATGAATCTTCAGTAACTTGATTACTTGAAAGCCATATTTCAAAATCTTCAGTTTACATAATTGAAAGCTTATTCATATCTGCAAAAGACATAAAAGAATCGAATTATTCATCGAATCATTAATGCAAACTTTAAGAATTTTCCCTGCACGAAAAACACAGTATAAACCAAATCAAGCATCTCTCTCTATCTAATCCACCTCCTATCATTTTATATCCAAGATAAACCACTGTCCTTTTTTGCCATCACGTCTTCCCTGCATTGATTCTGATGTGAGGCTGCTCACTATTAGCAGTCACGCTTCTCCGATAAATTTGATCTGTCCTTTGTTTGCACTAAGTGTTATTCTTCATTAAACGCCACTTGCTGTCCGCCACACGACATATCAGTAAACATAAGGATGAGTTTTGTTGACCGAAAGCCAGGAAACTGGACAGCCTTGATCAAGCACTCATTTTAGATTGTAATTAGCTTTGATATAACACTTAATTTGAAAGAAAATGTTATTTGCCAGTTTTTATGTATACTTTATATACTATAACAGCCATAATTCCCGATTCAGTAAAACTGACTACGTGACATTATGTAATTCTATTATTTAAAATATACAGAGTGATTTTTGTAGATAAATTTTAAACCAATTAAATTTTTATTTTTTCAAATGAATGTTTTTTTTATTTGTAGATACATCAGACATAGAATTCTTTCAAAGCGTACAGATGGATGACAAAAATAATGGGACGTTTTCGAATTTTGACGTTTCTTTGAATATATAGAGAAATAACAAATGGGTTACTTTGGAACTTCGGGGTTGTAAAGAACATGTAGTACCATATATATTTCAACAAAGATTTCGTCCCAAAGGCAGCACAGGGACCGGTGAAAAAAAAATGTATATTTGGGAACTCATTTAAAAAGAATAATTTTTGAAATACGTTTCAGCTACAGCATATCATTATGAGACTTCTTTTAAGTATCTGCATTAATTTGCATATCAATAGAATAAACATATTCACGGAGCTATAAAGGTTTCTTTAAAAAAACTGAAAAAAAATCGTCCTTTTTTTGTTACTCTCATTCAAAATTTTCAAATCAGTGCAATGTCGTTTTTAAAAAAAAACTTGTCATACCACATTGAACACAACATATTGCAATCAGAATGCAAAAGTATTAAACATCCGATGAAATGTGAACATGCTACTAAATAATTATTGTCTACACATATGCAAGCATTAACCCCCCCCCCCCCCCCCCAACCCAACTTATTAGCCAAATGTATACATTGTTCTGAAACAAACACGATCTCTCAAGAAAGACTCTTACTTTAGCGCCAGTAGACGAGCGAAGGCGTTTCTATTCAAGAGCCATTTATTTTGCTCTTTATCGATCTTCATTTGGCATTGTTGCTAGTCTAACACTAAAGCCTGGTTTTCGGTGCGAATTAGCAATCATTAAAGATACCAATATCATCCAGATACCAATTACCCAATATTTCAAAATAATTAATTACCTAAGCTTTAAAAATAATTATCCACCTTTAAAATTAATTATTCAATAATTATATGATATTCTGTAAATAATACTTTTTAATACTCCCACGAATTCCTCAACTATAGATTGTATTTGGCCTCTTTCTAAACGACCAATGAATGATTCCCCAGTCTTCAAAGTCAGACAAATGATAGCTTTGAAACTTATTTATACTAAACATTCAAAACAAGCCCTTTTTTTCTTTCACCTTTTACATTATGTACGATGATAGTTTGATTTCCATTAACTGTTATTCACACTCCATTTTCCACATTGCAGAGAAACAAAATTTGACTTGGTAAATACTATGTTTTCATTTTGCTAATAAAATTTCCGATTACAGTTTTTTGCTGAAAATGTGCAATATTATTCCTTCTTCGTGTTTTTTCCCCTCCTCTCCTCTTTTTAATTCTATTAACCGACTACTGTAGGTAATGGAAGTATTGTATTCGGTACAAAAATTTGATATCGAATTTTCACCTGATTTACACGTTTTAAGGTCTGTTGAGTCCAAAAATGTGGTTTTTGGTAATTGGTCAGTGTGTGTGCGTGCGTGCGTGCGTGCGTGTGTGTGTGTGTGTGTGTGGAGGAATCTTCTGGCTATCACATCTCCGAAACTAATAAAGATAGAACTACGAAACTTCAGAACTGAGACAGGTCTAGTGTACAGATGAATTTTCCAAATTTTGGTGAAAATTGGAAAACCGGGAGGGGGCATGGGAAATAGTAAGTCAGACCGTAAGTCCGAATCTCAAAAACTGCTCTAACGATTTTCTTCAAAGTTGCTATACTCTATTAGATGTCCTTTCGAATGATATAGTTGGTTAGTTTAGGAAAATTGATAGGCGTCCTGTATACATAGCTCAATTTCAGGTCTCGCAAGTGCGTTCCTTTGAAAACGGCTGTTCGAAATTTTTTCAAACTCGGCGTATTAACTCCCTTTTATATATATTTTTGTATGTAGTTATTATTTTCCGATCAATAATTGAATATGCGAAGTTTTGGTAATAATTGGTATCTCAAAAACGGCTCTAACGATTTTCTTGAAAATTGTTACATAAATCAATTTTAGATATCCTTTCTCATGTATTACGGGGTTATTACAGGAAAATTAACAGTCATCCTGCTTAGGTAGGTGAGTCTTAGATTTCGGAATTAGGTGTTTAAAAAAATAACTTTACCTTTTTTTTTCCTTATTTTTTAACTCGCTATGCAAACTCTGCTTTAAATGTCTCTACACGTGTTTCAAGTTTCTCTTTCCGGAAAAATTTTAGGTTTCTACATCGTTAGGTCAATTTTATATCTTTTGATCACATTATCTCCAAAAAAGCATATAATACGTGTAATAGTGGGTGATGGAAGTCGTATGGTTGTTTCACACCAGATTTTTCTTCTTTTTTTATGAGCTGTGTATTTTGTCAAAAGAATTTCTTCTTTTAGACCGTAGTGGACTTATTCTATGAATTTCTATATGAAGGGGTACTTCAATTATCTTCATGAAGACTTAAGCGTAAAGGAAATGCCTTCCTCATTTGTAAATGGATGATATTATAAATGTGTTTTAAATAAATCATAACGAACAATGTCAGTAAAAAATAAACCGTAACAATTTTTTTTTTTTTTTTTTTTTTTTTTTTTTTTAAATAGACGACCTTTAAAATTTCGGAAGAAGTTTTATTAGATTTGAAAGCAACAATTTAATATTCCATTAAATAAAAATTATTTTAAAAATTCGACTGTAAAATTAATTTTTAAATTGCGTGGCATATTTTTCTTTCTTCTTGTTTCGTCTTTTTAATTAAGCAAGATTTAAAAATCTAAAATTCAAAAACATGTTTTGCGTAAATATAAGATATACCCTCGAGGTCTTAACATCTATTATTAACATCCAATGGCGGTGCTAATTAAATTTGAAAGATAGAAAATGTAATTTTTCATTTACATGTAAATATTAATTTTTAATATGTTTTCAAAAGCTAAATATTCGTTTTTGTGTTTTAGAACACATACAGTATGATAGAAGTCTATGATAATATATATGCATATATTTTTCTAAATTAGTTAAAAAATATGTTTTTAATTTAGATATTCAGTAATCAAAAATTTTATTTCCCTATAGTGAAAACAAAAGATATTTTACAATAATTTCAGAAATATTAATATTAATATTTTTTTATATTATAGAACAAAATCTGTTTTAAATAAATTTTAATATCTAATTAAGCTCACAATATAACTATTTTGTTGGATTTTTGTCTTGACAAAATTTAATTAAACATAAAATTAATTAAATTAATCCATTGTTTGAGCATGTACTAAAAAAACTGCTTTGAAATGAATCTGAAAATAAAACAAAAGACTGGAAATTAGCAAAAACATTGCATGTAAAAATGAAGTAAATTTTGCATTCACCAGTAATTTAATTCTGAAGCATTTTGAAAATTAAGATTCAATTATTTCTTTATTGTCTAATAGGTGCATTAGGAATTTACATTCCTGCCAAATTTTGCGCTTTTCTTAAAAGATTTAACACCGATAATTTCAAATAGGTATCTTCAAGATTTCTGGTGTGTCTTCAAGATTTCTGGAATTTTCTATCACCTTTCTTACTACATACATACGTTCACATGTAATGTGAATACTTGCTACATACAATATGTTCACATGTAATAGCTGTTTACATGTAGGGAAGAGTGGGCAAAATGGGGTGGTAGGGCAAAACGAGGTTTTTGATAACCTCGCTTATACAATGCTGTCATCTGTATGTCATTGCTAACGGTTGTGCACGCCGTATCTGATATTCATTTCCACGTGAGGTACTTCTTGCAGAGTCACGGTCAGATACGCTACCAAGATTTATGTACTTTTTTATTACCCTGATATAAGGTAAGTGTGACGTTTGGATATTTTAATTGTTAGTTTAGCTTGCAGATACGAACGTCGTCACAGTCTGTATTAGCTAAAAGGAATGTTTTTTAAGTGAATTGCATGAAAGAGTAGAACTACATTCAGTGTGATTTATTATGTAGATCTACTTGTTTTGCAGGGCTGCTTGTTGTGCAAAACGGGGTATCTCGAAGTGGGGGTCAAAAGGAAATTGTCAAAAGGTCAAATTGCAAAAAAGTCGGGTGTCGGACAGTTCACATGCCAATAGAAGTCGCGTTCCTACCCTACCAACAGACGACTTATCGTCAGACAGTGATCCAGACGATGTGGATATTACATGCTTGTACTGTCACGAAATATATGCAAGATCAGCACAAGCACAAGGAGAAGGATGTATCAAGGCAGTGAATGTAACAAATGGGCTCATGACTTGTTCGCCAGTGTTGATGAGGACGATGAGAGTTTCGTTACATGAACTATGTCAGTAAAGTTTGTTAAGTTGAGAGGTACCCCATTTTGCCCATTTGGAAAAATGGGGAAGTTTGCAGCTTTGAATATATTCATATGCAGATCATAAAATATGCGGTGTATTTCAAATTCCAATACTGCAGAATAACCACTAAGATTGTAAAATTGAAATAAATATTACTTATTGCATTTCTTTCTATTTGTCACAGAGTTATCGGCCAGAATAACCTTAAGTACCCCATTTTGCCCACCCTTCCCCTAATGTATCCGGCGCTTCTAATGTATTTTAAACAAAAGTTCAGATCAATTTCAAATATAATTATATATGACAAAAAATTCTGTAATTGGGGCTACCAGCCCCTTCACCCCTTGTTTGCATATTGTAACTTCATTTATAAAACGTTTAAAGCACTTTAAAAATTCATTTCAAATTATTCGCAGAAATGCACCCACATTACTCTCTGAAACTTATTGCATTAATTTTATATAGCCTTGTATATTATCTGTAAATAATATATGTAGATATATATGCGATAGAATCTAGTTAGAACTATACAAAAATAGAGAAAAAGAATTATACAACTTGAAATACATAACATTAATATACCAGAACTATTCAGGCAAACAAAAGATGAATATTATTTTTTATCATATTTTATGTGAACCATACTTTTGTTCTATAAGGATTTTATGTCAATTTCATTTTTTAGTGTAGTCTAAATGTGTTAAATTATATATCCAGAAATTTCACCTAAAGACGTAATATATTCAAAAACGTTTGTATTCATATACCATAACGTTTGTAATGGTACATGAGCCATTTGCTCGATCTGTACTACATGATACAGAATTAGAGTATCGAGTTTGGAATTACTACCAAAATTTGCTCTTGAGTTAAGCTGATAACAGGCACACAAACCAACTGCTAAAAACCTGATTTTCGGATTCAGAGGTTCTTAAAACTTGTAAATATGGAAAAATTTGATTAAGAAATTTTGTCCCCAAAACAATGCTTTCTCTATCATGGGTAAGAGGAAGTAAGAAAAATGACAAATTTAAAAATGAGTTTGCTTTGTATTGTAAAGAAAACTTCGCTGTAAAGAAGCTCACACACTCATACATTCACAAATAATGATAATAATAATAATAAAATATAATTGAAGTAAATTTAAAAAATCTATATTTATCTACATAAATATTTACTCAATGTGTTCAAAAAATACCGACTTCATCTTTAATTCCTTAAATACTAAATTTAAACATTAACTGTAAATTGCAAAGTTGCATAAAAATAAGGGTAGAGAATTTTATAAACCAATTAAAAAATTAAAGTATTTAATTTAAATAATTACCAAAAATTATTTTTTTATATGGACGATATGAATGAAAAAAAAGTAATAATAAGGAGTACTATGTTTTCCATACTCTAAAAAAGTGATGCACAAAATGTTTGCATTTTAACATGTATTGTCAAATAGACGATCAAACAAAATGATAATTTAAAACCACTTTACAATGTTCGTATATGATTTCTTCCAATACTAAACGAACATCGGTATATCGCGTTTCATGGGTCAGACACAAATTACGAGAGGACGTTGATAATGCAAATAAACATATTCACACTTTATTTTGAGACAAAAAAAAAATTCTTTAAAAGTGTCTCTAATAAGTTTAATGATACAATGGTGAAATATATTACATCAACTTATTAGAATATGAGATACATTTCATCTTTGAGTGATTCCATACTAACTCACCTAATGAGGGTTGCATGACTGACTTGGATTTTCTTTAAATTTTGTACACAGATTCATGATATAGACGCATGAAAAAGTCCAAATTTTTAGCTACCTGCTCCACTTATTTATAGATATACAGGTCCTCGAAGTTTGTCCGCCCCCTCAAAATACCAAGAAATTGATGTTATTTAATTTTTTTTTTCTTAAAAATTGTGCTCATGTAATATTAAAGTGTTAGGTATCTATGGAAACTAGTTATCCCAGGCATTCAGAAAAAAAAATACAACAATGTTTATAATGAAAATCGTTAAGGTACAGTATTCTTAGAAGTTGCAACCACAAAAATTTGATTTTCCCGATTTTGCTAAAATTGAGACATCAATTCCAAAAAAAGGAAAATAAAACCAAAGGTTTACTCACTTTTTGGTAGAGTACAGGTGTATACCATAAATTACTACACAATAAACTCACTCTTTCTTGGAAATATTTAAGCTTAAAGACAAACCATAGGGCAAAGACATGTAATTTCGGCCATCTTGGCAGCCATTTTTCTCCTAAAGGGGGAGCACTAGAAACTTTTTAATTTTTTTAAAATAAGCTACTGATGTGTTAGCTATTCACAGGAAAAGAGTTTACTTTTGGTTATTATTTGCATAAAGAGATATCTTGCTGATAGTATATGCAGGTTTTTCTCTAATACCATATTCTTGTGTTTCCCCTCTCATAGACTTAACATTAATAAAAAGGAAAAATAATAATGGATATATTAATAGCTGCACTATCTATACAAGAATTCAAGAAATTTAATATATTAAATTATTTAATAATAATTAAAAATAATAATAATTTCTACATTTTATAGCAAAAATAGATATTTGATGAAAACAAGAAATAGAATTTTTCCAAAACTGGACGTTGTCCATCCATAATTGTAAAGTACTAAATAATTTCTTGAAAAATCAATCAAAATAAAGGAGCTATAAATATTTATTTCATAAGCAAATATATTTGAAATACAGCAATATATATTAAAAATTGATGTGTACAGAATTTTATTCAACTGCAAGCATAAGTTCCTGTATTTTTTTCACAGTATCATTTGATATTAAAAACATGCATCCTGTGGCTGCTGCTGCTGATGGCATTGGTACTATATCTAACAGGTGCTTGTATGAAATCCAGCATGTGTCTGGTTTCTCTGGCCAGTATAAGTTTTGGCAGGGGTCATGAGGATGCATAAATTGTAATTGAACATCACCTTTTTCAAAACAGTTTTCTAAGACAGCTCCTAACCACTATTTCTTTCTTATCATATATGCAAGCAACATAAAAACCTTTAGAAATGTTATAAAGACTAAATTTTTGACATGTTGCTTACCTACTGCAGATACTTCAATCTGATTCGATATGTTTGTAATGTAGATACAATGGAAACTAAAAGCACAGATTTACTGATAGGAATAAATTTATGATAATCCCTGATACCCTCAATTCTTACAGCGAAAGTTAGTCTTTCAGAAAGCAATGCTCTTGTTTCTGCTACATATTCTTAAGATGCAAAGTAAAACTTAATATTTTTAAAATTACCTGTGTAATAATGAAACAAATCACATGGAGAAATTATCTGATCCTTGTAAGGACGTTGCAAGCTAGTTCTGTAAGCAGACCTTTTAACTGTCCCTCCAGTGGCATCACAGGGGCTTTTGCCATGGGAAGTGGCAAAAAAATGTCACTCAGCATTTAGTTTGAAATCATCTGTATGTTGGCATAAATTTAAAAAGTTTTTCTTGTTTTTGTACTGGCTGAGCTACCACCACTGAAATAAATTATTTTCTATATGTCTGGATATTGTGATGTTAAATATGGAATTACAGGCCTTTGAAAAGAAACTACTGCCACTGTATCATGTGTCAAACAGTCACTGATAATACACATAGAAATAACTTTTAGGTTATCATTTGGTCGAACATACGCTAAAAAAGGATGGAGTGTAGCTTGCGTGTTTTCCCAGTGATATCCCTGTATTGCATCCTGTACAGTAAAAGTAAAATTTTCAGAAAAATCAAGTAATAAAATGCACTCATCTGGTTTTAGTTCTGCTTTTCTTGTTTTTAAATACTCTGATTGAGATTTTTGCAATGTAATGGTGTTTTGCCTAGAACTTCATTTTCAATAAATGTTCCGATTTAAAATCAGGTGCAGACAAAGTAATTTAATGAGTGTTGAATGGACTGTAGTTATCATGAAACATCACTTCGGATTGAAACATCACTTCAGATTCTTCATCATAATCATCCATTAACATATCTAAAAATTCTTCAAATGCAGTTTGGAGTGGACACTGTGAACAAAATCCTAACATACATGCTTCATTGTTAATGTCACACACATAATGAGACAAAAAAATTACTGATAGATGGTTTAATAGATTATTTTAGAGATGCCATCATTAGCCTGTCATTTTAGTGAATCATACAGACATAGACTGAATGACTTCCTGTACTACCAGCTAATACACACCACTTTGGTCGCAAATCAGCAAATTTAGAAAATCCAATCTTGTGATTGGGATAATCCTGTTTAAAAAGTGTGTACGCTTTTTTGAGATTACATAAAATGAGGTGTTTCTGTTTTGTAAATATTTTATTTCTTCACTAAATACTAACTTGAATTTTTAAAAAATAAAAGGTTTCCTACATCTTTCTTTAAAATATCACAAAAATAGAGTACACATTAGTTTTGTTTTAATACCAGAATATAATAAAATCAGAATGCTGCACCCTTATTCAATGCTTCATTCACCCAATAACACCATTTCTAAAAGTAACTAAGTAACTTTCAGAGGGTAAATAGTCTTATACATGTATTAAATCAATATTTATATAATATTCAATAAGTTTTGTTTTTTTACATCTTTTTTTATCAATGTTAAGTCTGTGAGAGGGGAAACACAAGAATATGGTATTAGAGAAAAACATGCATATGCTATCAGCAAGATATCTCTTTATGCAAATAATAACCAAAAGTAAACTCTTTTCCTGTGAATAGCTAACACATCAGTAGCTTATTTTAAAAAAATTAAAAAGTTTCTAGTGCTCGCCCTTTAGGAGAAAAATGGCTGCCAAGATGGCCGAAATTGCATGTTTTTGCCCTATGGTTTGTCTTTAAGCTTAAATATTTCCAAGAAGGAGTGAGAAACCCAAGTAATTTATTGTGTAGTAATTTATGGTGAACACCTGTACTCTACCAGAAAGTGAGTAAACCTTTGGTTTTATTTTCCTTTTTTGGAATTGATGTCTCAATTTTAGCAAAATCGGGAAAATCAAATTTTTGTGGTAGCAACTTCTAAGAGTACTGTACCTTAGCGATTTTCATTATAAACATTGTTGTATTTTTTTTCTGAATGCTTGGGATAACTAGTTTCCATAGATACCTAACACTTTCATATTACATGAGCACAATTTTTATGAAAAAAAAATTAAATAACATCAATTTCTTGGTATTTTGAGGGGGCGGACAAACTTCGAGGACCTGTATATCTATAAATAAGTGGAGCAGGTAGCTAAAAATTTGGACTTTTTCATGCCTCTATATCATCAATCTGTGTACCAAATTTAAAGAAAATCCAAGTCGGTCATGCAACCAACTAGGTGAGTTGGTATGGAATCACTCCTTTGCCTGTATAGGAACAGTATAAAAATTTATATTTTGAGTTTCATTTTTATTTACGCAACTTTGGAATTTATTATATATGACTAAGATAAATATTTATAGCATTGAATTAAAAATTCGAATTTTTCGAATGCCCTGTGCATGTATATATGTATATATATACATATATATATATTATACATATGACTTTATTTTATTCATATTATATATAAATCAATGATTAAAACCTATATTTTGCAAACAACTATTTATTCATTCATCTAAAAACTAATAAATTTTTACTTAACACCATAATTAAAATAATGTTCCTTGAAACAGAAGCAAAGTTTGCGCAGTAAAGGAGATTCTTTTTAACTTCTGTCTAGTAAACAGTATCCCAAAATTATTTAAATAAACTCTTGTTTGAATAAGAAGATACGACATGCAAAATGAAATTAGCTTTATTTTTTTTCTTTTAGAATTGTATCTACTAGTTTTATGATTTAACAAACATTGTATACTTGAGTTTTCACGCAATTAAAAAACACATTTCTGAACAGGAACCTAATATTGCATATTTTACGCATAGATTTGTTTATATTTAATTATAAATTATTTGCCTATCCAAGCCTCTTTAACGTATTTATGTTTGAACTTCATTTTTCAACTGCAGGTGTAAAATAAGAACATATTAAAGACAGACGTATGCTCGGGTAACAAATTTGTATAGAAATTAGTATAAAATTAAATAATAATTCTTCAAAAATTTTTATACACTAAGCGACAAAAAAAAAAAAAAAAAAAAAAAAAAAAGAAAAGAAAGAAAAAATGATTTTTACCTTTTTTATTTATAATAACTTTAAAATTAATGTTTGAAACAAATAAAACTGTCTTGTTTGCATAATACCAAAGGGGTGAAATGGTACTTATGTAAATTTTTGATTTAATAATTCGTTTTATTTCTTTCTACGAAGTACTTTTAAAAATCTGCCTAAAACTTTCTTTTTGAACATAATGCAATAACCATGCACTTTGTATTGCATTACGATTTATTATAGGAAATAAACAAGTTTTATTTTAATATATAAAATAAAACTGTTTATTAGTTAGATCTAAGCAATTTTTTATTAAAAATATGTATTCTGCATTGGGTTATTTCAACCTTTATATGGAATTACTGCTTTAATGCACAATGACATAGTTTTATACAGTGTTTTAATATAAATCTCAGAAATTTCAATGTGCCAAATATCCCAAATATTTTTTTCTAGTTCTGCCAGTGTTATAGGTTGCAAATTTCGAATCCTCTCCCCTCTCCCCCGTCTTTTTATAGACGAAACATTTTCGAGCGGATCG
The DNA here is from genome assembly GCA_963930645.1 of Salticus scenicus. NCBI lineage: Eukaryota > Metazoa > Arthropoda > Arachnida > Araneae > Salticidae > Salticus > Salticus scenicus. Next base: position 372,591,693 of record OZ005650.1, read on the forward strand.
CGATTAGGACTGTTTTCATGTCTGGTAAAGTATAAATTCTACTACATCCTTTGTGGAATTTAACTTAAAATGAAAAAAGGTAGGATTACTTACATAATTATAGGTTCTCATGGGAATGGATAGGAAATTTTGGCAATTTGAAGTGAATAAACTTACCACAGACTCCGTGTAGTAATGTACACTTTCATCTTCAAATGCTGTTTGCGAAAATGTCCAAGGTACCTCCAAAATACTCGGTCATAGGCACCACTTTTATGATGATTGTGTTTTATTTCGAGTTAATTGATCCCTTGAGCATAAAAATTTGCCCGACTGTTTGAAAAGTTATGCACCTCCATACCATAATGTACGGAGAATGTGTCACTGTTTTAAAAGTGCGATTTTCATTAAGTAGGTAATATTTTCGTTGTCAGATCTGCTTGTTTTCTTTAGCTCGAAATAAGTTAAACTTGACTCACCAGACAGAACCAGTTCAGCCCAATAATTAATTAATCATTTTTTAATTTTTTTAGCCATCTGAGGTTTTGCTTTCCTAATTCTCTAAAAAGAATGAAATTTTATCAAACTTTCTGTCATTTAAATCTGTTTTGTTTAATAGTTGTTGCACTGTTGTTAAAGAACTTATGCTGCTAAACACTTTTTCTGAATATTAAAACAGGAATAAACTACTACGTCAGAAACGCCAAAGAAAAATTATTGAGGTGCATACAGCTGTTTCGGTAGCCTAAAGGTCTTCAGTTCAAAAAGAATTCTGAAACTGGAGAAGTGCTCGTATATATAGGAGAGGGACCGGATTTGGTTGAACCAAATCCGGTCCCTCTCCTATATATACGAGCACTTCTCCAGTTTCAGAATTCTTTTTGAACTGAAGACGGTACGCTTTAGGCTACCGAAACAGCTGTATGCACCTCAATAATTTTTCTTTGGCGTTTCTGACGTAGTAGTTTATTCCTGTTTTAATATTCCAACGCCAAGTCTCCTGCTTTTACTTTTTCTGAATATCTTTTGTGTTTTAAATGTAATACAAGCCGATTTTATAAGCAATGGCTTTTTAACTTACGGTCATCTCGTTTGGATGAACAACATGGCCGCCTAAAGCAAAATTTCCTGTTTAAACGGCCAAAAACTTTTTTTTCGTGCTAAAAACCATTTCACCAATATTTAGTTAACATTTGGTTATTTTGACATCGCACGTATTAAAATATTTTTTGATTTCCATTCAAATATTAATACTTTTTGTGACATCGTTAACTGCCTTATTCTTACCATTTTTGAAACAATTTCTAAAATTACAATTTTCCTAACAATTCCCCACTAAAAATAATCCGAAGATAGTCTTAAGAAAATAGTATTTTCTTAAGACTTTCTTCAAATATTTTAAAATATTTTGAAGATTTATCTTTTTTTACAAAATATCTTTAGAAATTTTGAAGTCATTATCAAGAAATTTTGTAAATTTTCTTAAGAATGGGCCAAATAACTTAAGATATTCAGCAGATTTTCTCTAAAAATATCTGCAGAATATCTTGAGATTATTTTTAGTGGGGTTGCATTTTGTTTTTAACACTGGACTCAAAGCTAAAATGTATGTGGAGGACAACATAATAAAATCTGTTCGAAAATTTGCTTTTTAAACGATAAAATTGGCGGTTGTAGATAGCGAAAAGAAAAACATCCAAGTGCGGCTTTTTATTTCTCGCTTAGTGTATATATATATAAATCTTAAACAAGAAAAGTTGTAAAATTGACAAAATCGACTTATTTATTTATTTATTTATATTTATATTTTTACTATTATACATGACTGATGTGCATTTTAAATTAGTTTGAAATGTACGGAGGCATGAAAAATCTAAAATACTTTTTAAAAGTGCCGACAGGGCGCAATGAGATGTTTATATTCTCATGGAGATAAACTGATAAGATGTAAAACAAATATGAAAAGCTATATTAATAAAATCATACTTTTGCCTGTAGAAAAATTTTGCGATATCTTCACGTTTCAAGCATAGTAAAAGCCAAAAATGACTTCAGAAAATTTTCTCTGTGTGGGTGTCTGTCTGTGCGTTAGTCGTTGTGTCTATATGCCTGTAACGCTATTTTTGTGAGAGTTTCACGTAGGAACGGCTTGACGAAATTCAGTGACACATGGCAGGAATTTAAGTCTGCACCAAATTAAATGTTTATCTATCAACTATTGTGAAATTCCCTCCATTTCCCCCGAGGGGGGGGGGGACGGGAGTCAAAACATGTTTGTAAGCATAACTCGGTTCCAAATTACTTTACAGTGTATAAATTGCACATCGGGAGACTAGACATAAGTGCAAGGGAAAAAAGAAAAATTATTTTCTGCGATTTTGCAATTTTCTATTTTTAAGATGAGGATAAGAAAAATCGATTTTTTTTTTTGGGTGGGGGGGGGGGAGGGGTGATTTCTCAGATTCCGGATTTTGAGTAGAACTCTACCAAAAATAGTACAAAAAAAAAAAAAAAAAGATGAAAACAGCCATGCCTTTTCTTCAGGATATTTCCAAAACAAAACTATTTTTGATTTTTTGAGATTTTTCAATTTGGGTTGGGACGAGGGGGGGGGGGGGGCGGGGGGGGCAAATTTAAGACCCCTCACTTTTAGCGATAAATTTGTTCTGGGGTACTGCAGTCTCGAACTTTAGTGCGTGGATTGTTTGTATTTATCCGTCACCTACAGTAACGGGATTTTACGAAATTACTCCCGTTTTACCCCAGCAGAGACAGGCGTCAAAAACAAATTTGTAAGCATAGGTCAAAATCACTTCACAGTGACGAAATACATAAGAGGAGACTAGACATAAATACAAAAAAAAATCTATGATTTTGGAATTTTTGTTTTAAGGGGAGGGGAAAGGAAAGAATCGATTTTCGGGGAAGGGAATTTTGCAAATTCCGGATTTTCGATAGAAATCTACCACAAATGGTACAAAGATGTCAAAAACAGCCATGCTACTTCTTTAGAATATTTTAAAAAACCATTTTTGATTTTTTGTGATTTTTGATTTGGAGAATGGGGGACGTTATGAATGGGTGAATTCGAGACCCCTCTTTTAGCTCTAAATTTGTCCTAGAAAAATCTATGAGAACTGCTGTCACGAATTTCGGTGCGTGGATTGTTCATATGTATCCGACACCTATATTAACGGGTACGAAGAAGCAGGAGGTTAAACATTTGTAACCATAACTCGGCTCTGAATCACTTCACGGTGAAGAAATTACACATGAGGAGACTAGTCTTAAGTAACCCCCCCCCCCCCCCCCGCGCCAAAAAAAAAAAAAAAAAAAAAAAAAAAATCTACGATTTTAGAAATTTTTGATTTTTAAGGGGAGGGGGGAGAATCGATTTTTGGCGGAAATTTCAGAACTTCTGGCCTTTTTAGTAGCTCTCTACAAAAAATGGTAGAAAGATATTAAAAACAGCCATGAGTTTTCTTTAGGATATTTCCAAGCCCCCCTTCCTTTTTTTGAGATTTTCGATTTTGGGGGTGGGCATACGAGGGGCAAATTCGAGACACCTCTTTTATCGCTATATTTTTCCTGAGGAATCTATGAAAGCTGCGGTCACGAATTTTGGTGCGTAAATTGTTTATTTGTATATGACACCTACTCTAATGGGATTTTACGAAATTTCTTCCTTTCTTCTGTTAGGGTCGGATGGGGGGGGGGGGGTTAGACACATTTTTAAGCATAACCTTGCTTTAAATTATCTTCAATAAGATTAATTTTTATGTGTGGTTTGGTTGTGCGTACCCAACACGCACTATAAAGGGATTTCCTAAAAAATTCCCCTTCCCATCTTTAAAAACGGGGGGAAATACGTTTTCAAGTGCCAAATTCTCCAAATTATCTCAGGAAAGCGATTTTTTGATGTGTCGATTGCTTATGCGTACCGAATACTCACACTACAAAGAGATTTTTCAAAATTCCCTTCTGCCCTACCGGGCAAAAAACACGTTTTCAAGCCTAAATCTGCTCGAAATTATCTTAGAAAAGCGATTTTTGATGTGTGGGTCGGTTATACGTATCCAACACGGAGTATAAAGAGATTTTGCGAAATCCCCAACTCTTCCAACCCTTCAACAGTGGGGGGGGGGGGGCACGTTTTCTAATATAACTCTGCTCCAATTTATCACAGGAAAGCGGTTTTTTTTTATGTGTCGGTTGGTTATGCATATGCAACATGCAATCTAAACGGAATTTGCGAAAATACTCAAACCACCTCCCCTTTGGGGGGACGGGCAAAAAACACTTTTCAAGCTTAAATCTGATCCAAATTTTCTTAGAAAAGTGATTTTTTCATGCGTGGGTCTGTGATACGTTTCCAACTCGTAGGACAAAGATATTTTGCAAAATCACCCTCCTCTTTCCACACTTTAAGAGCAGGGGCAAAAGCAGGGTTTTAAACATAACATTACTCCAAATTATTTAACGAAAACGGTTTTTTGATGTGTTACATTGTTAAGTATATGCAACGCGCACTCTTAAAGAAATTTTCGACCCCCTCCCCCCCGAATTTGGTCTACAGTACTAAAAACACGGTTTCAAACTTAAATCAACTTCAAATTACCTTAGAATGCCGAATTTCTGTGCGTGGGTCTTGATTAAATGTACACAATATGCACTTCAGTGGGATAACGCGAAACCTCTTCTGATTTTAGTGATTTTTTTTTTTTTTTTTATAATAATGACATGAATGAAGATGACATGATGAGAACTCATTTAAATATAGTGTTCAGCGAAGTAAGCAAATCCTGCCAGTAATTATATAAAAATAATAATTAAATACATATACTGAACAAAATGTGTAAAAAGAATTTTTAAATGGCACCCTAGAAAATAAAAGCATTTAAAGATATTTAACCTATATTAAGTATAATCCATTTATTTATGAAGTTATGTAAAATAAAAAATTAAGAAGTTTTTTTTTTTTTTTTTTTTTTTTTTTCTGAAAAAAATATAGTAAAAAAAATTATCCCCCCCCCCTTCTTTTTTATCCTGACAACCTGCTCATTATAGGTCATTTTTATTTTCTCCCTATGCATAAGGTTAAAATGATTTAGTATTTTTAATTTCTTTCCACCTCTGTCAAAGGAACATCGTATATCGAAAATTTAATAAAGAAAAAATTATTTCAGTGGACACGTCGAAAATGTTTAATTATGAAAAGATAAATATGAAAATGGCAACATCTTTCAGCAACATAAAGGAGGTATTATTTTATGAGGCATGAGGTTAATCATTAAAGCATATTGAAAAATAATCTTCTTTTATTGCAGAAAGAAAAAAGAAATTGTCAGTTTATTTATTAAGACAAATCGCAAAACTTATGTATAAAAAAAATTATACAGACATGACATTATTTCATTATTTAAAACATGAAAATCTGACATTGACAGATTTTAATTTAGTGCCAGAGGCCTACTGCTAAACTTGTTAATATCGACAAATTCTTCTTTAGTTAATTCGTGATGATCTAAATTCCATGATAAAGTTTTCATTAAATCAAACCAATGTGTTTCAGCTGCAGATATTGTAACAAATAACGTTGGAAGTCCAAACTGTCTTATAGCCGCAAAACAACGTTTTTTCTCTTTTTCTCAATGAGGGGGAGGTGTGCCTTAGGGGGGACTCATGTCAAAGGTGTGCCTTGGGGGGGGGGGACTCATGTCAAAGTTGTACCTTGTGGGGGACTCATGTCAAAGTTGGGCCTTGGGGGGACTCATGTCAAAGTTGGGCCTGGGGGAGGACTCATGTCAAAGTTGAGCCTTGGGGGGGACTCATGTCAAAGTTGGGCCTGGGGGGACTCATGTCAAAGTTGTGCCTTGGGGGGACTTCATTCAATAAATCCCCATTCAATAAACCGACTGAAATAGGCCCTTAGCACTATTAAGAGTGTATTATAAAAATTCGACAACTGTACCGACTGAAATTGGCCTCTAGCACTAAAAAAGAGAATTTAATTGAAAGTAAATCTTCATTCACTAATATTTTAATAAAATAGGAAAAGTATTGCATTGTAGTTTGTATTGAATTATATTTTATATTGATCGAATGAAGGATTGATGTACAGGGACATATAAAAGAATGAAAATACACAACGTCTATGGGCGAAATTTTGCGTTAATACATTTTAATATGTTTTGATTGCATTAAACAAAATGAAATTAAGATACAGTTTTTATATGCACAAAATCATACTTTACGTAGACTATGGTTTAAGAAGCATGTATAACTTCTCTTACCAGGACATACAAAAACAGTTCTGATACATTAGCGGTTATGGTTGGAAGTTTCCCAAAGTACATTTCAAGGTTTATTTTTTATTTTTTTATTTATGTGGTAAAAAAAGGTATAATACACAGTTTGTTTTTCATTTATAGGCATTATACAGAGTTACTTAAACTTAGTCGAATAAGTTTTATTGAGTAGTGTAGGTGGGAATTATCGGAATACATTAAAATCAATTTTTAAAAGAAAATAACAGCTTTAAGTATTTTTTGTTGTAACACAAGATTTAAATGAAAAGAGGGCATCCGTTCCTCCTTCACACAGAAATGTATGTCAAGACCATTTTTGAAAGTTTTTAATGTTCACAGGAAACAGTACGTTTTATAAATAAAAATAAAAATAAGATAAAACAAAATAAATAAGCAATAAATAAATAATTTAACACAACATAATAAAATTGTTTTAAGTATGTAGTGTGAAAAAACAAACGCGCGATTTGGCGAGCTGCATTCTTTCTCTTCAAATGAAATAATTGAAATGAATGAAATTTTCTCATTTAATAAAGGTTTCCATCCCGTAATACGACAATTTAAAAATATTGGATATAATATTGCATTTAAAACCTCAACATTGAAAAATCTGATAATATCCGATCGTGACAAAAAAACAAAAGTTGGCGGCGTATATGCAATCCCCATTTCAATCAATAATATAACATCTTATTATATTGGCAAAACAAAGCGTAATTTGAGTAAAAGGATTAAAAAACATAAACATTCCATTAAATCATTGTACGGAAACACGGCATTAAAGCAACTTTTACTCGACAATAAAGAAGCCCAGCCAAAGTGGGAGGAAAGTAAAATTCTAGCAACCCCCCACACCGAATACACATTAGACATATACGAAAAGATCATGATTTGGAAATTTGGCGATAAATGCATCAACGAGAATCAGAGTAAAGACTTAGCAACCCTATGGCAGCCTTTCTTAGAACAACAAGATAAAGCTCGGTGGCTTTCATTAACTAACGAGACCTGATGATGTGCTAGTAAATAAGCACGAAACATGTTGTCTAACTGTTTTTTGACTTTTTAAAATTCTTTTAAATATTTTTAACGTGCCTTTTACAGCGGATTTTTCTCTTTTAAATAATTTTAACCAATTTAAATTCTATTCTAAACCAGTATCCCATGAACATACGAAAAAAATGTTACGAAAACCAATTGTTATTTGTATAATTGTTACTATGTAAGTTGTTATGGATATTCTTTTTATTTATTTATTGCATTAAATAAAGAATGTGTACATTATTTTGTTTTAAGATTTAAAGAAGAAAGTTCAATTAAAACTAAATTTGAGTGGCTACGATTATTAAATTTATATATACATACTTTTATATATATATCACATAACTGTGATTACAAAAGTTTAATTATTTAAAGGTTAATATGAAAATACAGAATGAGTTTTTATTTAATCCTTTAACTACTGACGGTACTTCTAACAAGAAAACATTCAAAAGATGTCATCTTCAAAAAGTATTAAAAAATATATATATGTGATTCTACTCTTCATAAATCACCAGAAAATGAAAAAAATATTGGGCTGAAATTAATTACAGAGACCACAAAAAATTATCAAAATTAATCATATTTGGCGATTTCACACTGCTAGGCGATTGATTTTGAGTACTTGGCGGAAAAGCAAAACACGGTACTGTTCGTACCCGGCAATCTCGGTGCTAGCAAGCGTATCGCCTAACAGCGCTAAATCGCCAAATATGCTTAATTTTGATAATTTTTTGTGGTCGCTGTAATTAATTTCAGCCGATACTTTTTAATTTCTGGTGTTTTATGAAGAGTAGAATCACATACATTTTTTTCAATACTTTTTGAAGATGACGCCTTTTGAGTGTTTCCTTGTAAGTAATATTACTTTAAAAAGCGTATAAAATAAAATCTATAGAAGAAATGCCAAAGTTATTTATAAGAATTATTCCTTACTTTAATCTCACTACAAGGCACTAGACGCTAACAGTTTCTGTTCGAGAAAAGACTTTATAGAGTGCTTTCACTGTTTTTACCTGACATTTTTCACGATTTTCACGTATGTTATAATTAATTTCTATAGTACTTCAAGGAAACGCCATTAATATTAGAAAAAATGTAAGGAACACCAAAAATTAGATACTTTTTACACATTTTTAAGGTCAAAATATCGTTTTCGACCTCTGTGTACAACTGATAACCAAAGTACTACTCATTAAATTTTCATTAATTAATATGAGGAGGTGATGTGCGTAATTTTTATGGTATATATGTTTAAAAAATACTCTTAAGTAACTAATTTTTACTTTCCGAACACTATAGTAAGGAAAGTAGTGTAATCATGTCAAAAATCCGAATTTGAGATTTCGATGTTTCTATACGTTTCGAGATCCCCTGAGTCCGTTTCCACTATTTTTACGATGATGTATCTATGTGTGTGTGTATGTATGTGTGTATGAGTGTGTGTATGTGTGTGAGTGAACAAGCTAGCGTCTAAACGCTTTATTCGAATGAGCTGTAAGTTGGTACACATGTTGCATGTCACCGTAGCATGAACCCTATTGATTTTGATGAAGCTAGATAGTTTTTTTTACAGGGACACAAAGAAAAATTCTTTATCATTATGGCCTATGGGACCAAAATCTTAAAAGTGCGATAGCATCTAAACGCCTTCTTCAATTGAGCAAAAAATTTATACACATATTATAGGTAACAGATACTCAATCTGTATAAATTTTGGAGAATCTAGCACTTATAGTTTTTTTACAGGGACACAAAGAAAAATTCTTTATCATTATGGCCTATGGGGCCAACTTTTTAAAAGCGTGGTAGCGTCTAAACGCTTTATTAATCTGAGCAAAAAATTTGTACACATGTTATAGGTCACAGTTAAACCAACTGTATAGATTTTGGTTAATTTCGAATTTACAGTTTTAACTTTCTTCTATATGTAATATAGAGAAAGTATTGGATTCGCGAAAATTTTCGACCTCCGTTTTTTGACGGATCTACACGTTTTGGGATGTCCTGAACACGAATTGATAGTTTTTAGAAAATGTCTGTCTGTCTGTGTGTCTGTCTGTGTGTCTGTATCATTTTTTTGTGGACGCTGTATCTCACGAACCCATGAATGAAATTTAACCAAACTTGGTATTTAGTTGCACCCTGACATGAACTGGTGCCCATTAGATTTGGGGATCAATAGCTCAACAGGTGGCGCTGTGATCGCATTTTATGCAAATTTTTAACATGGCAGCATAGGACAAAATTCCGTATAAATGGGCATAATGAGAGTTATTTTAAACTTGTGATTGTAAAATTAATATGAATTATTGATAATAGTAGTAGTTAACTAGGAAAAAAAAATTGTGCATGAGGGGGCATCGGTTCAAAAAAAAAAAAAACTTCGAAAAAAAATCGTATTTTTTTTTTTTTTTTTTTTTTTTTTTAACGAAATTTTACCAAACTTGGTATTTAGTTGGTCCCCGACATAAACTGGTGCTGATTATATTTGGGGATCAATAGCTCAACAGGAGGCGCTGTCAACGTCAACGTAGTTGATTCGGAGTACCTGCAATCGGTCGCAACCGTTGCTTACCTCCATCGAAAGTGCCAAAAAACATAAAAATAATTTTACAGAAAAGAAAATATTAAAAAGCCGAAGGCTTTTTAATTAAAAAATAAAATTTAGAATTTAGTCTCAGAAACTCCCCCACGTTAGCAGGGAAATTAACCTGAGTGTAGCAGCAGGAGATTAAAAAAAAAAAAAATAAATAAATAAATAAAAAAAAAAAAAAAAAAAATAGATAAAAATAAAAATAAAATTTAAAATCTCCTTGTAAATATAAGTGCAGCAGAAGACAGCTGCGTGCGTTGACGAAGACAGTCTGGACGGCGAAAAGGAATAAAGAGCTGAGCAGGGCGCCCCAAGGGGCACAGGAAATCGCTCGGAGTCCCGCAATTAATAAAAAAAAAAAGGGGGCCAAAGGAGGCGCTGTGATAGCATTTTATCTAAATTTTTAACATGGCAGTATTGGACAAAAATTCGTATAAATGTGCATAATAAGAGTTATTTTACACTTGTGATTGTAAAATTAATATGAATTATTGATAATAGTAGTACGTAACTAGGAAAAAAAATTTGTGCATGGGGGGAAGCGTAAATCTTGAAGATGGGTATCATTCGAAAGATCTCGTCAATACCTTTAAAACGAATGGTTGAACTATAAATCTGTGATAATTTAAAACAAAGTTATCGATTTTTTTTACTTTTAACCAAAAAAAAAAAAAAAAACGAAAAAAAAAAATTCGATTTTTTTTTTTTTTAAATATTGTTACTGATTGAATATGTATAGCAAAATATAGAAGAAAGTCTTGTGGTGGCCACAACATACTAGTTTTACAGGGACACAAAGAAAAATTCTTTATGAATATGACCTACGGGACCAAATTTTTAAAAGTGCGATAGCATCTAAACGCTTTATTCAATTGAGCTGAAAATTTATATGAATATTATAAATCACCGTTGCACTAACTATAAGTATTTTGGTGAATCTAGCATTTATAGTTTTTTTACAGGGACACAACGAAAAATTCTTTATCATTATGATCTATGAGCTCAAAGTTCAGTAGCGTTAAATAAAACACCGTGTAATATATGGAGAAAAATACTCAAACACTCTATTATGGTTTTCTCTCTTTTGTTTGTTTAACAACTCCTCTTTCTTTACTTTATCCAGAAAACTGTTAATAACACAATGTTTGGAAAGTCGAGTGGACTCACTCGAGATTTATTTATTTATTTATTTATTTTGAAATACACTTTTTACCTGTTTCACACTGCTGTAGATAAAGAGTAAAGTGAGTGTGAGTAAAGAGGTGTACCAGTATGCTACCTCTGATTTATTCTGTCCAACCTCATTCGTTAAGTTCCTTACACTCATTGTATTTTGAATTTAAAAAATATTTGTATATAGATATTTGAGGGATTAGCAGAATTAATATTTACAAGAGCAATAAAGTGATCAAGCTAGAATTTGGGAATTTTAGCTGAATGCCCTCCCAAGTTCAAATCATCGCCTGATCACTTTCTGATCTTGTAAAAATTAATTCATGCAATCCCTTAAATATATGTGTTTAAAATGCCGATATTACTTCATAATAATTTTAATATAATTCCGATATCCGTAATGTTCTCAAACTATTTTATCGTCCAAAGTTAGTTGGAAGTTTATGGGTTAACCGTAACCCATTAACGACTGAACTAATTCTGTTAAATATATTTTGATTAATATATCAAATCTAAATTTATGCCAACTGATTAAAAAAAAAAAAAAAAAAAAAAAAAAAAAAGAAAGAAATTCAAACAACGCACGTGTTTAATTTTAAAATCACAACCTCTCTTCACTTGAGGACGCTGGCGATCGCTGGAAAAAACTTCGAGATTACAGATACATTTCCTGTCAAATGCTCACAGAGGACTGTAAAGTAAAATATTATAATAGATATGGTTCAAGGCAGAATGTTGCATTTTGGTGAAAGCGCCCTTTAAAATTTTAGCTTCTAATATAAATATCTATGAATCCCGTATTTTTCTAGAGGGCGCTTTCACCAAAATGCAACATTCTGCCTTGAACGAGGCTAAATCTATTCCTCCTGAATATTTAATCTTGCTATGATATATTGTGAATTTTTGTAAATGTTGTTTGTGCTTGTATGTTTGACACTGAGGAGGGCTAGTGTTCTAGCCGAAACGTCTGTCTTGTGTTTTAATGTTTTTAATTAAAATATATTTTTAAGTTTTAAATTTTTGTATATTTTTTATCTCATTTTAAAAGTTACATTGGTTTTAATTATTATTATTATTATTATTATTTTATTTTATTTATTTATTTATTTATTTATTTATTATTTTGTAAATTAAAATAATTATTTTGAGAAAACAATTTTTAAAATAAGAACAAAGAGAAAAAAAAAAAATAGTATGGATTTGACATATTTCCATGTGTATGCATTTCAATAATAAAACAAGAAGTGATTGGAATAAATCTTTTAATGTATGACTATTGTTCACATAAAACTGGATTAAATTTAATCATAACAACAAATTTTCAACGCTGCATAACTTATTTAGAGTCTATGCATTCGAAATTTAATAAAATCATATAGCAAACTTCTCCTGGAAAGCACGTTGAGTTTTCTTTTCTTACAATGCTATTCGAATATTGCCTTGAGCCTGTTTAATCAAGATGTTTCCCAAAAACAGCGGGGTTCTTTTTTCTGATATTTCAATCTAATCATGGAACTCGGAATCATACGTGCTTTTTCATATCTCATATTTGGCTTAAGTATTTTTATTTATTCAGAGTTTGTTTTATTTCTAAAAAAACTTATTTTCTTAGAAGGTATAGTTTAAAAAGAATTGTTTTCCCTTCCTGTATATCATATTGAAAAACTATCCCCCCCCCCCTTCCCCAAATATCTATATATAAATTCAAACTAAACATTTAAAATTCATTTCAGATGAGTTACGACTACTTGCAAATTATACTTAATAAATATCTTCAAGAAAAGTTTTTTATTCTAATTTCCTTATTTCAATTTTTATTACATCTGAAGTCTATCATAATTTTAAATTTCCTAATTTATTCTACTTATTTTGAGAAATAAACAAGACAAATTTCTGAATATTGACATTTAACTTTACAGTATTTGCATATTTTCTGTGGATTAATTTTTTATTTAACATTATTAACGTCTAAATATTTAAGGTTTTACTCTGTTTTAGAATAATGCCTGTTTATTTTTTATGTTCATAACTTAATGCTATAATTAATTAAAATTAAATCTTTATTATAGACTTTCCAAAACCTTTTCCCGTAAAATGGAAAAGTGTTTCATCATAGTTAATTCCTGGTGGCATACCGAAATGCTGATAACATATTTATAATAAATTGGAAGTAATAGGTATTATTGCCAAATAAAATTTCGTACTTTTCTTGAATGGCAAAGAATAAGATTAGGTTTCAGGAAACACTGCGTGACAGTAAAAAGATTCTTTTAAATTTATAAATGGAAATTTTAATGAATTTTAATAAGAAATGTCTCGTTTGGACGCGCATGTTTTTCTACGATTTTATCTTCAATTTATTTAGTCTGTCTCACCCACTCACATAAAGTAAATAAATTAATCCATAAATAAATAGTTATGTTTTGTTGTTTTACATTTTAATTATATGTTATATTTTAATTATGTTCTACATTATACAAAATTCAGATTTAAACAGTCTGTTAATTTGTATATCTTTTTGCATCCTCTTACCTATATATATGGTGGTGAAAGGCTATTTTGAAATAGAATTTTCGAAATTGAGTTTTTGCTAAAATCGTAAGTTTTGAAATCTCCTTAATTTGAAGATACAGGTTTTTAGCGGTAAGTGTGTGTACGTATTTGTCTATCTATGTCTGGCTTTTATTAGCTTTACTAAAAGTCATATGTTAGCTGAAAGTTTAAATTTGATATTCTGAAACTATATCATAATGTGATATTGTGTGGAATTTTTTAGTGAGATCATACAGGGATATCCGAAATAATTCAAATACATTATGGTGTATAGACGTATATAGACAGAACTAAACTTAATAAAATTAAAATAAACTTTTAAATGAAAAAACTTATGATACTTATGTCATATAAAATAAAATATGAAAAGCATTAATCATTGATTTACAATAACACACAAAAACATTTGGCTACATTAAGGTATGTGCTCGTAAAAGTCTCAATGTGAATTTCTAGTTGTGCTACACATATTTTCTATTAGGCTATATACATATAAATTAATATATATGGAAAAATAAAAAATAAAAATGCAATTAAAAAAATCCTTTTCTCTTTTTGTGTTTGTTTCTCTTGTCTCCTGTTGTTTGGTTTTGTCCCTTTCTGATTGATTATTGAATGCTGTTGTCCAATTAGCCGTTTATTTTGCTCCTAACCCTTTTGGAATTTTTTTGCATCCAGTCTAACTTTTGTCTTTAAGGCACGTGCTTTTTGCACACTGAAGAAGAAATGCCTTCATTTTGAAACTGGTAATGCTTGTAGTTATTTTTATGATGAGTAAGAAGTTTTAATGTTTAAATATTGACTGTTCCACATTCTTTAATTTATAATAAATAATAACTTAATGCAAATTAAATGTAGTTATTTGAAATTTTGTAAATATGAAAGTTCAATTTTGTATTCCAATATGCATATAGGCCTTTATTAAAATAAAATAAAATAAAATAAAAAAAATAAAAAAAAATTCTTGATTTGAACAAATTACGTAGTGATTAGAAATATGCTTCTATGACTCTGGCTTTATGAGATAAGTGTTGTAATATCTACTTTGAATCACCCGGTGCAAAGCAAGTCGTACATTGTTTAGTAAAAGTTAAGATCAAGCGTGAAAACAAAATCTACCTGCACTGTTACACATTTGAATTTATGCATATAAATTTTAATAGCAAAATGCAATAAAATATATAAATAAATAAGACAAGTACGTACTCATACGACTGTAAAATAATGTTGTCTTGAGCATGTTTAATCAAGCCTCTTTCCAAAAACTAGTGATGTTTTCTTTTTCTGATGTCTCAATTCAATCACGGAGTTCAGATTCTGAAGTTCCGCGTTTTTGTTCCTATTTTATTTGGATAAAGTATTTTCAGTTATTTATAGATATTTCAGTTCTTTTACATTTATTTTCCAAGAAAAAATACTTTAAATGCTCTATTTTCTTCCTAAAATTTATCATCTAAAGAAATATTTGGAAAACATTAAAAATTGTCCTGAGAAAAACGCTTAATTTTTATTAACTTAATCAAATGTTACTGTAGAAACTTTACTACAAAACATTTTTTTACGACGGACCTTTTTAACATTATTTAATATAAACTGAATAATAATATTTATATATTTACAGATATAAAACACTTAAATGAAGTTTGGATTTCGACATATTTTTAGTGATTATCCATTAACATTTGAAGTATTGTGGATTTCTTTATGAGGTTAGTAATTATCCACATTTTTAGATGGTTATATTTCTAGTAAAGTAGTTTGTAATTATACAACGCATCCAAGTCAAGTCATAGTGCTATCAGCACTCGTACCGTTCTACCTAAGAGAGAACACACTTTCTCTCCTCTTATAACAGGTGATCAACGACGGGGTGGCGCGCATGCGTCAACAGTTACAAATGCCTAAAAATTACCCGTAACATATAATTTACGATTAAAGTTTTCCCTTTTTAAATATATATATATACTCAGTACATGAATAATTGAAAACCTTCTATGGCATGAAGTAAGTGCGACATATATATATATATATGTAAAATCTTTAGTTACTCATTTAGTTTATTTCTTTGTTTTTAATGCAAAACTTTAGTCCTTTGATCTTATGTCTGACTTGTCTTTAGTAATGCAATATATGCAAATGCATCGGTTTAATGAAATGAGCGAATTCAAATAACACACACACATTTTTTCAAAATCAAGTCATTAAAAAATATTTTTAAAATAATCAATTAAAAATGCTTCAAAAATCACACACAAATGATGCTGATAACTCAATATTGTAGAAAAAAATATATATAAAGAATAGATATTCAATAATTTGATGTGACACTCACACGACTTTCTCTTACCCAACATTTTAATACAATAAAGACACATTACAGATTAAGGGGTAAAAAAAAAAAATGTATATGCTACCGTTAAAGCTCGAAATCCGTTAATGTGCAGATTACTTGCTAATCTGCAAATTAACTAAAAAGACTCGTTAAAGTGCGGAATCAAGAGTTTTCTACATTTTAACTAGGTAATCTGCACATTAGCGGCTTCTGTATCGTTAAAGTTCAAATGTTTGTTTCTCTCATTTCCTTTCCCAACTGCTTCCCCCTCTCCTTCCATTTTATGTTTTCTTTCGCTCCTCTGATTTCCTTTCCCTTTTCATTTTGAGAACGACCAATTACAACAATAGGTACACTTAGTTCCATAATATATAATTAATTAAGATCTTTCATTTAAAGTTAACTAATTTCTTTTCCCCACGTAAGTTGGGGACTTTCCTTATTTTTGGGTCTTCATACGTGCAAATTTACCACATATCATATTTTGGCCTGCTGATTCTAAACCCATAATAAAAATTTTCCCACATAGGTTGCGATCAATGTAAAAATTTTTGAATTTACATAGGTTAGGGCAGGTTTCCTTTTTTAGGTTTCTTTATATAATAACAATACTAACTTTTCAATACATGTTACTTAAAGTAGTTTTCATAAGTTTCCACCACTTTTACTAATTACACATAGATTGAGGCCAACATTTTCAAAATTTTTTAACCAGTATAATTGTAATTCTCAACTGAAAATTCCAGTAAATTCCAGAAAATTCCTCTCCCTCTACTTTTAGTTTAGTTTCGTTCCTCACATTTCCTTTCCCTACTCCTCCCCCCCCCCCCCACTCCCGTGAGTGTTGGTTTCACCAGTTTCTGGTCGTCACCGGTTGCTTTTATTTCTCAAAATTATAAACTATAATTAATTAATTATTATTATTATTTTTTTTAAAGGATTATTTTGCGAGATTCAATTAATAAGATATAAAATAGAAAAATAATAATTGATTTTAAATAAAGTTATGTAACTATAGAGTTTCATACTTAAAAGCGTAATGATTTTTTTTTTTTTTTTTTTTTTTTTTTTATCGTAAAAATAATTATAAAAAATAAAATAATGTAATACTCCATTAATTACAAAATCTGAAGAGTTAGTTGTTAAATAATTGAAACATTTGTTAAATTCTGGAATTTTCAGTTGAGAATCACAAATATGCTGGTAAAAAAATCTGGTGTGAAACAACCACACAAGTTCCATTACTTGTATTAGATGTATTTTTTGGAGATAATATGATCAGAATATATAAAATTGAACCAAAAAGTTAGACACCTAAAAATTTTCTGATAAGAGAAAGCTTATACGCATGTAAATATATATAAAATGGATTTACATAGCGAATTTAAAAATAGTAAGAAGAAGAAAATCGGTTTAGCCATTTTTTGAAACATTAATTTCTGACATCTAAAACTGATCTACCTAATCAGGACGACTGTTAATTTTCCTTTAATAACCACGTAATACATAAGAAAGGCTATCTAAAATGGATTTATGTAACAATTTTCAAGAAAATCATTAGAGCCGTTTTTGACATAGCGACTTTTGCAGAAACTTGGCATGCTCAGTTATTGAACGGAAAACAATAATTACATATAAAAAGATATTTAAAAGGCAGTTAATATGCAAGTTTGAAAAAAATCTGAGCAGCCGTTTTTAAAGGAACGCACTTGCGAGGCCTGAAATGGAGCAATTTATATAGGACGCCTATCAATTTTCCTGAACAAACTAACTATATCATTCAAAAGGACATCCAATAGAATGTTTGTATAGCCCATTAGAAGAAAATCATTTGAGCCGTTTTTGAGATACAGACTTACGGTACCACTTACGGTTTATCAATTTTCACCAAAAATTGGAAAATTCACCTGTACTCCGGACCTGTCTTAATTCTGAAGTTTCGTAGTTCTATCTTTATTAGTTTCGGAGATGTGATAGTCAGAAGATTCCCCACACACATGCATACATACACACACACACACTAACCTATTGCCAAAAACTACTTTTTTCGAATCAGGAACCTTAAAGTATATAAATCAGGTGAAAACTCGATATCGAATTTTCGGATCGAATACAATACTTCCATCACCTACGGTAGTTGGGTAATGGAAGTAAAAAAATTGAAAATGTAGGCCTCGACCTATGTGTGATTAGTAAAAGTGGTGGAAACTTATTAAAACTACTTTAAGTGACGTGTATTGAAAAGTTAATATTGTTAATATTAGAAACCTAAAAAAAGAAACCTGCCCTTACCTATGTAAATTCAATAATTTTTACATTGACCCCAACCTATGTGGGAAAATTTTTATTACGGGTTAAGAATCAGCAGGCCAAAATATGATAGGTGGTAAATTTGCACGTGTGAATACCCAAAAGCAAGCAAAGTCCCCAACTTACGTGGGGGAAAAAAAAGTAGTTAACTTTAAATGAAAGATCTTAATTAACCATATATTATGAAACTAAGTATGTACCTATTGTTATAATTGGACTCAACTTACGTGGGGAAAATACAAAAACCTCATGAGTGCAAACGTTGCTGTTGTTCCACCAAATCTCTTATTTTCACTTTAACGAGTGCCTAGTAGGTAATGTGCATATTAACGAGTGTCTAGTCGGTACTGTGCAGATTACCTAGGTAATTTGAGAAATGAAACAATTTCTCGCACTTTAACGGATTGCCCTAGTTAATGTGAAAATTACCTAGCTAATATGCAGATTAATTGATATCTGCACTTTAGCGGTAACATATATAAACCTATGTGAAAAAAAAAAAAAAAAAAAAAAAAAAAAAGAAAAAAGATTTAGGAACAGTTTTATTTCCCAAATAATTGTGTGTGAGGAAGGGGGCTTTCGCCCCCCTTAAACCCTCGTTTTAATACAGCACGTTTTAATACACATTTATATAGAAATCAAGGTTGTTATTAAATTTAAAATTTGTCTCCAAATTATTATTTAGACTGCTTTCACACCCACTACCCCTTGAAAAAGTTCTTTATTTAACGTATGGGTATGAGGAATCTATTTTCATTCCACAGAATTTTTCCTGGATATGGTAAAATACAGTAACGCACTTTCACCAATTATATTCAATATAAAGATTGTTTTCGATTAATTACCTTGTTCGCTTAATTATCGTACTGCATGTCTTCTATAAGTTATGTAAACTCCATATTTTACTTAAATATAGTCCTATATAAAAAGCACACAGTACAACCTGAAATGTACATCCAACAATTTACAAGTACAGACCTTCTATAATCTGATTTTTTGGGTAGCTCAGTAGAAGAATGATGAATGATCATACCATATTCTACAGCAAACATGCTTTTATATGCATATAAAAAGTGTATATGCATTTCATTTTGTTTAGTATAATCTGTAGATTTTAAACTGTACCTACCAAAATTTCACCCATAGACGTAATGTATTTGAATTCTCTTGGATGTCCCTGTACACGAACCAGTTGTTTGATCTCAACGAAAATTTTAGTGTCGCATTCTTATATTATATTATATATAGAACATCGAGTTTGAATTTTCTGATATAATTTGTTCTTGAGATAAAAGCCACAGACACATTGACCAACCGTTAAAAAATCTGAATTTCAGATTCAGGGTCCCTCAGAACGCGTTAATACAAACAAAACTCAATTTCGAAATTTTGACCTTTCATCCATGGAAATAATAATAATAAAAATATTTGGGGAAAAGGAAAAGGTTTAAATTTAATTTTTGAAAATATTTGCAATTTTATCTATTTGTAATACACTTTTAATCTCTTCTCGCACGCAATTTCCTGTTCTAATAATAAAATTTTTCTTCTCTTCAAAAATGAGTTTCAGAGGAAAATTAAACCAGTATCAGTTCACAAATTATTTTCGATGTAAATGAATATAAAATTCGATAGCAAATATGCCATCAAAATTTTATATTTGTATGTTCATTTGTTTAAGAATTATACTCAGATGAAATTACTAAAATAAATATACAAAACTGTTGTTTAAATTTAGAAGTCAATGTATATACCAAGCACTTCAGTAGAGTATAATCCTTTTTTATATATGGATTATTTTTTAATAATTTGCAGTGAGAATAGACTATACTTGATGTCATTGAGCAAATTATTGCGTCCCTGAAATTCTCCTAATGCTATCAAATTTACAAAGTCAATCAATCTTCCCTCTTTCCCTTTTTTTTTTTATATAACAATATTTTCGGTGAGTAACTTTTTGTAGAATTTCTTAAGATTAAAACAGACAAGGAAGGAAATAATGTTAAAAAATATACGCGTGCACTATTTGCAGTAGAAAATCCAATTAAGGAAAGTCAGGGCCCGACTTAGCCTAATTGGGGCCCGGGACAAAAACTTCTCCCCCCCACCCCCACCCCCCTGCTTCACTACTTGGCCAAAAACTTCTTTGCCCTTCCTATGTTTCCCTACTTCAGTAATGAAGAACCGAACTTTATGGAGATATTTAAATTTTTCACCTCATTATAGATATACAACAAGAAAATTGACTAGAACCTAAAATAGCTATAATAAATAGTTATAATAGATTTGAGGGCCCCTCTGATGTGGGGGCCCGAGGCAACTGCCCCGTATGCCCCTGCCTTAGTCAGGCTCTGAGAAAAGTACGTTAGAAAATGCATCATAATTGTGTATTTGCACAACTGCATACGCATTTATTTTTTCCTGCGTCCTGTCTTTATTTTATACTATTGATAATGTTCTAAATAATATGATAAGTTTTGGTGCAATATTCTTTTATATTAATGTTAAGTTCTATTGTTTAATAAGTTTTAATATTGAAAATGAGTAATAGCCTTTTGCATAGTTATTCATACACACACACACACACACACACATATATATATATATATATATATATATATATATATATAGATATATAGATATATATTTGTTGTATACTCTTAATGATTTTAAATAACAATAACAATTATGTTCTATGCTTTCTATACAAAGACAAAATGAATATTTTCCGAAAATTAATTAACTATAGGTTTAATTTAAACGTTTATTTTCCATATAATCCTTTTTAAAAGGAGGTAAATAATTGGATGTTTGCATTGTCTGTATAATCCAGGGAGCTTGGGGTTTCGCATATTAGCATATCCAAAATGCTGTTTTATTTTGCATTTTTTTCATTTTTATAGAGATCCAAAAATTTAAGCTTAATGAAATTGATGTATTTATTAATTACTAGAAATAAATGAATAAAATACATGAATGCGATTTTTTAAAAAATAAAGGAAATAAATTAGATATACAGCCTTAGGAGATTTATCTCATTTAGTAAATGCTGCTTTGTTATTTAAAACTTAATTCTTATTTTAATAAAATTTGTTTTTATAATAAAATTCTTTGTGTTATATTAATTGAAAAAAAAAATATGCTTTTCATGACTTATTGTATGAAATCAATCCCGGCGTTAAAGTTATATTATGAATAATGAATCATTAAAAAAAAGGAAATAATAATTATTAACGTACATAAATTATACATATAGCAAAAAATTGAGTTAAATATGCATGCCACAGTTAAATTAAGTACCAGAAACCTGTTAAACCAGTGTAAGGCCTACGTGCTGAAACAGTTCGGTGTCCCCTTCCTCACAAAAGATTAATTGCACTGTAGATCAGTGTTGACAGATTTTATGATTTTTTTTATTCAATATCCACCACTAAATTTTAAATGTAACGGTTACCTAATCATTTCGAACATTAATCGTCTGTTATGTAAATCAGCTATCACTTCTCAAAATTACTAGGGATTAGTGAATAAAAAAGTACCAAAATCTGGTAACACTGCTGTAGTTTGGCAATATCTTTTTAGAAATTCACACAAAAAATTCATATAAATAAATATTATTTTGTAATAATGTATCAAATTTTGGTTCTTTTGATAGTATCGTGGCCAGGTCCTCGGGACCGCTGGACCATATGTTGAACGGACTCAACGCTAATAATTAAGTTATTACTAGGACTGGGCGTTACGTCGATGTAATACAAAAATCGATTTATAGCTAAAATCGGCGATCCGATTTAAAGATAACATCTACTACGAAATTTCGGAATGACGATGTTAGACGATGTAATGCAGCTTCGATTTAGAGATTACATCTGTTATAGATTGAATTGGAAAAGTCCGATGTTAGCTAGGCACCAAGTTACCTCGACGCGCTTGTGGTTAAGGCATCAAGGTAAATTTTATCGAGTGTAAAAGTAAGTGTAAGTAAAAATAAGTGTAAAAGCTGTCTTAGGATTTAGCCTAATGTGCTACGTGCCGGCTTTCCATTTCAAAGGAGATCCAAGAGAGGCGATGCGCTTAAATCGGCCTGTCGTATGTTCTGTTTATTCCAAAGGAGAGACGAAGTGTTACGCTTGAGCTATACTAAATCGGGGAAAAAAGAAAATACGATTTTAGATGATTCATAATTGTTCCAAACTTTTAACTTCTTGTGGTTTTATGGAGACTCCAATTTGTTTGCTAAGTACTGTTTTCTTTCTTTTTGTAATAAATAATTTTTTTCGGCAATTACAGTATGCATTGTTGTAATAAATATTAATATAAATATATGGATTTCTGTCATTAAATTAAATGGAAATATATATTTATTTTTTACAATATTTAAGAATACAATAAATCACGATAAAAATAGTTTCATAATACAATACGACATATCTGTTTGTCATTTATTATTTATTCAATAATTTGGCTTTTTCAGACTCTTTTATTATTAGTATTTTGTAAGGGGGCGGGATTTTTAAAGAATGTACACAAGAATTTTTAATGGTGCTCCTTATTACGTACTTTTTATTACACTCTTTATAAAACCATTAATAAGCTTCAAATATTACTAAGCTTCAAAAATTATTATTTCAATTGAAGATTAATGTTGCCGATTGGCAACAAATTTCTTTTTAATCATAAGCTATACTTAAAATAATATATGACTTTTTAAAGTATTTTTCCTATGATTTATTTAAGAAATGAAAGACGAAAAACATTATTATTATTATTATTATTATTAAATCAAGCATTTAAGGGTTAAATATTGATTGTACACCAGTTCTTCAATTTAGTTCTTTAATTCATCTGTTGAATTTTCCATTTATTTTCATGTATCTGCCATATACCAAGTTTATTGTCAGTCAACTCGCCCGTTTTGACTGTAGATGCAGTATGTAAAGGAAGTTTATTTATAAACACCTTGTATATCGTATCATTAAT
The DNA here is from genome assembly GCA_963930645.1 of Salticus scenicus. NCBI lineage: Eukaryota > Metazoa > Arthropoda > Arachnida > Araneae > Salticidae > Salticus > Salticus scenicus. The sequence goes on from OZ005650.1 coordinate 372,614,965, forward strand.
AAGCATAGCGTGGCACTAATATACCAAGTGTTTATTCAAAAAGTTTAATGATTATATGTAGCAGTTCTTTTGTATTCAGGTTTGAAAACCAAAATTTGTTACGAAATAAGCAACGATTTATTTCAAGAAAACTATTCGGCACTTCACCTTTGGGAATACTATACTATAAAAGCTATAACATGAACAAAACTGAATAATTATACAGTATCTTTATTTATTCTAGAGGGAATATTTTTATACAGTAGAATATATCACGAGAAATACAGTCGAGTAATTATGAAAGTTATTATGACCTTTATATAATAAGATGCATCAGATGCATTTTATAACTAATATGACTAGTAATTAGTAGAAAAGAAATATAATTAAGAATTAATATGCCGATAAATTTAAAGTATCATCAAATATAAAACTTATGCCTAATGAGTGTATATAGTTATTTAAAGCAATATTGCTATATGAAAGGGAAAAAAAAAATACTCTTTCAAAAAAAGAAACTATGTGTAATGGAAGATATTAATTATAAAATGTATTGAAATGGGAAAAATATAAAAAGAAAAAACATATATATAGCCTACTTGAACTTAAAATGATAATTATAGAATCTTAAATAGACAGAAAATAATTCAATATTCTAAGAAAACCAGCAAAAATAATTTACAATTAATGCCTTTAATACTAGTTTATTATTATTTTTTTTTAATGAAGCAAAACAAGCTGTCGTCCATGAGTACCTGGTTTGCTTTTTTTCTGAGATCGCTATGTTATATATATATATATATATATATATATATAAAGTAGGTTCTGGTGAACTCATTGTATAGAAATTTGAAAATAGCACATAATGCACCGTGCCTATAAATCGTTAACACAATGATCAATATTTAAATCCGATAATCGCTGCATATTTTATCCCTAGGCAAGGAATAAAATATGCAGTGATTATCGGAACTCTGAAAACCTCGAAGTCTAACGCTGTATTCACCAATAACTTCAACTCCCGGTTGAACACGAAAACTTGAAAAGCGCATAAATTCAGAGTGCAACTTTTCAGCAGAGTTGGATGCGTTTCTTATGCCCTCTAGCGGCACAGTTACTTTCCGTATTTTTAGTGGAAAATAACCAATCAAAGACTATATGAAATCTTCGTCGCTAGATAGCAGAAGCAGCGAATCAATTTAATAAATTATAACAGGAGACTTGGCGTTGGAATATTAGAATCCCAATAAACTACTACGTCAGAAACGCCAAAGAAAAATATTGGAAATGCCTACAGCTGTTTCGGTAGCCTTAAGCGTACCGTCTTCAGTGCAAAAAGGATTCTGAATCATTAGAAGTCCTCGTATATATAGGAGAGGGGCCGGATTTAGTTCAACCAATAAGATTACGGGAAAGGTGGGGAGAGTGGCTAATAGGAATTTAGGAAAGCTAGCTGTGTAAACAGTAGAAAAATTAAGAAAATGTGGACTGAATATAAAATTTCCAACAGTTAGACAAATAGGGAATAGTGAAATCACAATTTACAAGGTTTTTAAAAATTTTATAAATATGAAAAGCTTCAAAGACATCGAGTTCATGAATGGATTTAGGTCTGCAAATTATTTTAGCTGAATTAAATTTAAAATTATGATTTTCCTCCCAGCAATGTTTAGAAATAGCCGATTGATTGCTTTCTTGTTTGCGGACGTAATTCATATGTTCTTTTAGACGAAATTTAAGACTGCGTTTAGTTTGGCCAATATATGATAAACCACACTGACAGGAAACACTATAAATACTCCAAGAGTTATGCATATCAATGGGATCTTTTAACTGAGAAAAGGTGAGTTTATTGGAAGGCGAAAATATTATTTTAAAATCATATTGTTTGAGTATTTTAGCTATGGTTTGACTGGATTTAGGAAAATAGGGTAAGACAATACTGATATTAGAAGAGACTGATTTAGTAGACGAAATACGAGGGAGTTGTATTTTTTGGATAGCTTTGTCTATAATGGAAGGGTCATAACCTCTGTCAATTGCAATGGCTTTCAGGTATCTAATTTCAGATTTTAATAAAATAGGATTTGAACAAATATTAAGTGCACGGTTTACAAAAGTATAGAAAGCAGCCATTTTTTGGTTAAGTGGGTGACATGAACGCGCATGTGGAGGAAGGGAGACAGCAAAGTTTTTTCCATAGACGGTGGTTGAAAATCCATCAATCCATTCAATTTTTTTTAGAAAGCTGCCCTCTGCCTTTTAGACGCTTTTTAAGTTTTAGCGTTGAACCGGGAGTTGAAGTTATTGGTGAATACGGCCGTTAATGCGGGTTCAGTTCTCAAATCGTTTACAGAAAATATAATTAAATAAATAAACGATAAGAAAAAAAAATCATATGTTATGTATAGATTTTAAATATTTTTTCTGATTGCACTTATCGCTACATAGTTTAAACCTCGGTTAAACTTTGCTTCCGTGACGACAGCTTAAAATACATTTTGCTTTCTATTACGGGTAAAAACACTCTCAAATGTTATTTTTATAGCATTATTTTTAATGAAAATCTATAGAATAGTTTACTTTTGTGTAGCCTTGTGTATTGTTTACAGACATCAACGCTACAAAAATATATTTAGTTTATATCTGTGGAGAATGAACCACGATTGCTTTATTTCTAACATAAAGCATTTAAATAATTACTTTTGTTTAGCCTTGTATATCACATAAAATTTTCATTAGTAATAAGAAAAGCATAATGTACTTAAAAAAAAGAGGGAGAAGAAGAAATCCTCATAACAGAATATATTTACGTTCAGCAATTTACATTTAAATTCGATAAATGTAAATTGTATCTAAACAACTCTTTGGGGTGCTGTAAACTTATTCCAGTCATACCTTATTCTAGATGAATAAGGAGATAAAGGGATAACAATATTTTGCGTACCTTATTAAAGTACATGATTTCATTATGTTGTATGCAGTACAAAGGAAAAAATATATGCATTAAAATTATATCTTTCAAAGACCGTAATGTTTTGAAAATCGTTTTGTGAGAAAAATTTTACACAAATCAGTTTTCTATTTACACACTTTTTAATAGATCATGAGCTATACTGAGCTTTAAGAAAATAAATTAATTTTTCGGTATTCTGAATATATTTACTAAAATTAGAACGCGAATGGACGGAGAATGGACAAATATATGGACTGAATTCATAAGCTAAACTCTAATCACTTTGAAACTTTGTTAGAAGTATTTAAACGCATAGAACAATGAAAATGCATTTCGAGCAACTTCCAATTATATACCTAATGTATCTGAATATTTTTGTGTGACCTGGTAAACGAATCCGTAAAATCTTTAATATGTATAGGTGAACTATTACGAAATTGTGAGAAATAGGTTTTATTAACTATCTTGGTACTTTTTTATTTAATTCTAGAATAGGATTGTTCAATATAACGCTTATTTTTGTGAAATATAAACAACGATTCTTTTAACTGTATTTATCTGAAAATAAATATTGTGCACACAACCTCATTTTCAAAATAATTAATATGCACAACTCAAACGAATGTCCACATTTTGCAAGAAAAACCGTTATTATGAGGACTTGGCATCACTGAAAGTTTCATATAAAAAACTTATATTTCTATTTAACATTTAAATTGAACTGCATTAAGTTTGTTCAATAAAATATATATTTAAGCAACTGTTCTTGAGGATTTTGATATATTTTTTCAGATTTGAGATCTTTAAATTGCGTTTTACTCAGTTTGCAATTTTTTAATAATTCATGATATTCTAAATGCTAAACCTTCTACAGATATTTAAGAAAAAAACTTGATACTAATTTTTAGATGTTTAGTAGAACCTATTTAAAAGAATTATCGATGAATTTTAAAATTTAGTAATTATTTTTCCGAAAAAAAAAAAAAAAAAAGAAAAAATTTATAATAATAATAAATGCATGTCTGTGAAAAAGTTAAAAAAAAAAAAATATCCTTGGTATAATTTTATTTTTTATTTTATTTTATTTATTTATTTATTTATTTATTTTTCAGATACTACAAAATCAATCCGTAACTCATTTGAGTCTGTACTATTAAAAAAGAAAGAAATAAAAAAAAATGCAAACTGAGAAAACGCAATTTCAAGATTTCAAATGTGTAAAAAATCTATCAAAAACCATAAGATTTGTTGTCTGAATATATATTTTACTAGCAGGCAACGCCCGCTTCGCTGGTCCATTTTTTTAAAAATGAATCACTATAATTACTGAATTCTCAAAATTGCAATAATTTTTATCATGTGAAAAAAAAGAGAAATAAAATCTGATTAGGAAAAATGTCGCACCGGGTTCTCACTGTCTTCGGAAAAAATTCCCAAAATGCTCTAACTCTTATTTCTATTATTTCCCCCTTTCGCCCCCTCCCCTCCCGTCTATTCTAATAATTTTACAAATTCGAAAATATCAGCAATCGATTTGTAAGTAGTAAAAACCTCTATGCATCAGTTTTGAACGATCTATCTCTATTTTTATTTTTTTGCCCCTCCGCTCCCCCCCCCGTTCCCGCACCTTCCAATAATTTAAAAAATTTGAAAATATCCGCAATCGATTTGTAGGTATCGAAAACCTCTATGTACCAATTTTGAATGATCTAACTCTATTTTTTTTGCCCCTCCGCCCCCCCCTTTCCGGCCCTCCTAATAACTTTACAGTTTCAAAAATATCCCCATTCGACTTGCAGGCCTCTAAAACCTATCTGTACCAATTTTGAACTGCCTAACTGTATTTCTATTTGTTTTTGCCCATAGCCCCCCCTTCCCACCCATCCTAATAATTTTACAAATTCGAAAATATTCGAAATCGATTTGTAAGTATCGAAAACCTCTATATACCTCTAAAACCTCTATATATTGAACGATCTATTTTTATTTTCTTGCCGCCCTCTCTCCTCCCCCCTTCCCGGCCCTCCTAATAACTTAACACTTTCAAAAATATCCCCATTCGACTTGCAGGCCTCTAAAACCTATCTGTACCAATTTTGAACGGCCTAACTGTATTTCTATTTGTTTTTGCCACATAGCCCCCCTTTACTGCCCCACCTGTGGGCTGAATTTATAAAGTTCCAGCAATTTTTTTTTAGATATTTGTATTAGCTATATTTTAGAGTAAAAATTTCACGTATATCTATTTTTTTGTTTGAGATATATAGGATTATGCGAAATCACGTGTTACGCATGTGAAATCACGTTTTGCCCCCTGTCCCCCTTGGGGACCGAATTTCGAACATTCCAGAAATTGGTTTTTAGACGTTTGTATTAGCTATATTTTAAAGCAAAAATTTTACGGATATCTATTTTTTTTTTTGAGATATGAAGGATTTTGTGAAACCACGTTTTGCCCCGCTCCCCCCCCTTGGGGGGCGAATTTTATGAAATTGCTTCTTAGTGGATGCCTACGTCATAGAAAGAACATTGTCACAAAATTTCATGCTTCTAGGTCCAGGGGTTTGGTCTGGGCGATGATGAATCACCCCCTCACTCACTCACTCACTCATTCAGTCAGGAAGAACGATTTTATGTATACAGATTAAACAAATGTAGCATAATTCAGTTTATAAATATTAAATGAAAATATAAGTTTTTATATGAAATCTTCAGTGGTACTAAGTCACAGGTGCAAGTCCCTTTCACGAACATAATTATGATGTGTTGCAAAAAGAGCAGTATATGAAATGGTAAAAGAGAGTAATTAAATTTATTTTTATATCTGAATACATAATTCTCTCAGGAATGCCACAAGTCATATCCTGAAAACTTCTGAGGCGCACAAGTGTGCATTAACACATTCGTTGAGAAGCATTGGTTCTGTAGAAAACATGCTTTTGTGCGTATGAAGACTATATAAACTACCCTTCTTAGAATCCAATTCTTTGAAATCCTTTTGAGTGGCCTTATATAGGATGCCCCTGAAATCATGGGCCAAACTTTTAGGGGAGATGGGCACTTCATAATGAAACAGATTTGCACAGGAACCCACGGCCGCAAATGACATCTTAACCTTTTAAAACCTGATTGTTTTATACTATATTTTAACCAGTGTGGGCATAGCTTTTAAATGTTAAATTTTTTAACAAACTTTTTTTTTTGTTAAAATGATTACATAAAAATATATTCGTAGTAATAATGCTGTTTCTAATTGATATATTTAAAGTACTGATTATATTAATACGAATATTGTATACATTTGAGCACTTTCTGTAGTATTATGTAAGTGAAGTGCTATCTTTACTTACATAATACATTTCCACAGCATTTCTTTTTTTCTGCTTACGCTTTTAATTTCCCACCCCATACTGCTGTACAAAAGAATGCTTTTTGATATGTATTTTATCTATCCTTAAAGTTTGGTCCATGAATTCAGAGACACCCTGCATATAAATGAGTGTTGCTATTTATATCATTTTCAATACGAAATTTGTAATCCTGTAAAAAGTGTTGTAATTTTATTTATTTATTTATTTTTTTAATTCGGCTGTAGATATTTAAGTATTTTTTATAAAATAACCATTTATAAATCTGATTTTATGAAAATTGGGAATTAACCCATTTTATGCCATTGTCCTATTTAAAGGGCAGCCGAAAAATAGCATATAGAAATCAGTATTTCCTTGGTGTGCATATTTTGTCAGCTGGAACATATAGGGGTATATGTAAGCTTCTGCTAGCGTGTTATGTGTCTCACCTCCTCCTCCTCCATCTGGAAACTTTATTTATTCATTACATTAGTGGGCGTGGTTTGTATCTTCTCTTTCGGATGAAAATTCTTTCTGCAGAACTATTATGTAAATAAGAAAGTATTATACAGATAAAGCAAAACTTTGTACTTGGAAAGCACTTTTCGCTATTGAAGAAAACAAAACATATAGGTGCAGATTTCATCCCCTTTATCTCAATGTCTTGCTCAAAAGATGGATAAGATTTCTTATACAGAATATATATATATACATATATATTCAAATTTTGTTGTTAGTTTATTCAGGTTTAATTAACCTTAAAAAATATGATTTTTCTCTAATTTGAACAAAATTAATTAATTGGGATAAAATGGGTTATTTTTCCAGCTAGTGTAAATAGCAAAGAGTCAGTGAGAGAGATGCAGAGATATGCTAACTGACATTAAACTTTGTAGTCGCCTTCATAACTTGGCCAGTCTTCACCGGTAAAAAGTTGTGCAGCTCTACTGTAGACAAACCAGCTGTGCTGTTTATACAATTTTTAGTACGGGTAGTATACATTTCTAGTATGGTAGAACGTCGTATGGGCCATTTAAATAACATATATAAATATCCAGCTATCCTAATAATATTTATGGGAATTAGAGCCTGGACAAATAGACAGGTAATTAGAGAGACAAAATGTTGGGAAATGTTAAAAAGCCGAAAATTGAATAAACTTTACAATTTCGATTTTATCATCTTTTGACGTTATACATGAGTTTTAAGGATTTTAAAAAATAAGGTAAACAAAATAGTCTGCTATTTCAGTATTCTAAAATGTAAAACTTAAGCAAACGGGAAAATGTCAAAGATTTCTCTCTCGCTCTCCTTCTTCTTATTCTTCTCCTACTTTTTACTTTTTTTTGAATTCGAAATAATGTACAATTATTTTTAACTATTTGAAAACAAAATAACTTAGAACTAATGCAAAGTTAATCAAAATAACTTAGAATTAACAAGCAACCTATTCTAATAGAAAGTTAATCAATTAAATTAATTTTAACGGGATTATAAATAAAGAAATTGCGTCACGAAATTTAAATATTGTATTGATCAAATTTAAATATTTTCAAGTTTAATTTCAATGCAGAATTTTTATCTTAATATTTGTCTTCGAATTTATCAAGAATTCCCAATGATACAGTGCAAATTTTCTCAAAGAATTGTTAACTCCAAGAATAAATTTACTTGTTTACGTAAAGTTCTTAAAACTGTTTTAATTTTGCATTCTATTTAACCACTTTGTTGAAAATTTTCCCAAGATATAGAATTAATGCAGCATTCATTTAATTGTTGCTAAGTAGAATTGCGTCACCATGTCTGATTTAATATTACGGAGATAAAAATTAAGAGAGATAAAAAATTATTAATTTAGTGGAGGGCAGTTTTGATACCCTCTTCTGGTTAAAATTTCTTCACTGAGAGCACTGCACCAAGATTTAGGACCTTATTCAGGTTATTCATTATTGGGAGTATCTTGACTTTTTTTGTTTATATATATTGATACAAGCATAAACATGGTATATATTGTATTCAGCATCTAATTACATATATTTTGAGTAAGTAATTCTACTAATTAAAAAAAAAAAAAAAAAAAAAAAAACAAGCCGACTTTTGTTTTCTAAGTAATAGATATAATTTTTGCATGAAACAGAAATTAATTTTGTACTACGGAGCTTGTTTTACTCTATTATTCCATATAAAAGCATGCAGTAATTGGGTTTTATTCCCTAGCATCGGTTACTATATACATTTCGTAAAATTTCTGTGGTGTAGCTTTAGCAGAGGAGACCCTTGACGGCTTTTAAATTTTTTTTGTCATTTTGGAGATGAATTAAAATGGCTGTCGCAACTGCGTAAATGAAAATCTTGGAGAGAAACGTCCGAGTTACATTCATGCCAAATTTCAGAGGTACTATACTGAAGCTGTTCCACTTCCTTAACACGATGTTTCTCAATTTCATTTTAATTATTAAAAAAAATAAAAAATAAATAAATTCATTTATTTTTCAATATAAAAAGAAATATATTTACTTATTTATGTATTTGTTTTTGACATCATATTTAAAAAAAATAATTTTAAGGTTAAAACGAGATTTTTATTTAATATATTTTGGACCAATCATCCAATCAAACTAAAAAACGCGGCTTTAGTTAGATTTAACAATTTCTGATAAAATCTAATAACCCAGACTAAAAATACGGGCACATGTAACGGCAAACTTTCAGCTTTATATATTAAAAAATAAATAAATAAAAGTGTTTGCACATTCATTCAAGGGGATAATAGAAATTGATAACGATGCCCTCTGAAAGAAATAGTATGAACTGTCGTACTAAAAATCCTCAATCGCACAAAAGGCATCATTAAAAAACATTTAACAGAACTAAATTATCACCATTAAAATAAACGAATGTATTTAAAAAAATTTTAAAGGAAAATGGATGTAAGAAGTTAATGATAGCATATATGAATCCCAAATGAATTGAAAAATCAATATGCATTTTTTGATTTTTTCGCATTTTAACAAATTATTTGTCGTTTACAAAAATTGCATTCAAATAATTGTTTCTGCATAGTTTTACAGTTTTTATCCGTTCATTCTTTTATGCTGAATAATTTAATTTTTATGTAAAAACCTTTTTAAAATTTTTGTACAGATTTTACACAGTTATTTTTATTTTTATTTTTATTTATCTCTTATTTAATACAATTTCGACATCATCTCATAATATTTAAAAAGTTCTTTTATAGTTCGTTAAAAAGTTCGTTAAGCAAACTTTTTTATTTATTTTATTTTTATTTTTTTAAGAATTTCTGCTTTTAACACATTACATTGTACTAGGTAATTGCTTTCAACCAGCTGCAAAAGCGTTGCCATATTACGTATTGGAATACATGGAATAAATTAGCATGAGATGTTTTCCCATATTACATAATAAAACTGCGAAAAATGAACAGAGACTTTTTTTTTAAAGTGTGGATATTTATGCGTCTAAAAGACAATTCCGAATTAGAATAAACACAATCATGCATTAATCATCAATTCTGAAACACTTTCACATATTACAGAATACATTTATAATGAAAATTGTTGCGAGTCAGAGAATGATTGGGGGAATATTGTTTAAACTTTTTTTTAAATATTTAAAAGTACGCTTCGAATATGACTTCTTTTGTAATAGTTATTAAGTTATGCATCTAGCGGCCTATATATACTCTTTTGTGTAATAATATAATATTGTGACGCGCGAACAATGTAGTTCCTAAAATTCTGTTGCTTGATATGCAACGTTAAAGATAAAATTAGACCTTGAAGTTAAAAGCTTAGTATAGATCTATATATTGTACAGCATTTAAAATATATGGTTTGGTGCAAAAAGTAATAACTTAAAAATCTTTTTATAAATCAATTTTTATAAACAGATTTATTTAATGTTTCACGAAATAGTATTTTAGCGTCAATTCACAAGAATTAAAAATAAATCATACAATTTTTTTATAATATTAAATATGCGCATATATATTTTCCTTTAATACTGCATTGTAATTATTAAATATACTAAACTGAATAACAATATATTAAAACCTATTAACTACTTTGAAACGCATGCATCTTTCATTATATATTCTTGCATATAGATCGTGTACATGTTAGAAACAAACTGATTCTTATTCATGTTATTATATTAAAAAATGATGGCAATTTTATAATTACAAGGCTATAACTTCTCACGAGATGTTGCGTTATAGAAAAAATACTCCCATGTGAATAAAAAAAGAAAAATACCTTACAGTAATTTGTATTATTTGATTAACTGACACAGTATTTATTATTGGTCTCGAAATCTTGAAAGAAAAGTATCTGAATATTTTTTCAAGATAACCTTTGTTTGTTTTGGGTTAAAGATTGTTATTTTTTACAAGATCCTATTTAACAACTGGTTTTGTATTCGCTCCATAAGTTCTCTCATAAACACCTTTTTGGGCGTTTTTGTCACGCGATGACAGATATTTCTTTCATGTATTTTGACGTGATGCATACTGTTGTAACAGTCTATCAATCATCAGATATGGTCATAACTCTTCAATATGTCTCAGCTTGTTAACTGCAGAGCAGGTTGATATAAAACTATGGATTACCTATAACATAAAATGAAAGAAACTGGTTTTTGTTTTTGGTAGTTGTTCTTAGAAATATTGTTCTATTTGACAATATATTGATTCGAAAGCTGAAAAGTATACTTTTGTTGGACCTTAAGCGTGTTTGTTCGATTTAAATATTGCTTGTGGAGTTATGAGCGAAGCCATAGCAGTGTACTTTGAAATTTAAATTATAAGTTTTCAAACTTCGCGTGCATGAAACTTACTTATTAAATTATTTATCAACATCTTATTTTAGTGCAGTTTTTGTAAGATTTAAAAATTAATTAAATTTTATTATTTTACAATCCCACAATGATCAATAATAGCTTTAGAATATCAAAATATAGTAAATAATAATCGTTAAATTAGTTTTTTAGTAAGTAAAAACGCGTACATGTTATTCATTTTTTCCCGTCTCCTTTTGGATAAATGAAACGAAGATATTTTATATTCTTTACTTAGTTTACAACACTAAATGCTGTACTGTTGTCGTTACAATTTAAGTTTGTAAAAAATTTTTAAACTTTCATTGAACGACTAGTGAAGGTAGAAACTAATACTAAACTTGAATTTTAATAAAAAGGTAACATTGAATTGATTAGAACGCATTTTACATACATTAAAGAAAATTAACACAATTTAAATTAATGATCGACATTCATAAAAATGAAAGAAGTTAATAATGTAAAAAGAATATATCTCTAGAGAAAACTGCAAAACTTTTTATATATATTACAGCACAGTTATTTTACACAACAACACTACCCGTTTAATGGCAGACAATTATAATGAATTGTGGAAAGTTATGTGATAAAATTAATGATCTGGTTTTACTGTGATTTGATTTCACATAACTTTAAGAGTTATATTACTATAACTGTTGCTCTTGAATGATCCTTAAATAATTTTCAATTCATAAAATTCAAAATATTTATTGAATTTCAGTTTTTTACTTTCTCTTACCCATAGGGTAGAGGAAGTATTGTTTTAGGGTCAAATTTTCGAACGTGAGTTTTTGCTATATTTACATGTTCTGAGGTCCCCTGAATACGAAAATCATGTTTTTAGCGAATGGTCTGTGTGCTGTATGTGTGTCTGTTATCAGCATATCTCAAGAATAAATAGTAGCAGAAATTACAAACTCGGTATGCTAAATGTGTATCATATAGGGATGCTACAGTAAGCTTTTCGTTGAGATGAAGCAAATGGTTCGTGTACAGGGACACTCAAAAGTATTCAAATACATTACGTCTATGGGGGAAATTGCAGGTAAGTAGAGTTTAACATCTATAGACTGCACTAAGCCAAATGAAACAAATATATATTTTTTGTAATAGAGATAGTCAACTGGGAAAAAAAATTGTGTATGTAGGAGCCTCGCCTCCCCCCCCTGGGGTGGACGTCCCCCCTCGAGGGGAGTAAATTTTCATGATGGGTATCTTTCAAAAGAGCTCGCCAATACCTTTAAAGCGAATGGTTGAACCATCGATCTGTGATAATTTAAAATAAAAGTATCAATTTTTTTTTCATTTATAACAATATATATATATATATATATATTAATGTAATATTGAGAATAAATTCAACTTTTTTTCGGATATTCAGTGTTATACTACCTCTCTAATATGGAAATCGTCTGCATTATCATAAAAGATAATTTGTTTAAAGTACAATTTTAATAAATTATTTTTTAATAACGGAATCAAATTCTATGTAAATGTAGGTGCATTAATGAAACTGGAGTTGAATGGGGCAGTAGCCCCCCTCACACAGAAATAATTATCTTATAAAACTCTTCCGAAGCCCAATTTGAATTGTTTAACATAGGTTTACATAACAGTACTCGTTTTCTTACCTCTTAATCTCCAAGCTGTATGTATAGTATTAAATTTCAGGGTGAGAGAAAGTCGTGTGAGTGACACACCACAGTATTATGGATAGTATAGGGTAAAAGAGAAAGAACCTGATAGTAATGATTTAGATTTTTTTTCTTTCTTTCTTTCTTTCTTTCTTTTTTTTTTTTGAATAAAATTCTATGCTATGAACGTGAAGAAAAGATTTACAAAAAGGCTAAAGTAAGGGAAAAATGACAGTACATATTGAAGAATTTGACTAAATTTGTATGGGAATAGTATAGGAAGAATTCTTCACACCAAGAGCTCAGTTCAACTTTCCTAATAATATCAGATTCCTTTAGCTGAAAAATAATCTTTAGTTCTAAGTACATTTTTTTAGCATCAGAGTTCAATTGTTTTTAGACAGGAAAAAAAAAGTCCCAATTTCTCGGAAATCATCTATTACATAACCTATGAGTCCAGAAGTATTGGGGAGCCCGGAAAGTTCGTGTCGATTTTAGTTACGTGGCATAAGGGTGGGTCTGAATATATTAGAATGATTAAAAACAAATGACATACGTGCATATCTAAAAGTTCGTACTTCAGGCATATTTAAAAATAACAAAAAAATTGTTTACAATACGTTAATTGTTGTCAGTTTCATATGGCTTTGAATATAGAAGTAAACAAAGTGCATTATAGGCATTTAATGCTTTTCTTTAACCGGAAGGTAGAGATGGGCGTTATTTAATGTAATAGAATAAGTAATATTATTATTGTATAGTAGCGTGTTAGCACGGTAATATATTACTAAAAATATCCCTTTAAAAAAATATTATGAACTTTATCTCTGCACGCGAAATTGACAAGGAATTTCTGGCGATATGCCAATATATCATCAGATATCTAAATTACTTAACCAGAGTAAAAGATATTTTACTCGACGTAGCTAGAGAAATCTATTCAGTGATATTATCAGTCAGTAATCTCTTTCCGTGTTCATTCAATGCGTTAAAAAAGTAATACAGCTGAGCTCTCTAATATTTTCTTGAATGTATTAGCTTAAACAAACGAATATTCCTTGTGAAATATATTAGTTTAAATAATTTTTAATATACAAATGAAATTTAACGTCAAGGACAAATAATATCGTGCTAATATTAAATACCCTTGATATTAGCTTAGGAATTATTATTTGGTGTTGATTATTTTTCATGGGACAATAAAATCGTGTTGGTAATAAAAGTTATAGAGATTCGCTTGTTTGACAGAAAGGCTTGTGAGAGGGAAAGAATGAAAGTGGTGTTTCTGTCTATGTTTACGCATTGGGGCGTTTTTTAATTAATGTCGCACTAGATTTCGCTGGTAGGATGTTTATTTGAAATTTATGATAGCAGCTGGAATTAAAATTACGTAATAGCCTGTTACGTACGCAAATGTGGAATTCATTTACCTGATTTTTTTGCAGAGACTTTTCTATTATGAGTAAAATGATTGGAATTAATTATTTATGGTCGCATATGACTGTTCAAGGTCCAATTGGGAAAATCGCATTATGAGATCTTTGCGAACAAAATTTAAATTTTATAACAACGGTTCCGAATTTAAAAAAGCACCTTGAAAAACGTCATCCCACTGTGCATTTGTTAAGTAAGATTGAGAAGATTAACTCGGTTTTCAATTTGGAATTTTTTTCTTTTGCTAAAAAATAATATATCAGCATCTTGTAAAGGACTCTTTTTTAAACCTGGGAATTTAATTTGAAAGCGTCTTTTGTGCCTTAAAACAAAAAATATTGAGAAATTGTTATTTTTGAATAGCAGTTGCTTTTTAATCAAATAAATTTATTTTACTTTTCAGATACTAAAATTGCTAAATATTTAATTCTTTATAAAATGTATACACGTTTTTATCATTAAATTATGTTTTAAATGCGCTAGTTAAGTTTCCTTTTTCTAAACAATGTACTTAATAATTTGATAAATTAATTTCTTTCATTCAATAATATTTCTAAAAATCAATTATAACATAATTTTTACGAAATAATTATTACAACATAGTTCTAGAGTTATTTTTATTTATTTATTTATTTATTTATTTATTATTAGTATTATTATTTCATTTAATAAATTATTCAGAAGTTTAGGATTCAGAATATTATAATCTTTTTTAATAAAACATTTTTTTAAGCAATTGAATAATATATATTGGGATTCTTTGTTACCGTAAACGGATGTATGTTACTCAGTATTACTTGCAATATTCTGCATACTTGTCACATCCTAATTAATATTTCTTAGTGCTGTTAGTCCCGCCCTTCTTTTCACACCAGAAATTTTTTGAGTAATATTCTCCAAATGCAATTACGATTAAACAAGAAGAAAAATACTCTAAAAATACTCTCACTGGTGTAAAAAAAAAAAAAAAAAAAAAAAAAGGCGGAGCCAACAATACTACGGAATATTAATTAGTATGTTGGCAAGTATGATATTCTGTTTTCGCATGTGCGTACTATTTCAGGGCGAACGTTTCTTTGGACTATGTTTAATCTTTTACTATTATTATGATGGCAATTTTGTTTTTAAAACGTAAATCGTATGCTCTATGTTCAACACGTGTATACAATGCATGCCTCGAAGTAGCACTTCAATTAACTAGTAATAGGTTACAAAAATAATAGGTTATTGGAATATATTACCAAAAGCAATACACTGTAAAAAATATCTACTACCAGCCGCAAGAAACTATCTGTGATTGGAGAAAATAATTATTTTCTCCAATCACAGAGAGTTTCTTGCAGCTGGTAATAGTTATTTTTACAGTGTATGAAACGAAGTAACATATTACTGAAATGTAACTGTTGTTAACTCTAATGAAAAGAAGTAACCTATTACTGAAATTTAACTGTTGTTAACTCTACACTGTAAAAAAATAACTATTACCAGCTGCAAGAAACTCTCTGTGATTGAAGAAAATAATTATTTTCTCCAATCACAGAGAGTTTCTTGCAGCTGGTAATAGTTATTTTTTTACAGTGTACCGGAAAGACAAATATACTGAAGCAAAACAGCCTTTCTCTCCGCAGTGGATCAAATTTGTGATGGCATGACTCGGACCACTCCTGGGGGGCGAGGATCACAGAAAGTCGCAAATTGCCCAACCCGTAGCTATTGTGCAACGTCAAAACCCACTTACTCAATCACTGACCCATGTTATAGGATGGTGTAACAGAAAGTGAAAATGAAAAATTTAATTTTAGGTGTGAGGTGTCTTTGAATTAATAAAATACAGAAAAAAATAAAATTAACCTTATTTACAATAATCCAAAAAATAATTACTTCTAAAACTTGTAAATTTAATAGATGTTAAAAAAGGCTTTATATCTCTATCACAGCTACTAAAATATTTCTCCATTATTTATTTAATTTGTTTTAATAAAAATATGAGAGAAAATGTTTTCATTGATATATAATTTTGTGCATACAATATCTTCATGATGGTTAGCCGGAATTAAAAAAATTTTAACAACTTTTAAATGACATTTATAAAATGACGCACAACTAACGTTTTAAAATTAAAATATTTTTATTTATAAGCACAATCACGTTAAAAATAGTGACAATTTTTAAAAATAATTATATGTACAGTCGAACCTCATTAACGTGAATATCAAGGGGGATAAAAAATTTGTTCATGTTATCAGTAGTTCATGCTATCAGTAACTAATTTTCATATAACTAAACTAATCTTCATTTTGATGGGGATTGTGGAAACAGTTCATGTTAAAAGTTATTCACGTTAACGAGGTTTGACTGTATATATATATATATTCAAAAGAATGAAGCTTTCTATTCAAAATTCATTTTCTTCATTTTAATTATAAGATAATTTTTCACATGTATATATTATTTTAGGTTTATGTGATGTGTCATTTAAATGTAATCTTGCGTGCAGGGCTTTTATTGACAAGTACATTAGCTCTGAAATTTTAAATAAAACGACTAACAATTAATATAAAAGCTGTAATAGGTAGATAAAAATCTGTCCTAATGCCTGTTAAAAACTTAATTATATTTAAAAGATTCAAAAGCAATTATTTTTTCAAGTTATCGTAAATGAAATTATGGCTTTTTAACACTCTCCAACAAAGTTGAAAAGTGTTTATGACTTCGGTTTATGACTTTCGGTCCGTCTGTCCGTCTGTCTGTCCGCGCTCTAACTCCCGTAAATATTTACGGAATTTCTTGAAACTGATATATGTTATTCAAGTTCACTATCGAACGTTCCCTATTGAAAATGGAGTTTATACCTCTACTGGTTTGTGTACAGGGACACCCGAAAGTATTTCAAAGCATTGTGTTCTATGAGAGGTATTTCTATAAACCGTATTTTCATACCTTTTCTGTAGACATATCTTAATCAAATTGAAATATGTTATTTAAGTTCACAATCGGACGTTCCCTATTGAAAATGAAGTTTATACCTCTAGTCGTTTGTATACAGGGACACCCGAAAGTATTTCAAAGCATTGTGTTCTATGAGAGGTATTTCTATAAACCATATTTTCATACCTTTACTGTAGACATATCTAAATGAAATTGAAATATGTTATTCAAGTTCACTATTGGGTGTTTCCTGTATAAAATGGAGGAAATACCACCATCGGTTTATGTACAGGGACACTCAAAAGTATTCCAAAGCATTGCGTTCTGTGAGAGATATTTCTGTAAATCAAATTTTAATAACTTTACTTTCCACAAAGTTTTTGGAAGTTGAAATTTTTTATATGCACAAAAGAATGCTTTGCACAGAATATAGCATTATTAGCATTAGATTTACAGGGTGGCACAAAAATATCCAGTTACATTAAAAGCTATTAATAAAAAATTGCTAGAATTGTACTTTCGTTTACGTTAAGCGTTATTAACACTTTAGAACATTTTTTAAGTGTGAATATGATTTCAGTTTTGTGTATCTGCCTGTCTGTCTTTCCGAGCTCTAACTCCCGTAAATATTTATGTAATTTCTTGAAACTTATATATGTTATTCAAGTTCACTATCGGATGTTTCCTATTGAAAATGGAGTTTATACGTCTACTGGTTTGTGTACAGGGACACCCGAAAGTATTCGAAAGCATTGTGTTCTATGAGTGTTATTTTTATAAATATTTTCCTTATAGAATGTTCCCCATTTAAAATGACATTAATAGGTCCTGTACAACTAGTTTGTTTACAGGGACAAAAAAAAAAAAAAAAAAAAATGCCAATGCATTACGTTTTGGGGCAGAATTTTTTGAAAGTTATATTTAAAAATCTTTCGACTGTAAAAATCATTAAAATATTGAAGTGTATTGTTAATATTCTAAAATAATGGTTTGTATAGAATATGGTATGATTAACGTTCTAATTTACAGGGCTACACTAAAATATTCAGAGAGATCAAAAGCTGTAATTATAATCTAATGGCTGCATTTTCTTTTGCGTTAAGCCTTTTTAACACTTTCCAAAATGCCTAAGAGTAATTTTAAAATCAATTTGTCTACCTGTTTGTTTTTCAGTCCTTCTGTCCGTTGTGTGATAACGTAGGCAAAAAATATTAAAAGTTATTCGATACAACAATTACGCACAGTTGGAAAGTGTTACTAATCAATGCGTACGCATGATTTTTCGTTCTTGTTTTACTGATATTTGTACCGTTCAACCTGACCCCTTAATTACGTGTATAACACAAATTCGTATCGTACACGTATCTATTATTGTAAACACAACCATGCAGGTGAAATACTTTCCAATAGGGGAAGTCATTGCACGCGACATATTTCAATTTTACTTATAAGCGTGCACGCACGCACATCGACGCATGCGCACACTAAGTAAAATATTGTATTACTCATAAATTATGATACATTTTTCCATTTTCGTAGTTAAAGAAATAGTCTTTGTAAGCGATACTATTAAAAGTAGTAAAAGAGAGATTTAGATTTTGTTTTTTGATCGCTTTAACAATTTACAGTATCGTTCCAATTATATTTTAATTACATAGTTAGATATTTACATTACTTATGTCATATATTACAAAATAGTTAAATAAGTGAATTGCGTTTAAGCAAAAGTAAAATCATCTTAAAATTATTAAGGTGAAATGAATAAATAAAAATGCACTGAATTTCAGTATTTGTAATAATTTAAGCTACATTTTGTTATAATTTAACTTGGCATGATAAATAGAAATTTCTATAACTTAAAGTTAAACCATTTTAACTTCGGAAAATTCTGAACGGTAATTAACGTAATTAGCTTCTCCTTTTTCCCCATGCGATATTAAATAAAGCTGTGCCATTTTATTAACTCTGTAGTTTTCAATGGATTATACCACTTTTATGTTGAAGAATACAATAGAGTCCTTTTCATAAAGATCATTTCATCATTTAGAAATTCTTTTAATCAAGAAGATAAACATCGCTTGTCAGACGAGGGAATGGAATTATCCAGGCCAGATAATGTTTCCAATTCTGAGATATCGTAAATTGCCAGTTTCCTTTCTTTCAAAACCGATAAATTTGATTTAGTTCTATTTAGAATTTATGAATTTTCATTAAGTTTGTTCCCGTCAAAAATTCATTGTAAAAGATAGTTAAACTGTTTAATAGAATATTCCAAAGCCGGTTTTAATTATAGGTTTTTAGTTTAAGCTAGCATTTTATTTGAAACAGTGAGCGTTTTGTTTGAAAGAGGTACAGATATAATTGTATGATAATGTTCACTTGTCTCACTGACATATATTTGAATTTATGTAAGAACTATTTCAACATTTTTATAATTCCTGTAATCTGTAACTTACATTACTGATAAAATAATATATTATATGCCAAATAAAGCATTATTTTGGCAACAGTATTTATATAACTGAAAGTCGATTAAAATAGTTCTCAAGATCATAAATTACCTGAAAGATCTGAAATTTACAGAAGTAGATAACATGTATTTCGCAAATAAATGGTCCGAAATAAACTGTCTCTTTCAACATAGAGATCGAAAAAGCATCAACTATTGTACTTCATGACTAATCTGTATTAAACTCACGATCGATAAACACAATGATTGATTACTCTGTAAAAAAAAGATCGTTCAAATACAGATATTATGCTGGGAAACAGGATGCCAGAAGTATTTGTTATTTATTTATTTGTTTATTTATTTATTTTTTACATCTGTTCACATCACACTATCTTCCGTAAAAAATAAAAAGTTCTTTTTTTTTTTCCACACATGCACACACATATATTTAATTTAAATATTTGCAAAATAAATAAGTAATAAAATTACTAATTAATAAAATATAATAAAATAATAATTTAATAATAAATAAATAATAATTTAATAATAATTTAATAATAATTTAATTAAACATTTATTAAATTATTTTCGTTTTCTTTGTTTTAATAGACTTTACGATTCAATTTTTCAACCTTTTTTAATAACACAAGATTTATTCACAGAATAAGTTCATTAATCAATTAAAACAGGAGAAAATATTACTAGTGGATCTGCAGATCAGGAGCCTCAACGTCCTATTTGCATCACACATTATTCAACAGGTCATTTTTATTTATTCCTTATTATATAATGTATATGTTGATTCGATTGACTTGCTACATAAACAGATGTGTTTCTGAAGGGGGCTGCCGCCCCCTCAACCCCCGTTGTATATCTCTTTCTATACCTATATGTATATCATATATATGTTTTCTTAATAACTGATAGTCTTGCATTATTTCCCTGAAAGTCATAAATATTTGTACCAAAATATCATGCAAAAAGTTTACATAGCATATCAGAAATATTTTGCGTAACTTTGTAAACTGTTTCCACACTTTTCCACCGAAAAACATGCTTTTACAATTCCAGTAAAATTCCATTATATTTAATGGGGGTGTAACCATTTTAAAATACACTTTTAAGAAACACCGACTATAGAACGTAACAGTATGCATAACGTAACGTACAGCAAAAATTGGAAAATTCACCTGTACATCAGACCTCTATCAATTTTGAAGTATCGTAGTTTTATCTTCATTAGTTTCGGAGATATGATAGTCAGAAGATTCCATACATACACACATAGGAACATACATACACACACACTGACCAATTGCTGAAAACTATTTTTTTTTGGACTCAGGAGGCCTTAAAGCGTGTAAATAAGGGGAAAACTAGACATCGAATTTTTGGACCGAATACAATGCTTCCATTACCTACGGTAGTAGGGTAATGGAAGTAAAAATAGATGTTATTATATTTAAAAGTTCATTTAAAATATTTCGGAAAATTTTCATTCATACCACTCCTTTAATATTGTTATAACTTTTCAACTGTCAGCCTTGCATTATCTTCACAATACCAATTTGAAATAACTTCCAACGTTCTTGTTTTTAAAAGTACGTTGATAACAAAAGGATACACGCATTAATCTCTAAAAAATGGATTTCCACGTTCGAAAAGGACCTCGGAACATAGTAAAAAGGCAGCGTTGAAGTCTAAAAGGCCAACGATTACTTTGTTTACCATGTGAACATGAGAAAGTAATTATCATTCTTAATCAGTTTTATTACAGTTAATAAAATTTAGTAACGTATTGCAACATTTACATTCAATAGCGAAGAGATTATTCATTCAATTTCGAGTAGTCCTGTATATTGTCTATAAAATATATGCACACGACATAATGTAGTTAAATTTAGCCTAGTATTAAAAAAAACATAACACAACTTGAAATGTGCGTAGAAATTTCCAACATAGTCCTAAAATATTAGAATTTCTTTAGATGTCCCTGTAAAAGAATGCTGGATGATTTTCATTCCATATCTTATACTAAACATGCTTTACGTCTCAAAAAAATATATGTTTTATTTCATTTTGCTCACCGTAGTCTAAAGATACTAAACTGCACCTACCAAAAATTTTGTCTCATAGACTTAATACATTTAAATTATTAAAAATCTAATTAATAAAAACTGTTTCAAGTACTTTATAATTGTCAAAGATAAGTCTGTATGTGTTCTTACAGAATTTTAAAGCGTAATGTTACTTTACTTCTGAGAAAATTTTTATGAAGCATATGGCTTACTACGTGAAACTTCAATACATTTTCTACGCATACTACAACGTATTTTAAACTACTGAATTTCAGTACAGATTTTAAGCGAATATCATAAATTTCTCCCTACCACACCAATTAACTTCTAACTTAGTAACAATTTAAAATCATCTGAGAGTGTTAAATTAGAACACCTGAAATTTGAGGTAGAAACATCTAAACTTTAGAAAGTCGTGGATACTAATTAACATAATTAGTCTCTCGTCTTTCCCAGTCGGCATAAAATAAAACTATACCTTATTATTAACTCTATGATTTTTATTAGATTGCCCCACTTTTACGCCGGGATTCACAAAAGCGCCCTTTTAGCAAAGATGTTTCCATCATTTAGAAAGTCTTTTAATCAAGAAGATAAACATCGTCTTGGCGGAACAGAGAACTAAACTGGAATATAAGCAGGTAGAGTTAATTTTTCAAACTCTGAAATGCTGCATAACTCCCTTGTCTCTTTCCGTTCAATATCGATAAATTTGGTTTGGTGTTGTTGAGGAGATATGAATTTTCCGGCGGAAGGATTTTTCATTAAATCTGTTTTAGTCAATAGTGTGTTATGAAACACGGCTAATATGGATCAATGGAATGAAGGATGGTGATTTATTTATTTACATTTTTAGTTTTAAAGGAGTATATTATTTGAAACTGGGAAGTTCCCAACATATGTTTTTTAATATATATTTCATAAATAATATATGTTTTAATTAAATATGTTTTAGACTTGATTTGATAGAATATGATTTTTGTTTATTCCTCTAGCTATTTAACATTTTTTATTGTTGTTTCCTTTATACATAAAATATTTACAAATATATTACATGCACACACAAATTATGCATACTATCACTCATATTTTAGTTACCTTCGCACATACATATATTACACGCACACTTCAATATTATTATATACAGACATATATTATAAATATATAACTCGCGCAGACACTTTAATAAATTTTGAACATCTTTTACTTTCATTGTATACATATGCATAATACACCATAACTGCCAACTATTCCAATTTTTGAACACCGGTGTTTATTTATAGAATGGTTGGATTTTACGTCGCACTAGTGCTCAGCAGATGGGCAATTGGCGACGGTCTGGGACACACTCCTAGAGGTGGTCCGGAGACATGTCATCACAATTTTGATCCTCCACGGAAGGGATGGCTCTCCCGCTTCGGTGACCCCCAGAGGTATAATTTTTGATGGGAACATGGAGGACATTGCGGCCACGACAGATTTTACGTGCATCAGCCACCAATAGTGTACACGACGGTCTTTGGCCAGCTCGCGTACCGAACCCGCAATCTTCCAATTACGAGGCCGGCGCTCTACCGACTGGGCTACAGCGACCCGTTTATTTATAGAAATTTTTATAAGCTATTATAGCAGTTTTCTACAATTAAATAGAGTGAAAATTTCTATTGAAAAATGCTAGTATCCAAAAATTATAAAAGTTAGAAGCTATGGTATACACATAAATTAAATTCACATACATATTATACATACAGTGGTGGACATAATTGTAAGACACCTATCTAATTTGACAGATAGTGAAAGAGAAGATTCAGAACTTAAAAATGTTTTATCAAATACGTCAAAAACATAAATTTATCCTGTTAAAACACGTAATTGTTTTACAGAAATGATATTTTTTATAGAGTTTAATAAAAAAAAAAAAAAAATTAAAAATACCATGGACAAAATTATGGGACACCCTAATATTTTAATTAAAACACCTGCTTTTTTTCGAAAATATAGTGCAATATGCAAATTTTCTGCACGCTGTTATGACGTCAGCAGTTAACTAAAGCAGACGATAACCGACTTCAAGCATTATGAAACATGCCACGAGGTACAGAATTAAAAGAAAGTGAAATTCGCGAAATTTGGAGATTAAATGGAACTGGTGCTTCAATTACTAATATTTCAAAAGATATTAAACGCTCTAGATGTGGAATTAGACATGTTTTGAAAAGAGGAATTAATGGATCGGTGATTAAAAGATCTGGACGTACTCCTTGCTTGTCCTCCAGAGACAGACGCCATGTGCTTTCGCTCGCTACACAGAATAAGATGACCACTACAGGCATTAAAAACGTTTTGAAATTGAATTGTTCAAGGAGAACAATTCGCAGGGTGTTGCATAATGCTTCCTATGTGAAATATAAAAAATGGAAGAAAATACCACCGCTTCTAAGCCGGCACAAAATGTAGCGTCTAAACTTCGCTAAACAAACTATGGCCTGGACCTCCAAATGGTACTCTGTGTTATTTTCTGGTGAAAAAAAGTGTAACCTGGATGGTCCTGATGGGTTTCAATATTATTGGCATGATTTACGGAAGTCTCCTCATGTACTAATGGACCGCCAAATTGGTGGAGGCTCAGTAAGAGTTTGGACTGGTTTTTCGGCTCAAGGGAAAACGGATATTGCTTTGTACATTCAAGAATGAATTCCGAAAAGTATAAGAATCTTCTTAAAGATCAATTAGCCATATACTTCGTGGCGAAAACGACACTTTCCAGAACGATAACGAGCCGATTCATGCATCACACGAAACAAAAAAGTGGCTTTCAGAGTAAAGTATTAGTTTTCTCACGTGGCATTCTCGCTCCCCAGACTTAAATCCCATCGAAAACTTGTGGGGGATCTTAGCTCGTGCGGTCTACCGATATGGGAGGCAGTTTATATGTGTCGAAGACCTAAAGAATGCTATAAAATGTGCTTGGGGAGAACTGTCTGGCGATATAGTGTTAGAATTCATTGATTTGATGCCGAACCGGATCTTTCATGTTATTAAAGACAATGGCGGCTCCCCCAAATATTGAATAACCATGTTAGAGGATTTCCTTTTAGACCATTAGTGTCTGCTAATTATGTTGACCACTGTATTTGGAAAAAACGGTTGGTGTCTTATAATTTTGTCCATTATGTTTTTAAGTTTTTTCTTTAAATTGTATGAAAATATTATTATTATAAAATAATTATATATGATAACAGAATAAATTTATGTTTTTGACGCATTTGATAAAACATTTTTAAGTTCTGAATCTTTTCTTTCACTATTTGTCAAAGTAGATAGGTGTCTTATAATTATGTCAACCACTGTATATGTTGAAGAACTGGTACACACTTATTATTCATATTTATTATACACACAGATATTTTGCATTTCTGTTACATTCCACTAACGATTAATTTGATTTGGCTTGTTATTTTCATATGAATGTTTTCGAAGAAAGGATTTTTCATTATGTTTGTGTAAATGTGTGTTGTGTAATACGAGTAATATGGATCAATAGAATGAACGATGACAGGTTATTCACTGCAGATAAGTATTAAAATTATACTGTATGAAAGGGATAAGTTTCTAGGAACTGTGCTAAGTATTACAGAAATTATTTTTTCTCTAAAATATACACTATCTCTCCATAAATGACCAAACACTTTCGATTTCAGACGTTTTATTGAATGTCTAGAAAATTTCTCAACGAATTATCCTCAAACTATGGGTGATTAAAGAACATAACATGCGTGATATATTTAAGGAAAAAATTTGTCCGGACTGAAAAAGGGTACTCGAAAAGAATTAAAGTAAAACAAAGTGTTTGGATTACACTGCAAATAGTAACAATAGAAAATTTTAATATATTCTGGCTATAACATCTGATATTGAAGCTTCTTTTATTACCTGTATTGAATTTTATAAGAATGGCATATATATGCACGAAAATGTAAGATTTTTTTAAATAAAAAACTGAAAAAAAAAAAAAAGAAAAAGAAAACATTTTTCTTTATTATAACTTGCAAGGTAAGCCCAATAAAATGCCATTATTAATATGACTTACAACATTAGCCACAACATACTACAATCAGAATATGCAAATATTAAATAACTAATGCAATATGGAATTTTTGCTAAATAATTTTAAGTGTGCAAAACAAGTTTTTACAAAATTTCATTCGCCTAGTTTATTAGTCAAATGTATTTATCTACTTATATTAAAATTCCAATCAATTATCTTAGGAAAACAAAGAGTGTTTTTTTTTTTGGAATAAAATAAATTTCTGGTCTTCAGGAAAAAAAAAAAAAAAAAAAAACACTAGTTGGCATACGTGGACTCTACTCAGTTCCCCATCATATTTATGTTCTCATAAATTTCTAGTGCGAGACATATTATAATCATGTTAAAAGAAATTAATTTCCCCAAAGCTTGGTACAGTGACAGAATGAAATCCCCGCCTAATAGGCTATCCACCGTTCAATTCGATGTATTTATGTTATTCTAATCTATTAATTATTTTATCAGGGTCAATTCCGTTGTTTAGTTTTCATGCTACTATTTCCAATGCAATAATCCTCAAAATTCATATTTATATGAAAAATTTACAATTTCGCTATGTTGGTAAAATCGTAAATTACGAATAATTTACGAAATTTTCCTATTAGAATTTTTGTATTCAATCATGTTCAAACAAATATCATAAATGTAATTTTGAAGTTGTGTAATGCATTTATGATCCTCAAAATGGAAGTTTATGCTCAAATTTGCCTTATTCTGACATGTTAAATAAATCGTAAATTCCAAATAACTTACGAATTTTTTAAATTGGAAAAATCATAGTCTATGATATTCATGCCAGTATCCTAAATAATATTTCGAAAGTGGTTTGACATCTTTACGATGAAAATATCCCTCAAGATTGACGTTTATGTGAAATTTTGCTCTATTCTGCCATGTTAAGAAATTCGTAAATTTCCAATAACTTATGAAATTTTTTTATTGGAAAATTCATAGCCATTAATATTCCTGCCAGTGTCCTAAATAATATTTCAAAAGTAGTCTGACATCTTTACGATGAAAATATCTCTTAAAATTGACGTTAATGTGAAATTTTGCCCTATACTGCCATGTTAAGAAATTCGTAAATTTCCAATAACTTGCGAAATTTTCAAAGTAGCATATTTATGGTTGCTGATGTTCATCCCGGCATCAAAACTGATATTTTTAAAATGGTCTGACATTTTTACAGTAAAAGATTTTCATTTAATGTACGTTTAAGTAAGTTTTTGTCCTATTCTCCCATGTTAAGAAAAGCGTAAATTTCTAATAACTTACGAAGTTTTTAAATTCGAATGTTGCAAACGAATAGGGTTCTTGCCACCTTGCCAGTGTCGAAAGTAATATTTTAAAACTGATCTGGCCTCTCTGCGACAATTTGTTTTTGAGATATCGTGTACACAGACTGACAAACTAACGGACTAACACACTAACACACTAACAAACACCCTACAGACAGACACCATACAAAGTTTGTCATTTTCGGATTCCTCACACCTGAAAACGTGTAAAAAAGTAAAAAAACCGAGGTCGAAAATATTCACGATTAACTAAGTTCCCCATACCTATAGTATGATGGGGAACTAAACTAGTTGGCATAGGCGGACTCTGCTCAGTTCCCCATCATATTTATGTTTTCATAAATTTTTAGAGCGAGACATATTATAATCATGCTAAAGAAATGAATTTGACCAACGCTAGATACAATGACAGAATTAAATCCCCGCCTAATAGGCTATCCACCGTTCACTTCGATATATTTATCTTATTCTAATTTATTAATTTATTTTATCAGGGTCGATTCCGTTGTTTAGTTTTCATGCTACTATTTCCAATGCAATAATCCTCAAAATTCATATTTATATGAAAAATTTACAATTTCGCTATGTTGATAAAATCGTAAATTGCGAATAATTTACGAAATTTTCCTATTAGAATATTTGTATTCAATAATGTTCAAACAAATATCATAAATGTAATTTTGAAGTTGTGTAATGTATTTATGATCCTCAAAATGGAAGTTTATGCTCAATTTTGCCTTATTCTGACATGTTAAGTAAATCTTAAATTCCAAAAAAATTACGAATTTTTTAAATTGGAAAAAGCATAGTCTATGATATTTATGCCAGTATCCTAAATAATATTTAGAAAGTGGTTTGACATCTTTACGATGAAAATATCTTTCAAGATTGACGTTTATGTGAAATTTTGCTCTATTCTGCCATGTTAAGAAATTCGTAAATTTCCAATAACTTACGAAATTTTTATATTGGATAATTCATATTCATTAATATTCATGCCAGTGTCCTAAATAATATTTCAAAAGTAGTCTGACATCTTTACAATGAAAATATCTCTCAAAATTGACGTTTATGGGAAATTTTGCCCTATACTGCCATGTTAAGAAATTCGTAAATTTCCAATAACTAGCGAAATTTTCAAAGTAGCATATTTATAGTTACTGATGTTCATTCCGGCATCAAAACTGATATTCTAAAACTAGTCTGACATTTTTACAGTAAAAAGTTTCCATTTAATGCACGTTTAAGTGAATTTTTGTCCTATTCTCCCATGTTAAGAAAATCGTAAATTTCTAATAACTTACGAAGTTTTTTAATTCGAATGTTTCAAACGAATAGGGTTCTTGCCAGTGTCGAAAGTAATATTTTAAAACTGATTTGACCTCTCTGCGACAATTTGTTCTTGAGATATCGTGTACACAGACTAACAAACTAACGGACTAACGAACTAACACACTAACACACTAACAGACACTCTACTGACAGACACCATACAAATTTTGTTATTTTCGGATTCCTCACACCTGAAAACGTGTAAAAATGTCAAAAAACCGAGGTCGAAAATTTTCACGATTACCTAAGTTCCCCATACCTATAGTATGATGGGGAACTAAAAAGAAAATGTTACGGGTTCTATAAATATTTATTTACAATCAAAGTACACTATATTACCATTTGCTATCAAAATAAAAATTTGGGTGAAAAGGAAAACCTTTATACATTTTATTCTTTTTAAAGGAGCTGAAATTCAATTCATTCTTCCAAAGATAACTTTTGAATTTACACGATATTTGTTTGAGGTTTTCATATAAGTAGCTCAATACATTTGGCTAATAAATTATAAAAATGAAATTTTGTTGAAGCTTGCGCATGCACAGTTAAAAATAATTAAGTAAAAATGCTCATATTGCATTAGGTATTTTATATTTTTATATTTTAATTGCAAACGAATTGCAGACTTTGTCTAAATCTCATATGTTAAGTTTCTTAAAAATGGCACTGCATTCGATTTAATACCTTGCATGTTATAATAGAAAATGTGATATGGGCAAAACATGACATCTTTACACACCTATTGAAATATACATATTTTTATAGAAACAATGATATTCACATGTATGATAAGTGGTTTGTAAGTAATCAATCAAGATCAGGTCTGCAAATATTTCCGAAAACAAGCCAAGAAAACCACAAAAGTCATCATAATAGGATCCTATACATCGCAAGTCAGGAATATTGTTTGTTTAGGAAATAATATTCCTCGGATTATTAAAGATTCTCTCATTGACAAATGCACAGCTCAGATTTCAATGGAATTCAATCCAGTGTGTAGTTTGCCTCCTCTTATACTTAAAAAAAAAACTAAACTATTAAATTCTTTCAAATTTGGTCGCGATTATTGCAAAGTCACCAAGATAATTCTAACGCCAATTTTTGCCTTTACGTCAAGCCTGGCGATATTGTGACAAAGTTTGGCGAAAATTTGTAAGTTAGGGTCGCCAAATTTTGAAAGTTTTGCTCTGAATAAGAACCGTAGACTGAAATTTTCTAAAGTGGTCTAATAGTTTCTAGCGCAGATCTAATTACCTCAAAAGTTCTATAAAACACTAACGACACTATAAAATGGGACGTGTCGTTATCGATGATTATCGGCTTGAACTTCCCTATTTCTTTACATACTATTTACTACACGGTTTGACAATTAAAGCAAAAACATATGACAGTTTTTTCACTTCCACGAAGGTCAGCATTGGAGGCAATCTTGGGGAATTGTCGCCAAATTAAGCGTTTCTTGTGACCGGATTCGGCAAAATATTATAATTTAGGTTTCCAAATTTGTTTCCACTTCAATAGGAGTCGGGGATCTGCAAATTTCCGGAATGATTCACTGGTTTCCAGTGCAGAATAAGTTAAAAAATTCTATGAATGACTCTCCATGAGTTCAGTTTCTATTCACACTTCGAGCTAAGCGGTCATTTCTGCGAGATTGTGCTTTAAGCGGTTGATTATTGTTCTATAGTGGGCGAAATTATTGTCTGTGATGTATTTAACGCTTTTTATTTCACTTTTGTGATATGAATGACTGTATTATTGGATATCTTTCGAATAACTGTTTTATTCGACTGTTACCAGAATATTTATTAAATAATGTCCATCCGTTAACTAAAATCCGTCTATTTCATTACGAAGTACTTTCTAAAAGCAAGAAAATCGGCAATTTTCGTAACATCATTACGGGGTTTATTATTATCGTCTGTTGAAATCTCTGTGACAGTAGGTCACATGCAGTCGACAAAATTTTATTATTTTTAGTCATTACGGATATAATTATCATGGATATTTTCAAAACAGAAAATCACAAAAAAAAAAAAAAAAAAAAAAAACTGATAAAGAAGATGCACAACTAGATGTTATAACAAACCTACATACAAATTTACAACGTTCTACGTTTACACGTTTTTGAGTTATGCGAGATACACACATACAAGCGTCACGAAAAATCGTGGAAAATCGTTTATATCTCTAAAGTGGGAGCGAGTGTCAAAACTGAAATTGGTGGTATTAAGTCAGATGTCATGGTAGTTATAAATTTATAACATTCTTCAGATATTTTTGTTTTTGAGCTTTTTTTTTCAGTTTTTTAAAGAAACATTTATATATCGATGAATATATCTTCCAGTCTTATATAAATGAATACAGACAATATATATAAAAAGAAGATTCATAATCGTATGCCAGAATGCATTTCAAGACTTTTTACAGAGTGATACCGAACAGATTCTTTTTCTTTAATTTTTTACTAGCCCCATATTTGCATTAGTGCAAAACCGTTCCTGAGGTGTAACATGTTACTCATATTTCAAAAGTTTCAGGAGTGATTCATGGAAAGATAGTGCACAATATCGATTATAAAGTGATAAAATGCGTACATTTAAAAAATTTCTTTTATGTGATAGTTACTTGTTATTGTATGAAATATAAATGCTTTATAAAGTAGAAAAACATGAATCATATTTATATTTATTATTATTATTATTATTAGATACATCTTCTATGGGGAATATCTAATTATTTAAATAGTTTTAAGTCAAATAACAAGATAATTTTGTCAAACTGCTACAAGAAACTCTTCTTAAGCCCCAGCTAAAACAGTAGTTAAATGAAAACAGTTAAAACTGTGAAAACATATCGAAATACACAAGAACTGTTGCCTAAGTATACTATATCTTATTGAACATACTAATATAGTTCAATGTATAAAAATTAAATGGAAATAAAAGCTTTTATATGAAAGCTTCAGTACTGCGAAGTCAAAGGTGCCAAGTCTCCTTAAAACATAAAACTACGATTTGTTTCGCAAATACTGTAGTATATATTATCATACAAACTAATTTTGCCGTGTTCCGAGGTGGCATGATTGATAAAACACTCGAATCCAGTATCAGGTTTCAGATTCCACGTTTGGGAGGGGTTCGATCACATCACCAGACAATAAAAATTTTTCTTTTATAGATTATTGATATATTATTTATGCTCTAGGAAATTCTAAAATCTATTTTTAACAGAATAATATTATAGTTTTAAAAAATTAAAGAACACGCTTTTATAGAAATGTGAACTAAAAATCACAAAATATCTATCTTAGTATTAAAATGCAGGGTAAGAGAAAATTGTGTGAGTGACACACCATAATATTTACATACATTTAAATCTTTAATTAAATAATTTAGAATTAAACAAAAAACATTTTTAAAAAATCTCCCCTGACTGGGCTCGAACGCTAGACCTTTAGGTTCGTAGCGCGGATCTTTACCTCATAGCCACAGCGTTCACGTAGGTAAAGTTTTTTTTTACAATATAGATTTTTTGTTTGCTCCCAGAGCGGTTACAAACATACATTATACATACAAACATATAAACATACATACAGGCGAAGCTAATAAAAGCGTTTTAAAATTAGAGTCACACGCATCCTTTATTTATTTAATAAAAAGCCTTAAAAATGGTGGTGTTTTTGAGCCTAACATGGCTGTGTTTTCCAGCCTAAAACACATGGCTGTGTTTTAAGACATTTGCAATGTCTTAATTTCTAATGCAAAAAGGTGTTTTAAAAAGTAAGACTTTTTTTTTTTTTTTTCGCTTAAAATATGACCATCCGTATGAGAAACTTTTTAAACTGAATTTGAGACGTTTGCGTTTACAGTGTATTATTATTAATAATGATACATTTATACAAAATTTTAGAAAACACACCGATCAAAGAAAAGTTATAAACAAACAACATAAAAATTATAACAAACCTTATTTGACGTAATAATATTTTTTTATAATGTGCATTTATGTTTTGTTCTCGATTAAGGCCAATTACCTTTATCCAAATTTAAGCTTATGTAAAACCTAAACCTGTGTGCAATCTGTTAAGTGAGGAGGGGGTTTCTAAAGGATCCTAGTCCCTATTTCCCGTGAATTTTGACGAAAACTACTGAAACTTTTAACAGCGAGACAGACAATCGTTATCTGGTTTCGAATCTGGCACCTTCTACTTACTAACTTAGAGAGCAGAAGCATAACGGTGTACATTCTTTTATAGAAACGAAAATTTTTGGAAATAAATTATTTTAAAAGAAATTTATATTCTTTGTGTTATGCGTGGTTCAGTCTTTCATGACTCAATATTAAACATTATCACACTAATAAAAAATGAACTTTCTTTTTATCATAATCATCTTTTTTTTTAAATTTGTTTTGCAATATAAAAGTTTTAAGTAAAATCACCTTTATGGTAAAATTTTATTTTCAGCAAAATTTTATTACTAGCAGGCTTTGCCCGCTTCGCTGGTCATTATATTGAAATTAATTCTTAAAATACCATATAAAATTATTTGTATGTGGGTTGGTATTTTTAAAACCTTTCTTTAGGAAGCAATGTTTGCTTTATACATGAAATTACACGAAAACAATCATTCATCATTTATTTCGGTGGGAGGGGCAATGGACCCTCCCTTTGCCTACATAACATCATATTAATTCAATTTTTTTTTTTTTTTTTTTTTTTATGAAACTGAGTGTCGACAAATAATTATTTTCTTACTTACTTATAATCTTAATTTGTTTCTCATTGGTTCCCTAAATTCTCTCGGGGTTAAAGTTTTAATGGATAAAATGATACTTCTATCTTTTTTGTTTATGCTGGCAGCTTTGAACAAAAATTAATCTAATAATTCTCAGAAAATTCGAAAATAAATCCCAAATTAAAAGTAATCTCTAATATTAAAATGTAATACGATTTTATTATTTCTTACAGGTATTACTTTTATAGAACTTAGTTGATATAACATATTTCAAAGTTTTGAACTTTTTTGATGTGAACCATTCAGCTTAAGCATACTCAAAAAATAAATTTTGATGTAGTTTTATTGGAATAAATGATATTTTTTCCATGTAAAAATGTAATGTGTGAGTTTAATTTTACTTTGAAATTTATAAGATCGAGTTTCAAGTAGGTTTTAAATATACAAAAAATGGAAATTTCCGAAATTTGTAATTTAAATAGCGGATATTCATTATCGAAAAAAAAAAAAAAAAAAAAAAAAACTGGGTATATGTTATAACAATAACACATACACATACGCGCGAACGAAACCTTATAATAACAACTTTATCTAAATTAAATGCGCATGGCTGTTAGCGTTACCCGAGAAACACCACGTGGAGGTCGCCATGCATCGTTTCTCGTGGGGCAGGCCCCCTTGCCAACTGCCAGCAAGCATCCCGAGGTAATTTAATCTTTTACACTACGAATACAACAACAACAACATATTTTCAGAAAATTCCTCAATTTTCGGAATTTCTTTTTTTTATGATGTTGTGGAGAAACAGAAACTGGTTCATTTTCAATAATCGTTTCCACTGTCTGAAAAAGAGCTGATTCCACTTCGATTTGAAACGGAGGTTCGTCAGTAGAATTATCAGGCAGTGCAGTAAAAACTGTTTCTTTTTCATCGAGTGTGTCCACTACCTGAGACTGAACTGAGTCCACTTCGGTTTGGAACGGAGGTTCATCAGTAACAGTATCAGGCAGTGAAATAATATTACCAACTTTTGGCAGCTTTTTTATATCCAACTTTGGATGCTTGCGAATACGAGCTTTATATAAAGCTGCGTTATAAAATTTTTGATTATCATTATTCATTAACAAATAACGTCCAGCAAAGATGGAAGTCACTGGACACGCATACCTTTCTCGAGCAACATCCATAGGATGATGCTCGAAAAATTTAAAAATAAACCACATGAGAAACTTTTTTAAAAAATAACTCACGAAGAAAACACCTAAGAACGAAAGATAAGTCATTCTCAGATGAGGGTCAGAAATTAGACTGAAGAAAATTGTTAAAAGATATGCTTTTCATTGTTATAAAAATTTATATATATAAATATTGTTGTTTATCAAACAATTATTTTTTATTACTAGGGGGCTCTGCCCCCTGCTCGCTCCGCTCACCAACCCCCAAGGAAGGCTTTCCCTTACCCCGACTTGCTTCGCTCATTAACCCCTGCTGGATTTTGCCCGACTATTCGCAACTTTGCCTTTCATTGAATTGGAATATTAATAATACATAACACAAGAGAAAAGTTGAACAATATTATCGAAATCCACCATACATGGTATCACATTGAAATACACAATATTAATATTATACCGTTTAAAATATGTGAAAAATCTGTCTTAACGTTCGACAGTTTAATAACAATTCGCCATTATTTTGAGAGAAAACATATGTTAAACAGCAAGACACACAAAATAAACAACGATAACACTAACTGTTTAGAACAGAGAGAAATTCTTATCTAAACGATTTAGCGCTACAGCTTTGGTATACGATCCACTTGTTAAATTTTTGTCACTGTTGGACGATGAATTTTTCGGGTATTATTGCTTGATTAAAGAAATTATGAACTTTTATTAAAACTCGAATAAACGACTACGTCAGAAACGCCAAAGAAAAATATTTTTCTTTGGCGTTTCTGACGTAGTCGTTTATTCGAGTTTTAATATTCCAACGCCAAGTCTCCTGTTATTATTAAAAATTATGAACTTATTTTTTCTAATGCCTATATTTTTTACTATTGAGGTTTTTTTTGGTTAATTTAGGGCAATATGTAACACTCTACATTTATTTCTAATGTACAACAAGGTTTAAAATAGTGCTTACAACAGTAAAGATGCAACTTTTTAAAGTGCATTTTTCCTAGAATATGATTTAGTCAGATCTATTGAAATTAAATATCTTATGTGATTATTGCAATTATTTTAAACATTTCATTAGTAGTAGTACGACAGGACAATTTCTTTCAGATAGCGATTTTGCATTGTCGCCATGAATGTGACAAGATGCCCGTCAATATCTAATTTTACCATTTCTTAAACTATATTAAATACTAAGTTAAATCGGGGGGGGGGGGGGGATCACACTTTTTGAAACCTACTGATTAGCGAAAAATTCATCCTTGATTATATTGTAAAAACGAATTGCCGATTTGGAGTATTCAACATAGACCATCACCATTCATAAATTGGATGGCTTTTGAATGTTTGTTGACAATATTTTCTGAATAAATATTCATGATGGCTCCTGAATACTTGTTGGCGATATATTCTGAATAATTATTATCGTTGGCGATATCTACTGGTATGTATTGAACATGACATCTTAATAGTTGTTGGCGATATCTCCTGAACTTGTATTAATGATTAGCTTCTAAATATTTGTTGGCTACAACTTCTGGATGTGTACTGGTTACACCTTGATTTTTTTATATATATATTATATAATATTGAATTTAGAAAGTAAAAAATGCGTGTGGAGAATGAAATATAATGATATTGGATAATATAATTTAATTTATAGAGACATCAAAGGTACAGGAAAAACTACTTTAGCCATTTTCTTTCTAATAGTACGAATAATATTTTACCTGGAGATATTTTGTATATTTAGCTCAAATAAAAAATGTTCTTCTTTTTTTCTCTCTTGAATTAAGTTAAAAAATATTTAAAAAAAAAAAATGCGCTAAAGCAATGGAACAGTTTAACCTCTTGGCGAAATTTTTAATTTGGCACCGAAGTAGCTTAGACTTTTCTCGCAAAAATCTTGACATGCATAACTGAGATAGATAATTTAAGTCATCGTCAAAATAAATGAAAAATTTAAAATCTGGCAGTGAGGTCCTGTATTAGGCGTAACTAAAATATTTTAGCAATGCAGTTACTTCATTCCATTACATGGGAAAATAGACAAAAAAAAAAAAAAAAAAAAAAGTCCTGTTGTATTAAATTAAATTCTGTTTTCTGCGAAGTTTTACATCAATGCTTAAAACACAAAAATAGGTTGTGAATTTTATTATTATTATTATTATTATTGAACTATTTTATAATTTTTCTCGGTACTTACGTATTAACGCCACCGCAGCAGAAGTTGCGCTAATGCGCCAATAAAGAGTAATCTTGTTGTTCGCACACAAGAGACGGAACAACTATAGTATTTCCCCTCAGCTGAATTTGGCGATTATGGCTAAATCATAAATCTAAAACCATAAATCATATATCATAAATGATAAAATCATAAGCTAAATTATAAATCATGAAATCATAAATCCAAAATAAATAGTACGCAGGCTGCCGCATTATATCGCAAACAATCCAGAACGACATCGTTATCGATCAAATCGGCGCCAAAGAAAAATCGCCAAATTCAGCTGAGGGGAAATACTATAGTTGTACCCAAGAGACATAGGGGTACAGCGAGACATCTTTTGGAATCTTATTTATCAGAGTGAACATCTATAGTATCTCCCCACAACTGAATTTGGCGATTTATATTTGGCGATTATGACTAAATCATAAATCGAAAAATCATAAATGATAAAATCATAAGCTAAATCGTAAATCATAAGCTAAATCATATAATCACAAATCCAAAATAAGCAGCATGCAGGCTGCCATATTATATCTCAAAGAGTCCAGAACGACATCGTTATCGTTCAAAACGGCGCCAAAGAAAAATCGCCAAATTCAGTTGTGGGGAGATACTACTATAGTTGTACCTAGCTGCGGTGGCGTTTATACCTAAGTACCTTTTTCTCTGTATTTAAGGCATGGCTAGAGTTAAAATGGCTATTGTGGTTGCGTAAATGAATTCCTTGGCGAAAAACGTACGAGTTTCTTCATTTCTAAATTTCAAAAATAGCTAAATTGGTCATAGTAAAGATTGAGTGAAAAAACTAAGTTTTGAGTGAAAAAACTAAATCTTTATATAAAGTAATCTATGTTGTTGTCTCGTAAATTTCATTTTAAAAAATTCTGGGCTTAACTTCTAAATTTATACCAATCGTTGTTTAACATAATTATTATATTCATTACTAAATCTTTTTCGTCTGACGTTAAAATAAAAACTAATAATATAAACTAAACTAATAGTATAAACTTAACTAATAATATAAAATAAAATAAAAATATAAACCAATTTTCTTTTCATTTTTATTAAATTTTTACTTAATATTTTTAAAATATCGGTTATTTTCATGTTTTGCTATTCTAAATAATTTTTTTCTTCTCTCGAGCATCTCAAAGATTCTAATATTTCAATTTTCTTATTTATACCATTGATCATATTTTAATTTTCCTGAGGAAAGTGACGTCAGAGACACAGAAAAAAACGTCATAAGAGAAACTTTTCCCTCCGGTGGCAAATAGAGTACCTTCATAAACCCGACGTTTTTCTTAATAACTTCGTTAATTAAAATGATAGAAATTTCTAAGCAGCTGAAATGCCTTCCTTGAAGCAGTCGGAATACACTGATACCTCTCATGATGCAGAGCACTTTGCTCTCCGCGAGAAGATGCTGTCGCAGACAAAAAAAAAATTGACGCCAGCGACAGTTACTTTTTTTTAATATATAGAGAAATAGTTGTTGCAATTGTTCATTCAATTGTTGAACTGAAATATTGGATACATTGCTTAAAAAACAAATGATGGCAAAATTTTGTATAACACGAAAATTAATTTTGTATTCCATGTCATGTAAATATGTCGATCAAAATAAAATATGCCATTAATACAACGATAAAGTTAACAAGGAATGATATCATGTCAAATAGAGGAATCATGCTATAAACCGGGTTGCAGCAAGTATTAAAACTCCTGATATTTTTTATGTACTAATACTGATAAATGAATTTTAATTTTATTATAATCCTTTATTTTTTATTTCTTTTCTTTAAACTACATTTTAAAATAAAAGTTACATTATATATTTTTCAAGTTTTTATAATCTTATTATAATTTGGAATAATAAAAAAGTAAACATGCGTAGTATTTTTTAACTTTTAAAAATTCAGCATTTAGTAAAAACAAAGCAAAAAAGAAACAATGTATAATAGCAGAAATATTTATATCTTGTCACATGCTACGATAAATAAAGGCTTATACTTTTTATTGTAATTTTCTTTATTATAACATCAAATCTTTAGCAAAGGATTTTGAGGTAATGGTTTTTCTGTCTATAATGGTTCGCGGATGGTTATTTTTCTTTTCTTCCGACGTATAAAATGATTTCTTTTGTAGTCCCGTCTCGACTGACTAAATAGACTGACCTCTCGTCATCCGACAGCCTGTCATTAAGAAGTAAATATTTAAAGAGCTGCGTTAGCGCTGGAAAGAGAAAATGCATGCCAAGGTTTTTCCTAATAATGCCTGGAAAAATTCTGTTTGTAAGTGTTGCGTGTTTAGAACATTCGTGCGAAAAAGAAAATTAAGGTTTTCCTTTTTGTCTTTTTCTGTGGAAAAATATTTAATAAAACACAACGATCTTCTTTTTGAGAGTAAAGTTAGGAAATGAGCTGCAGTAAATTACCAGTTAATAATTTTCAAAAATAAGGTTGTATTATAATTATTTTAAAAGAAGAATAAAAAAAAATATGTTTAAATAGAAAGAATACAGAATAGAATACAGAAACATCCATTCTCTAATTAAAATTGTTAGAAAATTACGAGTAAATTTGAGTGATTAATTTTCAAAAACAGGATGGTGTATAATTGTTTTACAAGAAAGATAAAAGAAAAAAATGTTAAAAGTACAACGTAATATTTCCTTATTTTGAAACTTGAATCGAAATATAAGTTTCAAAGCGAAATATAAGACAATTCTTAAGCGAAATATAAGACAATAAAGAAAATTAAGGTTTTCTTTTTTGTCTTTTGCTGTGGAAAAATATTTAATAAAACACAACGATCTTCTTTTTGAGAGTAAAGTTAGGAAATGAGCTGCAGCAAATTACCAGTTAATAATTTTCAAAAATAAGGTGGTATTATAATTATTTTAAAAGAAGAAAAAAAAAATGTTTAAATAGAAAGAATACAGAATGGAAAACAGAAACATCCATTCTCTAATTAAAATTGTCAGAAAATTACGAGTAAATTTGAGTGATTAATTTTCAAAAATAGGATGGTGTATAATTGTTTTACAAGAAAGATAAAAGAAAAAATGTTAAAAGTACAACGTAATATTTCCTTATTTTAAAACTTAAATCGAAATACATAAATATTCACTCACTCACCTAACACACTAACTCATAAACACACAACAAAATCTACTGTACCCTGATTCAAAACACGGTCAGATCATAGAATAAATAGTATACGCGCATATTTACTTGCATTTTCATTTGACAGGAAATTCGCTTTTTCGCATTAAAATTTTGTGTCTGCATGTAGGTGAAATTAAGATGGAATTAAATACACAGAAATGATATCGGAATTTCTTGAAAAGAAATTTAAATAACTAAACTGTCAAGAGGAAGTATATTAAATTTATACACGTAACCTTGGATGTCACGCTATGCGCTATTGTTATTATTATTATTAACTAGTTGTTCTTCATCTGTCCAGCGACCAATACATGCAAATGAACGCGTTTTAAGTTTATTACATCTTATCTGTTTGGCTCTCACACCAATTTATATCAAAGTGAAACTTGAATAATTCGAACTTTTTTAATTCGAATATTTTACACTTTCCCTTGAATTTTGTATTAAAATAATGTTAAAAAATCGTGGATAATTCGAATTCTATTTTGGATAATTCGAATATTTTACACTTTCCCTTGAATTTTGTATTAAAATAGTGTTAAAAAATCGTGGATAATTCGAATTCTATTTTGGATAATTCGAATTTTTCATACGATTACCTTTAAAATATTACAGTAAAATTTTTTCCCGAGATTTTAATCATCTGAAGTGCATTATCTACTTTTATAGTCTTTCAAAATAAGGATAAGGAAATACAATAGAAGCCCCTAGCTAGTGCACCAGAAGATATGGTGCATATGTATGAACTTCGAGGTTTTTGTGAATTGAAAGTCATGTGTAATGTAGAAGATTCTATTTTTGTATCAGGTCATATGCTATGACACAAAGATTCTACTTAAAAAAGGAATAAAAAATATTTGGCTATTTTGAAAAAAGTGTTGAAAAATTAAGCTTGTAAAAAATATTGATTTAATGGGGGGGGGGGTGAAAGGGGTAATGTAGCGGTATTCTTAAATATAAAGTTTATGTATTAAATCTCTGATCGTAGAGTTTTAATTTTTTAATTTATCACTTTTTTTGAAAAAATAGTATATGTAATTCGAATTTTTGGTTATCTCGAATTTTTTTCTGGTCCTTTCAACTTCGAATTATCCAAGTTCTACTGTATTTAATATCAGTTTACACGATACATTTATTTAAATACTAGCCGCCTTCGGCGACCAGCTGGTTCGCGATATCTGAAAAATCCGACCTTACGAAACTCCCGCTCGTTTGCGCCTGCGGCGCCTTTTTCCCGTTTCAGGTCTAATAACAGCTTATCGATATATCGTGAAAATAGCTTATTGAAAGCGCAGTAAATTCCCGTGCGGTAGCTCCTTCGGCGCCCTCTTCCCTTTTCAATATCTGAAACAGCCTGTTCGCTCACCATGTTATGATATTTCAAATTTCTGACTTTAGCTAAGTCTCGCTCGGTGGCGCCTGCGGCGCCGTATAACATTTTTTTAAAAGATTTGTGTCTGACTTATCTGTGGTTTTCTCCAAAACTTGCTTAATTCCGGGCTATATACCGTTAAAAATTATTAGTACGAAATGTGAGTGAAAATCTGAATTTGAAACTCTGTAAAATATAAAAGAATAAAAATTTTCTAGTTTTTCCGAAGTTTTCTTCGAAAGTTTCGTACAGAATTTGAACGACTTATATCATTTTAATAGCCTGCAATAAAAATACTTTAAAATATCTTTTGAATGATGTATTACACTGGGGAACAGTCATTTTGCGGCATGGTAACTTAAAGTCAATTCTGTATAAGACTAGTGTGCTGAATACTAGAAAATTATTAGGTTTGTCAAATTGGCTCTAGTTTTTGAGATAAAGACTATTAGCTATTTCACTGAAGAAACCTAAATAAAAATACCAATATGTATTGAAAAAAATATTTTTACTACGATCCTATATAAGAACGATAGAAAAACAAAAAATATACATGCTGTTCATCAAATAATTAAAACAAAAATTACAAAAAGCTTTTTCTGTAAGCTTTTTTGTCATAATTTTGCTCAGGACAATCCCTTATCAAAGTCCAACAGTAGTCTGCAAGCATGTGGCG
Organism: Salticus scenicus; assembly: GCA_963930645.1. Lineage (NCBI taxonomy): Eukaryota > Metazoa > Arthropoda > Arachnida > Araneae > Salticidae > Salticus > Salticus scenicus. The sequence goes on from OZ005650.1 coordinate 372,656,712, forward strand.
ATCCCATCGAGCTTGGTATCTTTCTTCCATTATCCTGATGTCCTGGAGAAACCGTTCTCCTTATTCCTCACTGTAATCGCCCAGATTATCTGGGAATCTGTCCAAATGGCTATGCAAAAAATGCAATTTAATGCTCATAGTAACTCCTAATGTGTACAACTTTTGAAGCATTTTAGCAACCAATTCTGCATAGTCTGGTGCTTTATGATTCCCCCAAAAATGTTTGACTACTAAAATAAAGCTTAGCCATGCTTCAGATTCAATTTGTGTCATATGGTTTACAAATACATTGTCTTTTATAAGAGTACAGATTTGCGAAGATGCCTGCTTTTAATTTTTCCATACTCAGAGCTGGAAATTTTTTACATACATATTTAAAACAGTCACCAGTCTTATCAAGTGCTTTGATAAACTGTTTCATTAGCCCAAGGTTGATGTGACGTGGTGGAAGAAGGATATTTTCTCGGCTTATCAGTGGTTCATGAATCACGTTTGCTCTTCCTACCTCCATATTTTCCCTCAAAGGCCAGACCTTTCTAATCCAATGTTCTGTTTTTGTGCGACTATCCCATAGACATATGAAACAGAGATATTTAGTATACCCACCTTGCTGGCCTAATAAAAAATTCACCATCTTCATGTTGTCGCATACTGACCACTAATGTATTGCGTACGAAATCTTTTCTAAAACAATTTTAATATTTTGGTATTCCTCTTTTAGTTTGGTAGTATGACCAATTGGAGCTGAAGCAAATTTATTTCCATTCTGCAGCAATACACATTTCACACTTCTTTTTGAGCTATCTATAAAAAGCCTCCAATGTTCAGGCCTATATTCGGGAAGGCCCATACAATTTAAGAGTCCAGAAACATGTTACAAAATACAAGCTTATATTCTTCGGTAAAGTAAGGAAAAAGGTCTTGCTCTCTGGTCCTAAAGGATATAATGGTAACACCAGGTTGAAAACAGTGTTTTTCTTTTAATCTCGAAGCAAGAATTTCGGCCGATTTTTTTTAAAAATTCAAATCGCGAATCAAGTCATTGAGCTCCTCTTGAGAAAATCCCTGTTTTGTAGAACTACTTTCTTCGAACTCACTTTCACTGCTGCTCGTCTGATTTTCTGATCCCTCTAACATTTCAACATCATCACAGTTTTCAGTAGATGGTCCTAAAAACACTGGAATTGGCAAATCATCACTGTGCATTACTGGGGGTTTAGCCAATTCCACATTAGGATAAACCCAAGTACATTTTTTATACTGGTTGATACCTTTTACATTCACGGTACAAAAGTAACAGTAATTTAAGTGATTAGTAGGCTCAGTCCATATCATTGGCACTCCAAATTGAAGCCCTTTACAGCTTCCTTGACTCTAGTATCGCAAAGATTCTACACAAGGCTTACAGACGATATTGGGCACCCAATATTTATTCTTTTGTGCAAGCTTTCTCCCAAAGTATGCTTCATAGGTCTTTATCACAAACTCCGTGATCTTTTTTCTTTGCTTTTGTAAACAAAATTTGCCACATATATAACAAAAACTGTTGGGGTTGTTAACACAAGGTTTTCGTAACGAATTCATATTTTTCAAGACAAAAAGCACTTTTAAAATTACAATAAGACACGAACTGATAATTACAAGGTCTAATAGCTGATTCGTAAAATTGTTGTACCTATATACGTGAATAGATAATAAAATTTAGTGATTTTAATCAAATTAATAGATCTTTAGGAGGGTAGTCTAAAATTTTTCATTGATTTCTTGTGTTTCGTTTATCTAGAGAACCAGAGTCAATCAAAAAAAAAAAGGAAATGCATACTGTGTATGTCTAATACAAGTGTTTACAGAAACCATTAACAAAATAAATGCCACAGATTTTTTTTTTTTTTTTGTTCCGCAGTGTTATGTATTACAATAATGAATATCTATGATATATTTTAGACTCAAAATGGCTAATCTATCAAGGGCAATTAACGATTTCCATTGAAATCCATCTAAAATTTAAGAATTCCAAAACTGCTTTTTTACAACCGAATTCATAAAAAAAAAAAAAAAAAAGGGGGAAAAAAAATCAATATTATTCTGTTAAAAGTAACTCATTAACAGATGAAATTGGTGAATGGTGTCATTAACAGATGAAATAAAAACGAATTTAAATAAATATAATATGTCTATTTATTTTATTTTTAAAGCTATACTTTAGATTTTTTAACTGCATACAGGTGAGCCATAATGACGGGCAATTTCGAAGTTCTGCTTTTGATCGATTTTAAATTGAAAAAATTCAAAAACTGCTTTTTTTATTTCCAGTATACTTTGTCACGTGGCCGAAAAACGAAAAGCAACTTTTTCCTGACCTCTAGCACCTGGCACTGAAGAATCTTATTCTCTCTTCTCTGTCAAGGTCAGTTGCAAGAGTTCAGAAACGTCGATTCAGAATTTCATCGAAAACTGCCGCGATACTGAAAATTAAAAAAATTATAACTCATTCAGTTTTTGAAATTTTCTCTCAATCTTTTGGGTATTGAATTGTTGAAGCAAGATCTATGTACAAAAAAAAAGAGAAATGTTTTATCTCTAAACGCTTTTGAGTTATAAAATGTTTTGTGAAAAAATCGATGTTTCGTAAAATCTAAAAATATGGATCGCTAATCCGTATTTTGTAAAAATGTTTATATGGTTCGAAAGAGAATTAAATGTCCTTTTCAAATATACCAGTTGTTATGAAATGGAACAGTTACTCGGTCGTACAGGGCGTTTCAAAAAAGACGATCTAGAAAAAGAGAAATTTTCGACCCTTTTAAAAACTTTTTTTAAGAATATAAAAAATCCGTATTTAAAAAAAATTGTACCGTAAGAATCGGTAATACATGCTCTTTCTCGTGGTACAGCTGTGTTTTTGATATTTCCAACAGATCGGCAGCGATCGCTTTAGAAAACTCCGCGAAATTTTTCTCTCTCTGCTTTCTCTTTTGAGGAACACGCTGAAGGGCAAAAATTACGATTTCCTCGCTTTTTAATTAGGCATTGGTCGACGTTTTAATTAATATCTCCGGAACTAATTAAAATTTTTAAATTATTTTTTCACTATGCACTCGGGCAGGCTTCTGAGCACCCGTATGTCAAATTTTGCAGTTCTGCGTTCAGTAGGGGCTGAACGTATAGATGCTCAGACAGACAGACAGACAGACAGAGAGACAGACAGACATCTTCTTTTATTATTATAGATGGCATTATTTTCAGAACTTAACATCTACACAAGAATATGTTTTAAAGCTCAAGTTGATGGAAGAAATACAAAATTATATCATGATATAATCGATTATGTGCGTTTTTAAGCTACTGTTAGTTTCATAAAATTTTGCATACTTATAAAAATAAAATAAAGCTATTGTAGGAAATATTCCCGAGTAGAAGAATAATTAAACGGAACATTGTAATTCTTTAAACTATTTTCTTAGCTTTTCCTATAATTTGGCTAAAGGTTTTGACAATAATTTGAAGTTTATAGCGGGGGCCGAGAAAGAAAGCCACCAAAGAAAATTTAAACGAAGCAAAATTTAAAAAACAAAACATCAACAAAGGTAAAATCATTATGCAAATGGTATAATATCTAGCATTATGCAAATGATGTATTAAGAAGTTTTTTTCTTGACTTGAATTATATATATATATATATATATATATATATATCAAATATATTTTTTTATTTTATGCAGAAAATTAGAGATATTACTACAGATAAATTTGATTTTTAAAAAGCCTCAAAAAATATTTCTCCCAAGAAAAACTCTAGTAAAACCTAGCTTTTACATATTCAAATTTTAAAACTTTTTTACACCCCATAAAATAAATACAAACATTACCGGTTTCGAAAGGACGTGTCTTTTCTTCTTTAGGTGCAAAAAACTTGCTTTTGGCTTTATGGTAGTAGATGTGTTTTTTGCACTTGAAGAAGAAAGCTCACATTCTTTGAAACCTTCAGTGCTTGTATTTATTTTATAGTTTGTGAAGTAGTTTTAAAGTTTAAATACTTAATACACACCACTTTTCTTCTTTAACTCATAATAGTTTTTTCAGATTATCCATTTTCGCGGCATCATCCGCCTGGGACCCTTTAAGTTATTATTATTATTATTATTATTATTATTATTATTATTGAAGAATATATATAGCATTTATATTACTATTTAGTTTTATAATTTTAAGTTCAATGCTTTTTAAATGAAAATGGCAAAACTGAGTGTCTTTTGAGCAAAGAATGCGTAATTCATCTTAACTGAAAGTGAGTTAAATGACATATTTCTTTTAAAATAAAGAAATAACACTTAGCTATTAAAATTTAAAAATTTTCAACCTATCGCATATATTGCGTTTTTCCTTATGAAATTTCCTTAAAAAGTATCCAAAACTACTCAATTCTCATTTAATCAAACAAACTTTTACTTCTTCATATCTGGTTATATCACGAAATATGTGGTTATATATCACTAAACTAAAACATACATTTCTGCATTTTGGTGCTGATTTTACGCATGATATGAATCACCCATGATAATATAAGGGAAGCAATTCGGTAGCTCTTTTAGCCCCCTCCCTACCTTAATTGGCCGGATAACGGTCAATATTCTGCAACATTTATCTCTTTTCAGCGGCAACTCGTTTTCGTGATGAATATTGAATGAGTCCGACCAACCGGAATGTGTTTCACGCCTAGCTTCATCCGTCAAGAACATTTCAGTCCGGCTACAATAACGTATTAGTGCGTGAATCGTTATCAGCAATTCATCGAAGAAAAAATGGATTTCAGTACAAGTTTCTGGACTCAGCACTAATTAGTTTTCATGTTAATGAGGAAACCCCAGATGATAGTCATCATGTAAAGTAAAACGAGAACATGGGGTACATGGTGGTTCTTTTATAAATTTGCATAGATATAGAATTTTCAGATGATCGTTCCATCATTTTAGCTTTCCGAAAGCTTACTATGTAAGGAAAAATATTCAATTATGAAAAATTGCAACTGTGGGATTTTGATATATAAATATAAATTTCAGGTAATCCAAAATTTATTTTGGCTTTTTCTACGTTGGTGGCATACATATGTATACATTTGTATGAGTTTTAATGAATACGATGTCGTTGAACGTCTCACTTAATTGAATTAAATTAGTTAGAGATTTTCGAGGTCATCATTACCGTTTATCAGTTTGTATGGGTGTAGGGCTTGTTCTTTTACAATGATACAAAGCAAAGTTCTTGTATATTAAGGTCTATGGACTAAAATTGTATGGATTTGGTTTTAACATCGTTCAAGGTTTTGCCAAGAAATTTTAAGTAGGTTTTATTATTTTAATAAGTGTTTTTCATTATAGAAAATGATGTGTTTAATACTTGTAGTTCTTCTATTGGGTAGCAGTAAATAATTAGTTCACACCTTGTTCGTAACTGGGTAAATTGTTATCACTCATCCATCACAGAAAAAGAGAAAGAGAATGCAATGTAGTACAAATTTTTGAACTCAGAAATAATTATTTTTCATATTGACGAGGACGAGTAGGATGTCAGTACATAAAAGTATCTTCATTACGAGAACAAAATGTACGAGATTTATTTTTTAATAATTTGCATATTTATGGTGCTTTTAATTAAGAGTTATAATATTTTGATAATTGTCTAGATTACCCGCTGTCGCAGTCTTTGTTTGCCATTTTCCGTGATCTTCACCTATGTTACAATTAATCGATATATTACGCAAAGCATCTATTATCAATCATTTATATTGATAGAAAATGAATACTTATTATTATTTTTTTTTTCAAAGTCCTTATTTTCCCTGAATGTGTCTGAATATGTTTACAAAAGCTGATATAAGGAGAAATCGCATAACATATTAAATTATTTAAGCAGATTTCTGCGCTAATGGTATAGTTAAAATATTCCTCCGCAGAAAAAAGCTCAGTTTAACTTTTTAAATAATATCAGGATCAGGCTGTTTTTAGCTTTTCATGGAAACAGGGCCCGATAAAAACATTTTCAGTTCTTGGCCAACTTTGTTTTAGGATCTGAGTTCTATTGCTTTCAAACAGGAGAAAGAAAAAAGAAAAAAAAAAAAAAAAAAAAAAGAAAAAGAAAAATTCGTCACTATTCGGTGTAGATCATTTTGAATTTTATATAGTGAGAAATAGTACTACAGAACTTAAGAGTTTACAAGTACGTAAAGAGAAAAATCCTGTGTCAGAAATAGGACTCAGATACTAAATAATGTTTATGACAATTAAATATTAATTATATTAAAAAATAACAAAATGCATGGAAAAGTGGATAGCTGCACCAAATAATGTTGATTAGTAACTTCTATCGTCATAGAAGTTATTAATTTTCCAATTTTACTAATTACTTTTTTTTTTTTTCTTCTTCTACCTTAACCATGGTTCAAAATAAAGTAGGAACTCAATATCATTTATACCTACCTCCTTGCTCATAAAGTCGCTCTAGTTTAATTTGTGAAAGTTCATAGATGTTTTAATGTAATATTTTAATCAAGTTTAATTTTTATTCACTTTAGATTTCTAAGTTGAATTATACATGAAAACATGAAAAACTAGCATCTTGTGGTCATGACAAAACTTTCTTCTATAACTTCCTAAATAAATGCATGCAGTGCAGATTATAGATGATTTACTAAAACTATTATTACTTAAAATTTCCATGATGAATGCAGTATAATACCATACTTGACAACATCCTAATTAATGTTCCATAGTATTGTTAGCCCAGCCCTTTTTTCACACCAATAAATTTTTAGAGTAATAGTCTCCAAATGCAATTACGATTAAATAAGTAGAAAAATACTCTAAAGATACTGGTGTGAAAAACAAGGCGGGGGCTAACAATACTACGGAATATTAATTAGTATGTTGACAAGTATGTAATGCCAATAAGGAAAGAAAGTTGCATACGCAACTACGCATGTCTCAAGTTTTAACGAAATTTCGTTTGCAGAACATAATAGCCAATAGTATTGAGCTACTTAGGGGAAAGTAGTGTAATGGCGTTCACTGAAGGGAAAACAGGAGTAGCTAGTTAAATTTACACAAAAAATCAATATTTTATTAACGAATCATAACTCCCAAGGATAAAGAACAGTTTGTAATCAACAAATTTGCGTTAAAGTTTTAGGAACTTATTTATCGTTTATTTAATTCTACATCAAGGATTGAGCGGTAATGCCCGATAGGGAAAGGTAATTATGCTCAAAATTTTGATACAACATTTAAGTACGGTAAAAGTCACGTATGTAGTTGTTTGGGCTATTCACACCACTGCAGGCTTTATGCGATCAGTTTCCACATATTGTGCAGAGAAACCACGTTCAGTTATCTCTTCTGAATTCTCTGCAAAAGCAGCATATTTTTGTCTCCATATCCTATCTGATTAGAAGCAAATCATCTGGGTTATCATTATTATCACACAGCAGCGACTTATTAATGCCTTCCTCTGAGCTGCTGTCATATACTAACTTCTTTTTTGAAACCTTACATTTCGTTGTAACTTTTAAATTTGATCCCGCTCAATGAGCGCTATTAGCCTTCATCGCCTTGTTGGGTTTTAATACATTATAGTTGGCATAACAAAGCACTACAAAAATAAATAAAAGCATGAACATACAGCCAAATGAATATATTTTATAGACGTAATGAGTACATTAACATTTGAGAATAAGAGTGTACATTTACCTTCAAGTTAGATGTTCAAAAATTTTATATTAAAACAACAGCAAATTAATACGTGAGAACACAGAAACACTTTCCTTCCGATCCTTACTGGGAACTTACAATGATGTTTGCTAGATTGCGGTACGGATCGGTGTTTATAATTCTGTTCTGCTTAAAAATATTTGAGTGTGTGGGATTGCCCACTGAGCATTATTACCCTACTCCCCTACATCCTTCCCCCCCCCCCGGAAAAAAAATCGTGTAAATTCAAAAAAGTTATACGCGATGCAATGAACTGAATTTCAACTCTTCTCATAAATAAGGAAAATTATAAGAAGTTTTATCAATATTAATTTACAATCAACGAACACTGTATTACCATTGATTGAATGAAAATAAAACTTTGAGTAAAACCTCTTATAGTTTAGCATTTTTAGCTTTTTTATGAGGAACTGAATAGCGGTTAATTTTATCGTGTACAACTTTTTGATGTTACACAGTACATTTGTTTGGAATTTTCATATAAGTATCTCAATACATTTGGCTATTAAATTATGCAAATGAAACTCTGCTAAACACTGCGCATACGTAGTTAAAAATTATTTAAAAAAAAATACTCATATTTCATTAGATATTTAATATTTTTGCACTCCGATTACAGTATGCTGTGTACAATTTTGTATGTCAAATTTCATGAAAATGGCTTTGCATTGGGTTTAATATCCGCGTGTTATAGTTAAAATGTGACAAATATTTTTTTAAAGTGTTTTTTCTCCATGAATATACGTGCTAGCCTCATAAAAAATTATACAATAAATAAAAAAGAGCTTTAAAATCCCATGCTACAGCCAGATCGTATTTCATGGATTACTTTTTAGAGGCTGATCCTAAATATTTTCATTTTTATTTAAGTTTTACTGGTACCTCTTTTACTTTTGGAGCATAACTTTTTCAGAAATATACGCGATATAAAATGTTCTTTCCAATGATGAAGTTTCAAGGTGATTTGTGTAGTACTTTTTAAGATATTTGAAAAACTGTCTGAAATTGAAAGTGTCCAATCATTTATGGAAAGGTAGTGTATTAAATAATGCAGTATACGATATTATAAAATTTTACACTTAAATTATCGCACATATGTTAAGTTTTATTTTCTAAAATTCAATTGAAAATAAATGAGGATGAATTAAGAATTAATTAATACAGATGTTTAATTTGACTCAGCAAAATATAAGATGATTTGTTTTTATAATAGTAGATTACTTATATTCGTGAAGAAAGCCTTTTATAAAACCTTTATAAACATATGTAATTTCACTAAATTCATGTAATCTATTTTAAATCACCGTCTGAAACAAAGATATAATCACTTATGTAGTATTTTTATTTTGCAGTTAAAATAACATACAAACACATTTTTCAGTCTTTCAAGCATACATTGAGAAAACGGAAGAATATTCTTTTTACCAAATTGTCAATGATAAATTTAAAAATGGCTTTCCACATATATATTTTATGCATATTTAAATTAAATTTTTTTCTGAAGTATAGAAACAATCGACTCAAAAACTTTTCTAAACTTACACGTTAAAAAAAAAAAAAAAAAAAAAAAAAAGACGCTAACATCATTAATATGCCAGTTAGTTATCAAGATATTACAGTTGGTATTAATCGATAATCAAAATCCTCAAACATAATTCTTTTTCTTTTATTGTGCAATATCGTATTCAAATATTTTAAATATGTATTCAATATTTTTATTCATGAGACGCATTTTAAACTTTTCAAAAATGATTTTTTTTTAGTTTATATTAATTAAATTATAATTTCATTACAAGAGTTTTTAATATAGCAGGCACATACTTAATAAAACAGGCATTGCGTTGCTTTGATTTTAGCAAGGGTTTAAGCATTTAATTATTCAATTTTCTGTAAAGAGGAGTATGTAAATAAGTTATTTACACTCTACTTTATTAAATTTATGCTCTCGAGGCATTCATTAACTCTTTTGTATTATATTGAAGATATGTGTAGTTCAGTATTAGATTTTGTAGTTCCGTACTGCATGTGTAATAAGGAAGTAATTATAGTAAATTTAACATGCTAGAATTTACTCTCTGTATTAAAAAAATTGTACTCTTAATTAAAATATATACTTAAATAATATTAAAAAATACTGGACAAAGCATTGTTTTTACCACAATTAAAAACAATAAACTTCTTTGCAAATACATGGGTTTATTTTATAACGACAATTCACTTTATGAAAATGAGTGGTATAGGAAAATAAAGGGCAAAAGAATAAAAATCCAGTTTAGTCTTTTATTTACCGTGTTACGAAAGAAACAAAAAATGTATTACAAATGTACCTTTTAGTTAATTAAGGTAAATTTCTAAAGATATAAATCCTAAAATTTTATCATACCATCTCAATATAGTAATTAATGAGGATTTTATGAATAGGTACTTTAAGGTACCATTGATACATATAAAGGTTGAAAAAAACTGAGAACCTTGAAAAAAATCTAGAATGTATTTATCTTTACCGCATTTATAATTTTTCTAAGATTGATGGTAGTTTCTTGCCATGATACATAATTTATAAAGCAACTGAAGATGATGTAAAATGGCAGTCAAAATCAACGACAACATTCTATAAAACCTTTTCTTGAACATCTGCTGCAGTAGAGTGAGATTAAAATAAAGTATACACTATATTCTCGTTCTAAACGTGTCGTCAATTTTTCAGTGGCCACCAACAACAAAGCAGGATAAAAGGAGTCTCCCTATTACGGGATAGGGTTTTAGAAAAAAAAAAAAAAAGAAGAAGAAGAATTAAACTGATGAAAAAGATGAATTTAAATAACGTTCATTTATATGTGTAAAAATCACACACCAATTTTGAAGTACTTTCCCATATTTGAAGGGATGGAAATAGCCATTGTCAGCGAAATTACTAAGGTATCTAAGAAACAGATATTAAATTTACTTTTAAACAAACTTTGCTCGCAAACAGTAAAATCTCGCAACACTCATAAATTATGATACACACTTTCCCATATTTGTAGTTAAACAAGTAAATATTGTGGGTGAAACTACTAAAAGCGGTAAGAGATAGATTTCAATTTTCATTTAAGATTCGTGCGGTTAATATTTTACAATATAATTTCAATCGTATTTTAATTTCATAATAAGACATTTACATTACCTACGGTGTATTTAATTAAGTGAATTAAGTTTCAGTAAAAGTAAAAATATCCTATAATTATTAAGGTTGGTTGGTTGGATAGATTTTACATCGCACTTGTGCTGCGCAATGGGCAATTGGCGATTAAAATTATTAAGGAGGAATAAATAAATAAAAGTACACTAAATTTCAGTCTTTGTAATAATTTAAGCTACAATTTGTTAAAGTATTTCTTATTTCTTGCCATAATAAATAGAAATTTCTATAACTTAAAGATAAACATATTTTAACTTCGGAAAATTCTGAACGATTATTAACATAATTAGTTTCTTCTTTTCCCAACCGGCATTCAATAAAGCTATGGCATTTTATGAGCTATATGATTTTCAATAGACTATACTACCTTTGCGCTGGGGAACACAATAGAGCCTTAATCACAAATATCATTTCATCATTTAGAAATTCCTTTAATCAAGAAGATAAACATCGTCTTGGCGGATGAGAGAATGAAATTGGCTAGACCGGATAATTTTTCCAATTCTGAAATATTGCCAGTTTTCTTTTGTTTAAAATCGATAAATTTGATTTAGTTCTATTTGGGATTTATGAATTTTCTAGCAAATAGATTTTTATTAAGTTTGTTTCAGCCAAAGATGCATTGTAAAAGATGGTTAAAACTGATTAATGGAATATTACAAAGCCGGCCATAATTATAGATTTTTAATTTAAGTCGGCATTTTATTTGAACCGGTGAAAGCTTTTAAGCTATAACTGACATAATAATATGATTTCCTTCACATCATAAACGTCTATTTGAATATAAATTTAAAAAAAATGATTTTAAATTTATTATAATTCTTGTTACCTGTAATATGTATTACTAATAAAAGAGTATTTTATGAGAAAAAAATTGACAATTTTGACAAAAGGATTTTAATAATTGAAAGTCAAATTTTTTTTTTTTAAAAAGGACAAAATATGTCTGAAAATATCAGGAACTCTGAGGTCTTTTTTAGCAGGAAATTTTTTTTAGAAAATAAATAGTTTAAAATAAAATTACTCTTTCAACAAAGAAAGCAAAAATACGCAAAATAAATAATAATCCATAGATTGATCTGAACTAAAATTAAGGTAGACAATCAGAGTACTTGATTGTCTCTGTAAAAATTTATACATTTAGATAGGAAAATAGTAAAAGGAAACGGTAGGACAATAGTACTTCCGGCTCTACCTAACATCTTTGTTCGTGTCAGAAAATCTTCAGTAAAATTTAAAAGTGTGTTCATAAATTTCATTATATATATATATATATATATATATATATATATATTTTTTTTTTTTTTAAAGGAAAATTATTTTCATGATATTTATTTTATTTATTTATTTATTTATTTTATTTATTTATTTTTTTTTTTTAATGAGACTGGGTTTTCGATAATTTTATTTAAAAATTATTTAAGACAAATATCCTTTATTATAAATTTGAATTTGCTTCAATGTGTGAAGGAATTTATCTGCGTGATTCAAGTTAAAGGAAATAAATAATCGTTGTAATAGATCACATTCTGATCACAGCAGATCCTCAAATCTGAACTTCTCTTTTGATTTCTATAATTATTCAAAACTTTAATAGCAGCACCCTTTATATTCAAATCTGAGAATTACAATTACGGAAATTGTTATGTTTCAAATATTAGTGATACGTAAAATTTTGGGAAAACATTCTACGTTTTAAAAATTACGGAAAATACGACTTTAATTGCAGAAACAACATTGTTTTAACAGAAAGATGAAAGTAGCCGTATAACTGACCTTATACATTGATATTTTTTATGAACTTGGTTAAGACCACATATCAGGCATTTTAAATAAAATAGCCATTATTTATTCGATTTCCTACTGAATTTCAGACATTTAAAACAATTCATTAAAAAACCGTAAAAAGAAAAATTAAAAATTATACCTACATATTGCTTTAACCCTTCATTTAACTTTCGAATCATTCACAGAAGTGCATTTAAAATGAACGTCTTAAATATATATCATATAATTTTGTTTCATTAAACTTACGTTATTTAATAAATATCCTTTTTTAAATTGCAGAAAGTTATTTAAATTAGCTTATGGGGAATTTTTCAGCATTTATTTCATGAGTAAACCAAATAACAATTGATAGAGTTTTAGCACTCTAGGCATAGAATATATGCTACATTGCAAATATCGAAAGTTTAAAAAAAAAAAAAAAAAAAAAGTATAGTAAATAGAGTCGCAACGCGCTGAACGTGCCTGTTGGCTAGTACTCCATTATTATAGTGTATAGGGCTACCAGTAACAAATGCTTTTAAAAATAGGAATTCTGGTTACATTCTGAAAAATACACTTGAACATAGTTTTTCGCTCACAGTTGATTTTGTTTTACTATTATTATTTGTCACTCTCGTCCTTGATACATGAATTGCAATTTACGCATAACAGAAATGCTGCGATCGCAAAATGTCAAAACCATTGACTCTAACTCACTATTGCCACTAATTAAAAATCTACTAAAAGTTTTTGCCACAAATTAAATGTAAATAACAAAATAATAATAAGTGTGTGAAAATTTAAAAATAGCCAAAAAAATATACGTATAAATTGATCGTATTCGCCTCCGAAATTTGTTTGTGAGATCTTGAGCAAAAATTATGACAGGTCGTAATGACTACCTGGTAACAAATATTAAACCTTATTCTTCAAAAAAAAAAAAAAAAAAAAAAAATGTAAATATTAAAAAAAAAAAAAAAAAATTAGTTTCCTTTATTACGTCAATAATTTGATATATGATAATTTGATAATATGATAATTTGATATATGATAATTTGATAATATGATAATTTGTATGCATATTTTTTTACAATTCGGAAATGAAGATAAAAAAAAAAAAAAAAAAAAAAAGTTTTAATACAAGGAAATATTTGAAATTGAACAAAATCTTCAATAATAATAATAATAATAATAATAAAAGACAAGTTATTATTCAAAATTAAAAGGGAATAGTAATAATAATAATGAAAAACCACATGCATTCATTAATTTTGATGTTATGTTAAATGGAAGTCAGTTTTCGTATCAAAACATATTAATATTTTAGAAAAAGTAATAATTATAAGTGGTTTGAATACTTCATAATTTAAAAAAACAATTCTCTGTGTGCTCTCACTAAATTTTAATGTGTAATATTATTAATACATTAAATTCCTGTGAAAATTTTTATCAAGCATTCTGAAGGAAGTAGATAAAAAATTAGTTAACTATATTTATTATTATCACAATTTTAAAACAGATACTTTCTTAAAATAAAGTTTTAAAATCTAAATTTTGAAATTAAAAATAAGTAGTTGAAAATTAATTTATTTAAAATTCTGTCTTTTCTGGTTAAACGTAAAATAAAATTTATTGTATTATTAAATAAATTACCATAATGATCAGACAAAACAAGTTTTATTTCAGATATACTCAATTTAACAATATGCTTAATAAAGCTTCAATATATTTTCAAAAAGTATTATACAGTATTGAATTTCAATACAAAATTTAAGCTATTATCATAAATTCCACTGTACCCCAATTAACTTCTAACTTAGTAACAATTTGAAACCATCTTAGAGCGTTAAATTAGAACATCTGAAATTTGAAGTCGAAACATCTAAATTTTAGAAAGTTGTGCATACTAATTAACATAATTAGTCTCTCGCCTTTCCCAGTCGGTACAAAATTAAGCTATACCGTAATATTATGATTTTTATTAGATTGCCCCACTTTTACGCCGGGATACACAAAAGCGCCCTTTTAGCAAAGATGGTTTCATCATTTAGAAAGTCTTTTAATCAAGAAGATAAACATCGTCTTGGCGGAACAGAGAACTAAACTGGAAAATAAGCAGGTAGAGTTAATTTTTCAAACTCTGAAATACCGCATAACTCCCTTGTCTCCTTCCGTTCAATATCGATAAATTTGATTTGGTTTTGTTGAGGAGATATGAATTTTCCGGCGGAAGGATTTTTCATTAAATCTGTTTCAGTCAATAGAGCATTGTGAAATATGGCTAATATGAATCAATGGTATAAACGAAGGCGGGTTATTTACTACATTTTTATTTGGCATAAAACATTAAGAACATTATAATTGGCTTGGATTAAAAAAATAAAAAATAAAAATAAAAATATTTTTTATGAGTATAAAAATAAAATATTAATTTTAGTCTGAAAACATTTCCTAGTTTTGTCTATATGCAGATTGTAATACAGGTAGATTTAGCTTTTAGAAGTTGCAGAAAATTTTCCACTTAAAAAAGTATCTATCTATGAGTGCTCATTTTTTATTCCTAAAGTTTTATTCATTTATGTTTTATTATTATATTTTACAGCATTTGCATTAGTATTAAGATCTTTGACTAAACACCATAAAAAACAAGAACTCGCAACAATGGGTCAAAAGAACACACGACCCTTCGTCAGGTGCACACGTGCTGCAAACAAAGCAGCAACGTTTGCAGCACTCGTGCCTACTTTGTTCCCTTGATAATGGGTCGTGCCTTCCTTCGACCTGAAACAATTGTTGCGAGTTCTTGCATTTCATGGTATTTATTCAAAGTTTTGTACTTGTTAACGAAAGTTCTGTGGTGCGTTTTTATAATTTGCATTAGTATCGTTTTATAACTCCATATTTATTTATTTATTTATAAATAAAAATTGTGAAAACGGATAAACAAATGAAAGATGCAGAATTCCTCTGACAGCTGCATCTCACTTGCATTAGCTCTTTCTCTTTTATAATCCTATGCGATTATCGATGCTTCTTGTTATAAGAATCAATTAATCAAAAATGAGTTTTTCGGATTTTGTTTCTTCAATTCTATTCTTTGAATCTGTCACCTTTTAATTTAGCTAGCAACTCAAAAAATTAGAACAAACTTCGGTAAGTTCTTTTCGAGATAAAAAATTAGAACTTTTCATTTACTTAAAGAAATATTTTATTAAATATATATATATACATATATATAAGATAAAATTTAAATATAGGAGGGAGTAAAGCTCAAATTATTAAATAAATAGAACTAGAACAAAGTTTTTATAAACCAATGCGCAAAAGCAGCAAAAGGAAATATAAAACTATAATAAATAAACAAAATAATCAAAACCAGATGAAAATTTAATCCCAAAACACATGAGGGCCTTCACAAGGGGAGCTCCCACATGTAGGGAAAGGATTATGAGAAGTTTCTGACGAAACGCTGGTATTAACCAAAAAACACGTTTCTAGCCCCCAACTTCTCACAGATGGAAGCACGACCATACAGCAAACGAATTTCAATTAATACATAGCATAAAAAGCGATTAAATTCAGAAATAAAGCACAAAATATATTACATCAAATATAAAATTCAAGAAATATAATACATCAAATATAAAATACAAGAAATTAAATAAAACAAGAATATATAAATAAAACAAGAATATATAAATACATACGTGGACAAACTGGAATAGTCATAAAATGGAAAATTAACCCCCCCCCCCCAAGTGCTGGTAAGTGCCCTACTAGCTGAAAATGGTTCTATGTTTATAAAGGGGGGTGTTTTTCGATTTTCCATTTTCTGACTATTCCAGTTTGTCCACGTAGGTATTTATATATTCTTGTTTTATTTAATTTCTTGTATTTTATATTTGATGTATTATATTTCTTGAATTTAATATTTGATGTAACACATTTTGTGCTTGATTTCTGAATTTAATTGCTTTTTATGCTATGTATTAATTGAAATTTGTTTGCTGTATGGTCGTGCTTCCATCTGTGAGAAGTTGGGGGCTAGAAACGTGTTTTTTGGTTAATACCAGCGTTTCGTCAGAAACTTCTCATATTCCTTTCCCTACATGGGGGAGCTCCCCTGATGAAGGCCCTCATGTGTTTTGGGATTAAATTTTCATCTGGTTTTGATTATTTTGTTTATATCTATCTACCTATCTATATATATATTATTTATTTATTTAAAATTACTCACGCAGATAAAATATGTTAATAGAGTGGAATCAAAAGAAGAAGAAGAAGAAGAAAAAAAGAAAAAAATAAAACTATGAAATTCGAAAAATATATTATGAAGCAACAATGATTCCACAGGATCATATGAAGAAGATGGAAGAGTGAATCTGACTGATGACCACATTGAATGAAGTTAACTGAAACGATACATTTCTTCATCTTAAAGAAACAGTACTCTGTTACTAAAATTTGAAAATACTTAATGAATCCATTTTATTACACTTTTTCTTTAGATATCAATTAGAAAAATATTCAAATCCACTCATACCTCATTCAATCTCACAAACGTTTAGATCTTTATAAATCTGATTACATCACGAAACTAAAAGATACGTTTCTACATTCGGGTGCTGGTTTTACGCATGATAGGAATCAGACAGTATAATATTTCATGAGGGAAGCAATTCAGAAGCTCTTTCGTCCCCCACCTTAATTGACTGGATAACGGTCAATATCCGGCAACATTTATCTCTTTTCAGCGGCAACTCGTTTTCGTGATGAATATTGAATGAGTCCGGCCAACCGGAGTGTGTTTCACGCCTAGCTTCATACGTCAAGACCATTTCAGTCAGGCCATAATAATGTATCAGTGCGTGAATCGTTATCAGCAATCCAACGGAGAAAAGGTGGAATGGATTACAAGTTTTTGGACTCAGCACTAATTAGCTTTCATGTTAATGAGGACATCCCAGATATAGGGGTCATCATGCAAAATAAAACGAGAACATGATGTGCAAGATGTTTCTTTTATAAATTTGCATACATATAGAATTTTCAATTGATGGTTCTATCTTTTTTACTTTCCGAACATACTGCATGAAATGTTATAATCATAAAAAATTATGATTATGCGATTTTGGTATATCTATGTGTTTTGGATTATGCATAATTCAGCATGGCTATTTTTGCCGCAATGCATGTACATAGGTGTATTTGTATGTGTGTTAATAATTGCGATACCGTCTAAATGCCACATACAATTAAGCTCAAATTGGGTAGATCTGCCGAACTATATCGATTTGCATGTTTCACTTGTTCTCTATAGAAAAATTACTATATATTATGGTCTATAGACTGAAGTTATTGGAGTATGTTTCACACTGTTTAAATTATTAAAAACAAAACTAATTATATTATTTAGATTATATATATATATATATATATATATATATATATATATATTTTTTAAGTATAGGAAATACTGTACTTAGTATTTCTTTTACTGGGGAACAGGAAATATGTTATGTTTATTATGTTTATCATGTCCATTTTAGTCCGTCAGTAATGCAAATCGGTAAAAGGAATCGATGGAAAAAGAAAAAAAGAAATATAGTACATATTTTTTAATTTAGTACTTTTTTTCCCTCATGTTAAGAGAAATAAGCTGATGCGTCATTCATACGACTTTCTCTTACCCTGTGTTTCAATATTATGAAGATAGACTGCACATTAAGTCGTAAGATCAATAAGGTAAGATAATAATATTAAATATGCTTTAAAAATATTCTAAAATAGGCTTAGTAACAGATTTGTTTGACATACAATAGAGTGTGTGAGGGGCTATAGACCCTTTAACGCTCCCGCCCTCATTCAATTGTAATGCCTACATTTATTAATTAAAAATAATCAAGGCTGTTATAAATTTGCTTTCAAGCCTGACAATCTGGATCAAAGTTTTCAAGCTGAAACCTAATACGAACTTTAAAATACCAAATATAAATTTCCTGCAATTATTTGGTTTTAAGTTATGCTGATATAAAATATACATACAGAACAGCCGCTAAAAATTGGATTTTCATTATCAGTGAACCTCAAAACGTGATAATACACAAAATACTAGAGTTAGAAACAGAAATTTAAAAAAAAAATACTTTGTTTATAGCATGGGCGGGATAAATTAATTTCTTTCCTGAGCAGTGATTGTCGACATAGTGAAATGTAGCAAAGCACTCCCATCAATTACATTCTCTAGAAAAGAACGTTCAGCTTAATTTTTGGTATTTTGTATATTTTCTATAAGCTATATGCACATCACACTCTGTAAATAAATTTAGTCTTATATGAAAAACACCTTACACAAGATGAAGCACTAACACTTCGAGCAATTTTCAAGTATAGCTCCACTATATCCAAATACTCTGGATAGCCCTGTAAACGAATGATGAATGATATTCATACAACAATCTACATAAAACATGTTTTTATGTATATAAAAACTATGTTAAATAAGAAAATATAAAAAATATATGTTCATTTCGTATTGTTCTGGGCGGCCTATAGACGTTGCACTGTACTTATCAGAAATTTCTTCCATAGACGTAATGTGCAGGGATGGAACACGGGCGCAGAATTCATACCGGAATCCGTTTAAGAAATTTCTGTACCTGTAATATCGTTCATTTAAGAAGTAGAAAATTTTCTTACATTGATAGTGGTATGAATTCTGCGCCCGTGTTCCATCCCTGAATGTGTTTAAATTCTCTTGGATTGCAATGTACACAAGCTGGTTGCTTGATCTCAACGAAAAATTCAGTGTAGCATCACTATATGACACATGTCTAAAGTACCGAGTTTCAACTTCCTGCTACCATTTGATCTTGGGATATATTGATAATAATAATATTATAGTTTTAAAAAATTAAATAACACGCTTTTATAGAAATGTGAACAAAAAAGCACAAAATATCTATATCTTAGTATTAAAATGCAGGGTAAGAGAAAATCGTGTGAGCGACACACCATAATATGTACATACATTTAAATCTTTAATGAAAATAATTTAGAATCAAACAAAAACAATTTTTAAAAAATTTCCCCTGACTGGGCTCGAACGCTAGACCATTGGGTTCGTAGCGCGGAGCTTTACCTCACAGCCATAGCGTTTACGTAGGGAAAGTCTTTTTTTTTACGATATAGATTTTTTGCTTGTTCCCAGAGCGGTTACAAACATACATTGATACATACAAACATATACATGCAAACATATAAACATATATACAGGTGAAGCTAATAAAAGCGTGTTGATATACACACACACTGGCACACACACCAACCGCTAAAAACATGATTTTGAGATTGAATTCATTTATTAAATTATTGGTATTGTGCTTAAAAACGTGTAAATATAACATAAACTCAATTTTAAAAATGTGCGCAAAAAACAATAATTTCTCTGCCATATATATATGTATATAAAGAAAAATAATCGGACGGAAAAAATAAAATCACGTCATATAAAAGTATCTTTAAAATGAGAAGGTGATGTCAAGGCGGGTATTTTTTTAAATAAATAGTTTGCATATTTATTACACATTTAATTGAAAGTTATTTGACATATTTATTTGTCTATTATTTTTATTTTCGAAACATGTACAAGATAAAGGAATCGTTGTAATCATGAAAATTTCCGACATGTTTCCAATTAATTTAAAATTTATAAATATGCAGATGTAAATTTACAAAAAGGACTTGAAGCTAGTGATTGATATCTAATCTAATACATAGTATAGAAATATTTATATTCAATTTGTTTATGAAATCTATTAAATATATCTATTTTGTAATAAATAAATAAATGAAAAAATAAATAAAATAAAATCTAACGAGAGTGGATGTGGCATCATGTAGAAAATAATTATCTTATTGAGCAGTAGATTACACACATTAATTTATCTCACTAAACAGTTAAAAAAACAAAAACAAAATGTGGCTTTCACTATATTTATAAATTTATATAAATACACCCATCTCATGAAAAACACAAAAGTCCTCTAGAAATATCAAAATTAGGAAATGCCAAACCTCTGGAGTTTTTCACACCATAATATTTTCAAAGTTATCTTCGCTTTATTTTACAAAATGTCATTGCTACTAAAAACTAGTTTTGCTTCACAAAATATTTGATATTAAAATATGGAGTGTTGTACATTCTGGAAATGTATTAATTTACTTTTACAATCATCAGCTCACTCAAAACTAAACTATATCTGTTCAAACAGACATAATTGTAATGTATAATATTTTAAAATGTAAAATGTCATGGTTCTTTTAATATAAAATAAATTCATCTAGCGTTGCTGAACGTAAAAATAACTTTTAAAAAGGAAAATGTGAAACAAATAAATAACATGTTTTTTATTAATGTTTTAAATTTTATCATATATTGTAAACTTAAACAACTACAGAAAAAAAAGGGATTTGTTTCACTTATGTTTATTAAGCATTTTAAGGAAACAGATTTAAACAACTGGTTAGAGAAAAATTTCTTTGACTGCATATATAAATTTGCACTTACAAAAATAATCATACAACTAAAAAAAAAATTTCTGGTGACAAAATACACTGAATATCGAAATTAATTTAACACCTTGTAGGCCATAACGCTCAAAAGTTCTCTAAGCAGTGTTTTCAAATTAAGGGACTCTTTTATTTAACTACCACCAATAATTATGAGAAGTGATATTTGATACACAATAATGGACGAATAACATTCGAAGTGATTAGGCAACTGTTACTCTTAAAAATTGGTGGTGGATATCGAATTAAGAAGTCTTTAAATTTGACAAATCAGAGGGGTGAAGTAAAATGGGACCGGCAAGGGGTTAATATTATTTAATATGTACTTATTTAATTTTGAGCATATCATATCAAATATTTGAAAAAAAAATGTATATTAAAAAACTCGATGAATCAAAGTTTCGTTTTTAAATAAATATCTTAATCGCAAACATATCATAATAGTGCAATCATCATAATAATTTTTCATTTCAAATCACAAATTATTATCTTCTACGTAACAGTTATGTTCCAAGTAATTTTCTAATTAAAAAAAAAAAAAAAATCCTACGCATGTAATTCATAAATTATTCATTTTTAATATAATTTCTGTCGTCTTTTAAAAAATGAAATAATACTAATCCAATTTGCAACAGTTGATTTAAAATTCCATTATAATGAATTTTTTATCTTCCTTTTGATTTCGCTATAGCTTTTGACGAAGTGTATCCCACACATTTCATTACAGAGAAGCTTGAATATTTTATGGGATTGCGAACAATTTTTCATCCTTAATTTGTGATCGAAAACAAAGTGAGGCAATTCTACAAAAAAATATTTTTAGATATATGCGATAAAATTGTAACAGTGAAGTATTATGAATGTAATAAGGCAATTACGAGGAATAAATTATTTTATATTTTTAGGCTATATAAAGTGTATATTATTAAACTTATAAATAGTAACATGCAGTTTAAAAGGAGGAGCGGATTCCCATATTCCCATATTCATTCATAACAGATTTGTTTCGTGGGGAGCACTGAAAAAAAAAAAAAAAAAAAAAAGAACTTGCATTAACTGAAATTCTTCTGATGTGCCTCATAGCAACGAAATCGCATATCACTCTCTTACTTAACACTTCCCAACCGTGATATGATAACAGATTTTCTGCATGTAAAGTAGAAAAAATATCTCGCGCCAGATAAACCATTAATACAGATTTTATCCAGTTACAGAAAAAAAGAGGCGGATTGAAAAGTAATTTTAAAGTAAATTTTTATAGTTTAAGTAGAATTCTTTTGTTGGAAAATTACAGAAGTTTTTTCGTTTCTAGTCCATTGTTTTTTCTTTGTACTGTGCATATATTGATTAAATGTTTTCTGAATTGACACAAAATACCGGCAAATTGTTGAATACATATATATGTATATATATATTAACTTATCATCGCTATACTTAATGAAGTACGAAATGTCAATTTTAATGAATGAATTACTTTTTTTTTTTTTTTTTTTTTTTTAAATATATCGAACAACATACAACTTAAACAAACTTTTCGATATTCGAAAGCTGTCAAAAGTTAAAGGAGCAAATGAATCAAAAATTTCCACAGACATTTTTATCTATCCCATTTTTACGGCATTTAAATTTTACATCAAAATTTACTCTGTGTTACAACGTTTGACACCTGCTTTTCTTCTTGAACGTAAGCTTCTATGAAAATCTTTTCAAAGTTATCCCCCAGAGCAATGCCCAAAATAAACGATGCTTCGCTAGAAGTATTTTCCGGTAAGCTTTTGTCATGTATGTCAATAAATATTTGCTAGAAGATTCTAAATATTTATGAAAGTGAGATAGAGTAGCTATATTTCGAATTATGTAGAAAGCTTCGGGTACGTGGAAAAAAAAAAAAAAGAATATGGAAATTCGAATCAAGAGTTACTTGATTTTTCACTGTTACTCTAAACAAACATTTGAATATTTTTTTTCTTCAAAAAGTGCATTGGGAAACTACTATTGTGAATGGATGATACATGTTTGTTATTTCTTAAAACTAACAAACTGTGACTATCACTTTTTTTTAAAACTTATGTGTTATAAGAGCTCAAAATATTAATTTTAGAGAACAAAAATTTAATTAACACGCTTCTTAAAATTAATAATTTACAAATTATGTTTGATATAATTTGAACGGATAGATGTTGAGTAATGCTCACCTGAAAAATCGCAGAAGTGATTAACAACACCACTTCTTAAATGATATGCAGAAAAAAAAAATGTTTGCGTAATTTTGCATGTTATATATTAAAGTTCATGCGTTTACATATTCAGTCAGATAAAATAATAGTTAAAGAATAATCAGAAAACATATTGCGTAACACTAGCAGGCAATCTTTTGGTTGAAATGCGTCAAAATTTAGTCTGCATGGTTTTTAAAATAGGAATCTTCTGCATCAACCTTAATGTGATTCCATGACATAGAAGCTGAGATATAACTACAAAGCATCTCATGAAAAAAAAAAGGAAAGCAGGCCTTCCTATCAATCGATATGCACCTCAGTAATTCTAAAAATTTCAGCATAATAGCATAGTTTGTCGTTCAGTACTTTCCTAAACTGAATCAGCATAATATTTAACAAAAAAGAAGCCATCTGTCGTATGAAGTTTGATGCACATACAACTGGGATATGAGAAAAATTGAAGCATAACATCGCCATCTGCTGGTTGATATATGCTAAAATCTAATTTGCATCAAATTATGTCAAGGTTCAACAAAATGCGTGTCTACCTTTTTCTTTAAAAAGTGCACTGTAAAACTGACTGGAAGCCTTGCTCAATTACTGAAAACCGCTACTTTCAACTGCTACAAGAAAAAGTGATACCGCACTTAATGGAACATAATTTTCTTGACACAGTGATGTTCATGAAAGATGGAGCACCTCCTCTCATCACAACCGAACAGAATTGCAGGACTTTGCGACTTTTTTATTCAATAATCTCCAATAATTTTGAGAAGTGATACTTGATATACATAATGGACGAATCGAAGAATCTTGTATGTATATCAAATATCCTTTCTCAAAATTATTTTGTAGCTATTGAATAAAAAAGTCACAAAGCCTGGCAACACTGCAACTGAAGTGAAGATGTTTTTAAGAACCTTCACTTAAAAGCGATTAATTAGTCTTCACCAAAGAAATAAATGGGCCCCCTTGCTCGTCGGATATAGCATCATTTGATTTTTGGCTTTGAGGTTATGACAAGTTCAGTGAGTATAGCATTAATCGCTGCAAATTTTAATAATTTGTTAAAAATTTTATATTCCTTTCTTTTTCTTCTCTTTTATTGCCATTGTCTTTATTCTCATATATAAATCAAAAACAATTTAAAATTTTTTTTTGACTAAATTAAAGATAACTTAATTTTTACTCAAATTGACTAGTTTCAATAATAACTACTGAAAAAAAAGAAGAAAGAATCTCGATAAAATATAAACCACTTTATATATTTTTATCTTGTTTTTGCAGTTTCGCTTCGAAGAAATTTCCAGAACTTTGAACTTTTATTGTTCTCTGGTTAATCATTTATAACGTTTCACTTTTGCGATTTTTTTAGTAGAAAATATCGTTCTTTGACATCATTACAATCGAAAGTAATGGCGTGAAACCAGCAATTTTTTAACATATTAAAAAAGAAATAGGAATCTGGGCTGAAGTACTCTCTTTCTTTTCTCCGTAAATGAATCCCGGCATTATGTCTCACTTCTACTTAAAAAAAGTAAATAGTTTTCATTGTTAAAATATATCTTGTTAAGAGAATTTTTCATGCACTATTCTACACAGACAGAGCATTTACTACGTTTTAAATCGCTTTAAAATTTAGCATTTTTTCGCTACATTTTCGCCTCTGAAACGAAATATTTGAATTCAAAAAACAAATTTTATCGAAAAATTCATTTGCCGATAAAGTAGTTACTTTATTTATATTTTTGGCATCAAGATTGATAATAAAATTGAGAAAAAACATGCGAAAGAAGTGTTAAGAAAATAATATAATAATCTTTTTGCAAAAGAATAAAATTCATATTTTAAAGTAAACAATCAGTTTTTTAATGCATTTTACATACTTAAATCAAAAGAAAACTGTTATATTAAATTATATGAAATAATTATGTCGAATGTGTGAAAATTATATTGTTTAAAACAATGAGAAAAACTTAATCACTGTTTTAAAACCAATTTTGTGGTCATATTGAACTAATTCAGATATCTGCCAATATTCAGATATCTGCCAGCTCTCAGGTTTTAGATCTCTTTTCGCAAAATTTCGAACTTGTTTAATGAATACAGTAGGCCTTTAAAACAAATTAAAATCTGTAAAAGACTTATGTGGCACGACAAGAGGTTTATTTTTTTCCTGCAGCAAAAACGCGTCATCACCATTTTGCGGTAGATCACCTTGAATAATACAGGAAATTCTGCAGCATAAAGTTAAAACAAAATAGGAAATAAATAGGCTTATCATCTAAATGTTCATAACAAAATTTTAATTTAGTTTAATTATTTATTAGTTCTAATAAATTTTTATTAGTTAGTTAATTAATTATATTTTTCCCACATATTGTGCAGCGAAACCATGTTTAGTTATCCCTTCTGTATTCTCTGCAAAAGCAGCAGATTTCTGTCTCCATGTCCTATCTGATTAGAAGCATGTGACATGGGTTATCATTATCATCACACAGCAGCAACTTATCAACGTCTTCCTCTGAGCTGGTGTCATATACTAACTTGTTTTTTGAAACCTTACATTTCGTTGTAACTTTTACGTTTGACCCCACTCAATGAGCGCCATTAGCCTTCATCACCTCTTTTGGTTTTAATGCGTTATAGTTGGCGTAACAAAGCACTACAAAAATAAATAAAAGCATGAACCTACAGCTAAATGTATATATTTTATAGACGTAATGAGCAAATTAACATTTGAAAATAAGAGTGTACATTTACCTTCAAGTTAGATGCTCTAGAATTTTATAATAAAACAACAGCAAATTAATACGTGAGGACACAGAAACACTTTCCTTCCGATCCTTACTGGGAACTTACAATGATGTTTGCTAGATTGCGGTACAGATCGTGTGTTTACAATTCTGTTCTGTTTAAAATTATTTGAGTGTGTGGGATTGCCCACTGAGCATCATTACCCTACTCCTTTATATGAAACCCCCCCAAAAATACCTAGTAAATTCAAAAAGTTATACGCGATAGAATGAACTGAATTTCTACTCTTCTCAAAAATAAGAAAAAATCTAAGGAGTTTCATCAATATCAATTTACAATCAACGGAAACTGTATTACCATTGATTGAATCAAAATAAAACTCTGAGTAAAACCTCTTATAGTTTAGCATTTTTAGCTTTTTTATGAGGAACTGAATAGCGGTTAATTTTATCGTATACTACTTTTTCATGTTACACAGTACATTTGTTTGGAATTTTCATATAAGTATCTCAATACATTTGGCTATTAAATTATGCAAATGAAACTCTGCTAAACACTGCGCATACGTAGTTAAAAATTATTAAAAAAAAAAAAATACTCATATTTCATTAGATATTTAATATTTTTGCACTCCGATTACAGTATGCTGTGTACAACTTTGTATGTCAAATTTCATGAAAATGGCTTTGCATTGGGTTTAATATCAAGCGCGTGTTATAGTTAAAATGTGACAAATAATTTTTTAAAGTGTTTTTTCTCCATGAATATACGTGCTAGCCTCATAAAAAATTATACAATAAATAAAAAAGAGCTTTATAATCCCATGCTACAGCCAGATCGCATTTCATGGATTACTTTTTACAGGGTGATCCTAAATATTTTCCTTTTTATTTAAGTTTTACTGGTACCTCTTTTACTTTTGGAGCATAACTTTTACAGAAATATACGCGATATAAAATGTTCTTTCCAATGATGAAGTTTCAAGGTGATTTGTGTAGTACTTTTTAAGATATTTGAAAAACTGTCTGAAATTGAAAGTGTCCAATCATTTATGGAAAGGTAGTGTATTAAATAATGCAGTATACGATATTATAAAATTTTACAGTTAAATTATCGCACATATGTTAAGTTTTATTTTCTAAAATTCAACTGAAAATAAATGAGGATGAATTGTTTAATTTGACTCAGCAAAATATAAGATGATTTGTTTTTATAATAGTAGATTACTTATATTCGTGAAGAAAGCCTTTTATAAAACCTTTATAAACATATGCAATTTCACTAAATTCATGTAATCTATTTTAAATCAACGTCTGAAACAAAGATATAATCACTTATGTAGTATTTTTATTCTACAGTTAAAAGAACATACAAACACATTTTTCAGTCTTTCAAGCATGCATTGAGAACACGGAAAAATATTCTTTTTACCAAATTGTCAGTGTTAAGTTCAAAAATGGCTTTCCACATGTATATTTTATGTATACTATAAATAAAAAAAATTTCTGAAGTATAGAAACAATCGACTCAAAAACTTTTCTAAACTTACACTTTACAGTAAAAAAGAAGCTAACATCATTAATCTGTCAATTAGTTATCAAGATATTACAGTTGGTATTAATCGATAATCAAAATTCTCAAACGTATTTATTTTTCTTTTATTGTGCAATATCGTATTCAAATATTTAAAATATATATTCACGATTTTTATTCATAAGACGCATTTTAAACTTTTCAAAAATGATTTTTTATTTTATATATATTAATTAAATTATAATTTCATTACAAGAATTTTTAATATAGCAGGAACATACTTAATAAAAAACAGGCATTGCGTTGCTTTGATTTTAGCAAGGGTATAATCATTTAATTATTCAATTTTCTGTAAAGAGGAGTATGTAAATAAGTTATTTACACACTGCATTATTAAATTTATGCTCTCGAGGCATTCATTAACTCTTTTGTACTATATTGAAGATATGTATAGTTCAGTATTAGATTTCGTAGTTCCGTTATGCATGTGGAATAAGGAAATAATTATAGTAAATTTAACATGCTAGAATTTACTCTCTGTATTAAAAAACTGTACTTTTAATTAAAATATATATTTAAATAATATTAAAAAATAAAGGACAAAGCGTTATATTTACCACTATTAAAAGCAATAAACTTCTTTGCAAATGCATAGGTTTATTTTATAACGATAATTCACGTTATGAAAATGAGTGGTATAGAAAAACTAGTTGGCATAGGTGGACTCTGCTCAGTTCCCCATCATATTTATGTTCTCATAAATTTCTAGTGCGAAACATATAATCATGTTAAAAGAAATGAATTTGACCAAAGCTTGATATTATGACAGAATGAAATCCCCGCCTAATAGGCTATCCACCGTTCACTTTGATATATATATCTTATTCTAATCTATTAATTTATTTTATCAGAGTCAATTCCGTTGTTTAGTTTTCATCCTAATATTTCAAATGCAATAATCCTCAAAATTCATATTTATATGAAAAATTTACAATTTCGCTATGTTGATAAAATCGTAAATTACGAATGATTTACGAAATTTTCCTATTAGAATATTTGTATTCAATCGTGTTCAAACAAATATCATAAATGTAATTATGAAGTTGTCTAATGTATTTACGATCCTCAAAATGGAAATTTATGCTCAATTTTGCCTTATTCTGACATGTTAAGTAAATCGTAAATTCTAAATAACTTACGAAATTTTTAAATTGGAAAAATCGTAGTCTATGATATTCATGCTAGTATCCTAAATAATATTTCGAAAGTGGTTTAACATCTTTACGATGAAAATATCCCTCAAGATTGACGTTTATGTGAAATTTTGCTCTATTCAGCCATCTTAAGAAATTCGTAAATTTCCAGTAACTTACGAAATCTTTATATTGGAAAATTCATAGTCATTAATAATCATGCCAGTGTCCTAAATAATATTTCAAAAGTAGTCTGACATCTTTACGATGAAAATATCTCTCAAAATTGACGTTTATGTGAAATTTTGCTCTATACTGCCATGTTGAAAAATTCGTAAATTTCCAATAACTTGCGAAATTTCCAAAGTAGCATATTTATAGTTATTGATGTTCATTCCGGCATCAAAACTGATATTTTAAAACTGGTCTGACATTTTTACAGTAAAAAGTTTCCATTAAATGCACGTTTAAGTGAATTTTTGTCCTATTCTCCCATGTTAAGAAAATCGTAAATTTCTAATAACTTACGAAGTTTTTAAATTCGAATGTTGCAAATGAATATGGTTCTTGCCAGTGTCGAAAGTAATATTTTAAAACTGATCTGACCTCTCTGCCATCATTTGTTCGTGAGATATCGTGTTAACAGACTAACAAACTAACGGACTAACACACTAACGGACTGACACACTGACACACTGACACACTAACAGACACCCTACAGACAGACACCATAGAAATTTTGTCATTTTCGTATTCCTCACACCTGAAAACGTGTAGAAAAGTCAAAAAACCGAGGTCGAAAATTTTCACGATTACCTAAGTTCCCCATACCTATAGTATGATGGGGAACTAATAAAGGACAAAAGAATAAAAATTCAGTTTAGTCTTTTATTTACCGTGTTACGAAAGAAACAAAAAATGTATTACAAATGTACCTTTTAGTTAATTAAGGTAAATTTCTAAAGATATAAATCATAAAATTTTATCATACCATCTCAATATAGTAATTAATGAGGATTTTATGAATAGGTAAGGTACCATTGATACATATAAAGGTTGAAAAAAACTGAGAACCTTGAAAAAAACCTAAAATGTATTTATCTTTACCGCATTTATAATTTTTCTAAGATTGATGGTAGTTTCTTGCGGTGATACATAATTTATAAAGCAACTGAAGATGATGTAAAATGGCAGTCAAAATCAACGACAGCATTCTATAAAACCTTTTCTTGAACATCTGCTGCAGTAGAGTGAGATTAATATAAAGTATACACTATATTCTCGTTCTAAATGGGTCGTCAATTTTTCAGTGGCCACCAAGAACAAAGCAGGATAAAAGGAGTCTCCCTATTACGGGATAGTATTTTAGAAAAAAAAAAAAAAAAAAAGAAGAAGAAGAATTAAACTGATGAAAAAGACGAATTTAAATAACGTTCATTTATATGTGTAGAAATTACACACCAATTTTGAAGTACTTTCCCATATTTGAAGGGAAGGAAATAGCCATTGTCATCGAAATTACTAAGGTATCTAAGAAACAGATATTAAATTTACTTATAAACAAACTTTGCACGCATACAGTAAGATCTCGCAACACTCACAAATTATGATACACACTTTCCCATATTTGTAGTTAAACAAGTAAATATTGTGTGTGGAACTACTAAAAGCGGTAGGAGATAGATTTCAATTTTCATTTAAGATTCGTGCGGTTAATATTTTACAATATAATTTCAATCGTATTTTAATTTCATAATAAGACATTTACATTACCTACGATGCATTTAATTAAGTGAATTAAGTTTCAGTAAAAGTAAAAATATCCTAAAATTATTAAGGTTGGTTGGTTGGATAGATTTTACATCGCACTTGTGCTGCGCAATGGGCAATTGGCGATTAAAATTATTAAGGAGGAATAAATAAATAAAAGTATACTAAATTTCAGTCTTTGTAATAATTTAAGCTACAATTTGTTGAAGTATTTCTTGCCATAATAAATAGAAATTTCTATAACTTAAAGATAAACATATTTTATCTCCGGAAAATTCTGAACGATTATTAACATAATTAGTTTCTTATTTTCCCAACCGGCATTCAATGAAGCTATGGCATTTTATGAGCTATATGATTTTCAATAGACTATACCACATTTGCGCTGGGGAACACAATAGAGCCTTAATCACAAATATCATTTCATCATTTAGAAATTCCTTTAATCAAGAAGATAAACATCGTCTTGGCGGATGAGAGAATGAAATTGGCTAGACCGGATAATTTTTCCAATTCTGAAATATTGCCAGTTTTCTTACGTTCAAAATCGATAAATTTGATTTAGTTCTATTTGGGATTTATGAATTTTCTAGCAAAAAGATTTTTATTAAGTTTGTTTCAGTCAAAGATGCATTGTAAAAGATGGTTAAAACTGATGAATGAAATATTACAAAGCCGGCCATAATTATAGATTTTTAATTTAAGTCGGCATTTTATTTGAACCGGTGAAAGCTTTTAAGCTATATAATTGACATAAGAATATGATTTCTTTTACATCATAAACGTGTATTTGAATATAAGTAAAAAAAATTAAATGATTTTAAATTTATTATAATTCTTGTTACCTGTAATATGTATTGCTAATAAAAAAGTATTTTATGAGATAAAAAATTGACAATTTTGACAAAAGGATTTTAATAATTGAAAGTCATATTTTTTTTCAAAAAAAGGACAAAATATTTCTGAAAATATCAGGAACTCTGAGGTCTTTTTTAGCAGGAAATTTTTTTTAGAAAATAAATAGTTTAAAATAAAACTACTCTTTCAACAAAGAAAGCAAAAATACGCAAAATAAATAATCCATAGTTTGATCTGAACTAAAATTAAGGTAGACAATCAGAGTACTTGATTGTCTCTGTAAAAATTTATACATTTAGATAGGAAAATAGTAAAAGGAAGCGGCAGGGCAATAGTACTTCCGGCTCTATTACCTAACATCATTGTTCGTGTCAGAAAATCTTCAGTAAAATTTAAAAGTGTGTTCATAAATTTCATTATATATATATATATATATATATATATATATATATTTTAAAGGAAAATTATTTTCATGATATTTATTTTATTTATTTATTTATTTATTTTAATGAGACTGGGTTTTCGATAATTTTATTTAAAAATTATTTAAGACAAATATCCTTTATTATAAATTTGAATTTGCTTCAATGTGTGAAGGAATTTATCTGCGTGATTCAAGTTAAAGGAAATAAATAATCGTTGTCATAGATCACATTCTGATCACAGCAGATCCTCAAATCTGAACTTCTCTTTTGATTTCTATAATTATTCAAAATTTTAATAGCAGCACCCTCTATATTCAAATCTGAGAATTACAATTACGGAAATTGTTATGTTTCAAATATTAGTGATACGTAAAATTTTGGGGAAACATTTTACGTTTTAAAATTTACGGAAAATACGACTTTAATTGCAGAAACAACATTGTTTTAACAGAATGATGAAAGTAGCCCGTATAACTGACCCTATATATCGATATTTTTTATGAACTTGGTTAAGACCACATATCAGGCATTTTAAATAAAATAGCCATTATTTGTTCGATTTCCTACTGAATTTCAGACATTTAAAACAATTCATTAAAAAACCGTAAAAAGAAAAATTAAAAATTATACCTATATATTGCTTTAACTCTTCCTTTAACTTTCGAATCATTCACAGAAGTTCATTTAAAATAAAAGTCTTAAATACATACCATATAATTTTGTTTCATTAAACTTACGTTACTTAATAAATATCCTTTTTTAAATTGCAGAAAGTTATTTAAATTAGCTTATGGGGAATTTTTCTGCATTTATTTCATGAATAAACCAAATAACAATTGATAGAGTTTTAGATTTCTAGGCATAGAATATGTTATATTGCAAATATCGAAAGTTAAAATAAATAAATAAATAAATAAATAAATAAAAAAAGTATAGTAAATAGAGTCGCAACGCGCTGATCGTGCCTGTTGGCTAGTACTCCATTATTGTAGTGTATAGGGCTACCAGTAACAAATGCTTTTAAAAATAGGAATTCTGGTTACATTCTGAAAAATACACTTGAACATAGTTTTTCGCTCACAGTTGATTTTGTTTTACTATTATTATTTGTCACTCTCGTGCTTGATACATGAATTGCAATTTACGCATAACAGAAATGCTGCGATCGCAAAATGTCAATAATAATAATAATAATAATAATAATAATAAAATAAGAAAAAAAATAAATAAAAAAAAAGGAAATAAAAACCATTGAGTCTAACTCACTATTGCCACTAATTAAAAATTTACTAAAAGTTTTTTTTTTTTTGCCAGAAATTAAATGTAGATAACAAAATAATAATAAGTGTGCTAAAAATAGCCTAAAAATATACGTATAAATTGGTCGTATTCGCCTCGAAATTTATGTTTGTGAGATCTTGAGCAAAAATTATGACCGTTCGTGATGACTACCTGGTAACAAATATTGAACTTTATTCTTAAAAAAAAAAAAGAATAAATAAATAAATAAATAAATAAATAATATAATGATAATAATAATAATAATAATAATGTAAACATTAAAAAAAATTCAGTTTTCTTTATTATGTCAATATGATTAATTTGTATGCATATTTTTTTATAATTCAGAAATAAAGATTTCAAAAAAAAAAAAAATTAATACAAGAAAATATTTGAAATTGAGCAAAATCTTCAATAATAATAATAAAAATAAAAGACAAGTTATTATTCAAAATTTAAAGGGAATACTACTACAAATAATAAAAAAACACATGTTTTCATTAATTTTGATGTTATGTTAAATCGAAGTCAATTTTCGCGTCAGAACATATTAATATTTTAGAAAAATTAATAATCATAAGTGGTTTGAATACTTTATAATAAAAAAAAAAGAATTCTCTGTGTGCTCTCACAAAATTTTAATGCACAATATTATTAATACATTAAATTCCTGTGAAAATTTTTATCGAGCATTGTGAAAGAAGTAGATAATAAATTAGTTAATTATATTTATTATTGTTACAATTTTAAAACAGATACTTTCTTAAA
Source organism: Salticus scenicus (assembly GCA_963930645.1). Lineage (NCBI taxonomy): Eukaryota > Metazoa > Arthropoda > Arachnida > Araneae > Salticidae > Salticus > Salticus scenicus. The sequence goes on from OZ005650.1 coordinate 372,690,798, forward strand.
ATCAAAGTTTTAAAATCTAAATTTTTAAATGTATCACCCATGATAATATAAGGGAAGCAATTCGGAAGCTCTTTCACCTCCCCTCCCTATCTTAATAGGCCGGATAACGGTCAATATCCGGCAACATTTATCTCTTTTCAGCGGCAACTTTTTTTCGTGATGAATATTGAATGAGTCCGACCAACTGGAATGTGTTTCACATTTCATGTTCTTCATCCGTCAAGAACATTTCAGTCCGGCTACAATAACGTATTAGTGCGTGAATCGTTATCAGCAATTCATCGAAGAAAAAATGGATTTCAGTACAAGTTTCTGGACTCAGCACTAATTAGTTTTCATGTTAATGAGGAAACCCCAGATGATAGTCATCATGTAAAGTAAAACGAGAACATGGGGTACATGGTGGTTCTTTTATAAATTTGCATAGATATAGAATTTTCAGGTGATCGTTCCATCATTTTAGCTTTCCGAAAGCTTACTATGTAAGGAAAAATATTCAATTATGAAAAATTGCAACTGTGGGATTTTGATATATAAATATAAATTTTAGGTAATCCAAAATTTATTTTGGCTTTTTCTACGTTGGTGGCATACATATGTATACATTTGTATGAGTTTTAATGAATACGATGTCGTTGAACGTCTCACTTAATTGAATTAAATTAGTTAGAGATTTTCGAGGTCATCATTACCGTTTATCAGTTTGTATGGGTGTAGGGCTTGTTCTTTTACAATGATACAAAGCAGAGATCTTGTATATTAAGGTCTATGGACTAAAATTGTATGGATTTGGTTTTAACATCGTTCAAGGTTTAGCTATGAAATTTTATGTAGGTTATATTATTTTAATAAGGGTTTTTCATTATAGAAAATGATGTGTTTAATACTTGTAGTTCTTCTATTGGGTAGCAGTAAATAATTAGTTCACATTTTTTTCGTAATGTTGCATTACTGGGTAAATTGTTATCACTCACCCATCACAGAAAAAGAGAAAAAAATGCAATGCAGTACAAATTTTAGAACTCAGAAATAATTATTTTTCATATTGACGAGGACGAGTAGGATGTCAGTACATAAAAGTATCTTCATTACGAGAACAAATTGTACGAGATTTATTTTTTAATAATTTGCATATTTATGGTGCTTTTAATTAAGAGTTATAATATTTTGATAATTGTCTAGATTAACCGCTGTCGCAGTCTTTGTTTGCCCTTTTCCATGATCTGTACCTATGTTACAATTAATCGATATATTACGCAAAGCATCTATTATCAATCATTTATATTGATAGATAATGAATACTTATTATTATTTTTTTTTTCAAAGTCCTTATTTTCCCTGAATGTGTCTGAATATGTTTACAAAAGCTGATATAAGGAGAAATAGCATAACATATTAAATTATTTAAGCAGATTTCTGCGCCAATGGTATAGTTAAAATGTTCCTCCGTAGAAAAGGTTCAGTTCAACTTTTTAAATAATATCAGGATCAGGCTGTTTTTAGCTTTTCATGGAAACAGGGCCCGATAAAAACATTTTCAGTTCTTGGCCAACGAGATATATAAATTAGAGTGCTGATTCAATGGATGAAGGATTAGCTTTCCGTGGTTCAAGATGAATCACGTAACATGCTTGAATAGGTTGCTGTGTTTGGCCCTTTATCGCTATTTTGGCATTTAAAATATCAGTTCGACAAATTACCATTATTATTAGGTAACATGGCAGTCCTATGACCGAAATAAATTGCTTTTAAAATAATTTTACACATATTTCACATTTTAATAAATAATAAAATACATTTTTCTTCATAGTTTCCCAACAAAGTTTAAAAGTGCTTATAAAACAAAATTTAAACTTTTAAAGAGCTAAATTAACAACAAATAATAATTTTTCAACTATTTTTAAGCATTTTGTCGGTTAAAGTTCAACTACACGAAATAAAAAAGAAGTAAAATCAAAATCAAAATGGTTTAGAACAAAAGAATATTAAACTACGCAAAGTAAACAAAAACATTGAAACCGTTGCCATAGAAATGTACTGAAAATGAGCTGTTACCAAGGGAACCACCGAATACGCAGGTGCAAGGAGAGCATGTCACAAGACTCATCTTGGACCTTCTCAAGGGTTACCATTTATCACTCTACTTTATATATCTCGTTGTTCTTGGCCAACTTTGTTTTAGGATCTGAGTTCTATTGCTTTCAAACAGGAGAAAGAAAAAAGAAGAAAAAGAAAGAAAAAGAAAAATTCGTCACTATTCGGTGTAGATCATTTTGAATTTTATATAGTGAGAAATAGTACTACAGAACTTAAGAGTTTACAAGTACGTAAAGAGAAAAATCCTGTGTCAGAAATAGGATTCTGATACTAAATTATGTTTATGACAATTAAATATTAATTATTTTAAAAATAACAAAATGTATGGAAATAGCTTCACCAAATAATGTTGATTAGTAACGTCTATCGTCATAGAAATTACTAATTTTCCAATTTTACTAATTGCTTTTTTTTTTTTCTGCTTCTACCTTAACTACGGTTAAAACTAAAGTAGGAACTCAATATAATTTATACCTCCTTGCTCATAAAGTCGCTCTAGTTTAATTTGTGAAAGTTCATAGATGTTTTAATGCAATATTTTAATCAAGTTTAATTTTTATTCACTTTAGATTTCTAAGTTGAATTATACATGAAAACATGAAAAACTAGCATCTTGTGGTCATGACAAAACTTTCTTCTATAACTTCCTAAATAAATGCATGCAGTGCAGATTATAGATTATTTACTAAAACTATTATTACTTAAAATTTCCATGAAGAATGCAGCATAATACCAATATGGAAAGAAAGTCTCATGAACAAGTACGCATGTCGCAAGTTTTAACGAAATTTCATTTGCAGAACATAATAGCCAATAGTATTGAGCTACTTAGGGGAAAGTAGTGTAATGACGCTCACTTAAGAGAAAACATGAGTAGCTAGTTAAATTTGCACAAAACATCAATATTTTATTAACGAATTATAACTCAAAAGGATAAAGAACAGTTTGTAATCAACAAATTTGAGGAAAATTTTTAGGAACCTTTTTTATCGTTTATTTAATTATATATCAAGGATTGAGCGGTAATGCCCGATAGGGTAAGGTATTTATGCTCAATATTGGATACAACATTTAAGTCCGGCAAAAGTCACATATGTAGTTGTTTGCGCTATTTACACCACTATAGGCTTTATGCGATCAATTTCCACATATTGTGCGGGCCGCGGTAGCCCAGTCGGTAGAGCGCCGACCTCGTAATTGGAAGATTGCGGGTTCGGTACTCGAGCCGGCCAAAGACCGTCGTGTACACCATTGGTGGCTGGTGCACGTAAAATCTGTCGTGGCCGCAATGTCCTCCATGTTCCCATCAAAAATTATATCTCTGGGGAACACCGAAGCGGGAGAGCTACCCCTTCCGCGGAGGATCAAAATTGTGATGGCATGTCTCCGGACCACCTCTTGGGGTGTGTCCCAGACCGTCGCGATTTGCCCATCTGCGCAGCATTAGTGCGAAGTAAAACTCAACCATCCATCCATCCCACATATTGTGCAGCGAAACCACGTTTAGTTATCCCTTCTAAATTCTCTGCAAAAGCAGCAGATTTTTGTCTCCATGTCCTATCTGATTAGAATTATCATTATCATCACATAGCAGCGACTTTTCAATGTCTTCCTCATAGCTGGTGTCATATACTAACTTCTTTTTTGAAACCTTACATTTCCTTGTAACTTTTACATTTGATACCGCTCAATGAGCGCCATTAGCCTTCATCGCCTTGTTGGGTTTTAATGCATTATAGTTGGCGTAACAAAGCACTACAAAAATAAATAAAAGCATGAATATACAGCTAAATGAATATATTTTATAGACGTAATGAGTACATTAACATTTGAGAATAAGAGTGTACATTTACCTTCAAGTTAGATGTTCAAAAATTTTATATTAAAACAACAGCAAATTAATACGTGAGAACACAGAAACACTTTCCTTCCGATCTTTACTGGGAACTTACAATGATGTTTGCTAGATTGCGGTACGGATCGGTGTTTATAATTCTGTTCTGCTTAAAAATATTTGAGTGTGTGGGATTGCCCACTGAGCATTATTACCCTACTCCCCTACATGCCCCCCCCCCCCGGAAAAAAAAAATCGTGTAAATTCAAAAAAGTTATACGCGATGCAATGAACTGAATTTCAACTCTTCTCATAAATAAGGAAAATTATAAGAAGTTTTATCAATATTAATTTACAATCAACGAACACTGTATTACCATTGATTGAATGAAAATAAAACTCTGAGTAAAACCCCTTATAGTTTAGTATTTTTAGCTTTTTTATGAGGAACTGAATAGCGGTTAATTTTATCGTGTACAACTTTTTGATGTTACACAGTACATTTGTTTGGGGTTTTCATATAAGTAGCTCAATACATTTGACTATTAAATTATGCAAATGAAATTCTGCTAAACACTGTGCATACGTAGTTAAAAATTATTTCTTAAAAATACTCGTATTTCATTAGATAGTTAATATTTTTCACTCCGATTTCAGTATGCTGTGTCCAATGTTGCATGTCAAATTTCATGAAAAATGTCTTTGCACTGGGTTTAATATCGTGTGCGTGTTATAGTTAAAAATGTGACAAATATTTTTTTGCAATTTTTTTAAAGGTTTTTTTTTTCTACATGAAAATATGCGGTAGCCTCATAAAAAATTCTATAATAAATAAAAAAAAAACCTTTATAATCACATGCTACAGCCAGATCGCATTTCATGGATTACTTTTTACAGGGTGATCCTAAATATTTTCCTTTTTATTTAAGTTTAACTGGTACCTCTTTTACTTTTTGAAGCATAACTTTCATAGAAATATACGATATATAAAATGTTCTTTCCAATGATGAAGTTTCAAGGTGATTTGTGTAGTACTTTTTAAGATATTTGAAAAACTGTCTGAAATTGAAAGTGTCCAATCATTTATGGAAAGGTAGTGTATTACATAACGCAGTATACGATATTATAAAATTTTACAGTTAAATTATCGCACATATGTTAGTTTTTTTTTTTTTTTCTAAAATTCACTTGAAAAAAAATGAGGCTGAATTAAGAATTAATTAATACACATGTTTAATTTGACTCAGCAAAGTATAAGATGATTTGTTTTAAAAATAATAGATTACTTATATTCGTGAAGAAAGCCTTTTATAAAACCTTTATAAACATATGTAATTTCACTAAATTCATGTAATCTATTTTAAATCAACGTCTGAAACAAAGATATAATCACTTATGTAGTATTTTTATTTTACAGTTAAAAGAGCATACAAACACATTTTTCATTTTTTCAAGCATGCATTGAGAAAACGGAAGAATATTCTATTTACCAAATTTTCATTGTTAAGTTCAAAAATGGCTTTCCACATATATATTTATGCATATTATAAATTAAATTTTTTTCTGAAGTATAGAAATAATCGACTCAAAATCTTTTCTAAACTTACACGTTACAGAAAAAAAAGAAGCTAACATCATTAATATGTCAATTAGTTATCAAGATATTACAGTGGTATTAATCGATAATCAAAATTCTCAAACGTAATTATTTTTCTTTTATTGTGCAATATCGTATTCAAATATTTTAAATATATATTCAAGATTTTTATTCTTAAGACTCATTTTAAACTTTTCAATTTTTTTTATTTATATTAATTTAATTATAATTTCATTACAAGAATTTTTAATATAGCAGGCACATACTTAATAAAACAGGCATTGCGTTGCTTTGATTTTAGTAAGGGTATAAGCATTTAATTATTCAATTTTCTGTAAAGAGGAGTATGTAAATAAGTTATTTACACACTGCTTTATTAAATTTATGCTCTCGAGGCATTCATTAACTCTTTTGTATTATATTGAAGATATGTATAGTTCAGTATTAGATTTGGTAGTTCCGTTATGCATGTGGAATAAGGAAGTAATTATAGTAAATTTAACATGCTAGAATTTACTCTCTGTATTAAAAAAAACTGTACTCTTAATTAAAATATATATTTAAATAATATTAAAAAATACAGGACGAAGCATTGTTTTTACCACTATTAAAAACAATAAACTTCTTTGCAAATACATAGACTTATTTTATAACGAAAATTCACCTTATGAAAATGAGTGGTATAGAAAAATAAAGGACAAAATTATAAAAATCCAGTTTAGTCTTTTATTTACCGTGTTACGAAAGAAACAAAAAATGTATTACAAATGTACCTTTTAGTTAATTAAGGTAAATTTCTAAAGATATAAATAATAAAATTTTATCATACCATCTCAATATAGTAATTAATGAGGATTTTATGAATAGGTACTTTAAGGTACCATTGATACATATAAAGGTTGAAAAAAACTGAGAACCTTGAAAAAAACCTAAAATGTATTTATCTTTACCGCATTTATAATTTTTCTAAGATTGATGGTAGTTTCTTGCGGTGATACATAATTTATAAAGCAACTGAAGATGATGTAAAATGGCAGTCAAAATCAACGACAGCATTCTATAAAACCTTTTCTTGAACATCTGGTGCAGTAGAGTGAGATTAATACACTATATTCTCGTACTAAACGTGTCGTCAATTTTTCAGTGGCCACCTACAGCAAAGCAGGATAAAAGGCGTTTCCCTATTACGGGATAAGGTTTTTTTTTTTTTTTTTTTTTAAAGAAGAATTAAACTGATGAAAGAGACGAATTTAAATAACGTTCATTTATATGTGAAGAAATAACACATCAATTTTGAAGTACTTTGCCATATTTGAAGGGAAGGAAATATCTATTGTCAGCGAAATTACTAAGGTCGCTAAGAAACAGATATTAAATTTACTTATAAACAAACTTTGCACGCAAGCAGTAAAATCTCGTAACACTCATAAATTATGACACACACTTTCCCATATTTGTAGTTAAACAAGTAAATATTGTGGGTGAAACTACTAAAAGCGGTAGGAGATAGATTTCAATTTTCATTTAAGATTCGTGCGGTTAACTTTTTACACTATAATTTCAATCGTATTTTAATTTCATAATAAGATATTTACATTACCTACGATGTATTTAATTAAGTGAATTAAGTTTCAGTAAAAGTAAAAATATCCTAAAATTATTAAGGTTGGTTGGTTGGATGGATTTTACGTCGCACTAGTGCTGCACAATGGGCAATTGGCGACTAAAATTATTAAGGAGGAATAAATAAATAAAAATATACTAAATTTCAGCCTTTGTAATAATTTAAGCTACAATTTGTTAAAGTATTTTTTGCCATAATAAATAGAAATTTCTATAACTTAAAGATAAACATATTTTAACTTTGGAAAATTCTGAATGATTATTAACATAATTAGTTTCTTCTTTTCTCAACCGACATTCAACAAAGCTGTGGCATTTTATGAGCTGTATGATTTTCAACAGTCTATACCACCTTTGCACTGGGGAACACAATACAGCCTTAATCACAAATATCATTTCATCATTTAGAAATTCCTTTAATCAAGAAGATAAACATCGTCTTGGCGGATGAGAGAATGAAATTGGTTAGATCGGATAATTTTTCCAATTCTGAAATATTGCCAGTTTTCTTACGTTCAAAATCGATAAATTTGATTTAGTTCTATTTGGGATTTATGAATTTTCTAGCAAATAGATTTTTATTAAGTTTGTTTCAGTCAAAGATGCATTGTAAGAGATGGTTAAAACTGATTAATGAAATATTACAAAGCCGGCCATAATTATATATTTTTAATTTAAGTCGGCATTTTATTTGAACCGGTGAAAGCTTTTAAGCTATAATTGACATAAGAATATGATTTCTTTTACATCATAAACGTGTATTTGAATATCAATGAAAAAATTAAATGATTTTAACTTTATTATAATTCTGGTCACCTGTAGTATGTAATACAAATAAAAAAAGTATTTTATGAGAAAAAAATTGATTATTTTGACAAAAGGATTTTAATAATTGAAAGTCATATTTTTTTTTTTTTTTTTAAAAGGACAAAATATTTCTGAAAATGTCGGGAACTCTGAGGGTTTTTTTAGCAGGAAGTTTAAAAAAAAAAATAAATAGTTTAAAATAAAATTATTCTTTGAACAAATAAAACAAAAATACTCCAAATAAATAATAATCCAGTATAGTTTGATCTGAACTAAAATTAAGGTAGACAATCAGAGTAATTGATTGTCTCTGTAAAAATTTATACATTTAGATAGGAAAATCATAAAAGGAAACGGTATGACAATAGTACTTCCGGCTCTATTACCTAACATCATTGTTCATGTTAGAAAATCTTCAGTAAAATTTAAAAGTGTGTTCATAAATTTCATTATATATATATATTCCGCTTAAATATATATATTTGAAGGAATAGATTTTTTTAAAAGAAAATTATTTTCATGATATTTATTTTATTTATTTATTATTATTATTCTTTTAATGAGACTGGGTTTTCGATAATTTTACTTAAAAATTATTTGAGACAAATATCCTTTATTATAAATTTGAATTTACTTCGGTGTGTGAAGGAATTTATCTGCGTGATTCAAGTTAAAAGAAATAAATAATCGTTGTAATAGATCACATTCTGATCACAGCTGATCCTGAAATCTGAACTTCTCTTTTGATTTCTATAATTATTTAAAATTTTAAAAGCAGCACCCTCTATATTCAAATATGAGAATTACAATTACGGAAATTGTTATGTTTTAAATATTAGTGATACGTAAAATTTTGGGATAGCATTCTACGTTTTAAAAGTTACGGGAAATATGACATTAATTGCAGAAACAACATTGTTTTAACAGAATGATGAAAGTAGCCCGTATAACTGACCCTATATATCGATACTTTTTATGAACTTGGTTAAGACCACATATCAGGCCTTTTAAATAAAATAGCCATTATTTGTTCGATTTCCTACTGAATTTCAGACATTTAAAACAATTCTCTAAAAAACCGTAAAAAGAAAAATTCAAAATTATACATATATATTGCTTTAACCCTTCATTTAACTTTCGAATGATTCACAAAAGTGCATTTAAAATGAACGTCTTAAGGGGGTATTCTGGTCTAGAAGCCTGAATTTTAGGCACTTTTTAAAGTAAGATAAAAAAAAAATGAAAAACATTTTTACTATCCATTTTTTATATGTTTTTTATTGACATTTTGAGAATGTAAAAAAAAAATCACAAAAAAAAAAAAAAAAAAAAAAAAAAAATCGCCGAGATACAGGCCGATGGAGTGGGGGCTTCAAAAAAAACGGTGCGTCCTGGTTGACATGATTTGAACCCTTGTAGTGATCTAAAACAAAAAAATCAATCAAATTCTTCATTAATAAAGATGTCGCTATCGGGTTGACCATTTTCAAAAAAAAAAAAAAAAATGACAAAATGGCGTCGACTTGAAAAAAAAATTTTTTTTACCCGACTTTTTTCGACCTTTTCGAATTTTTTAAAAATATTGAAAATCAAAATTTTTTAAAGTCCAAGGCAGACACGATAGAGAGTTGTATAAACAAGATATATACCAAATTTCAAAGCAATCGGTTCAGTAGAACTTGAAATATCATGTCAACCACCTCAAAAAAAGTAGTTTCGAGAAAAACGTGTTTAAAGTTTAGGAAACAATTCAGTGATTCATTATTATTTTGTGTTTCGGACCCCAAACATCGATGTAATAAATCATCAGATGATAAGCTGGTATAAATAGGCTTTATTACATCCAAAACTTTTACATCCCAACTATATTACTTAACATAAACTATTACATCCCAAACGGCCGGCTCGGACGCCACGTCACAAAATCGGCTGTATCTCCGAAAATAATTCGAATTTTGAAAAATCCTTTTAGGATCATATTTTTGAAAGTCTAAACTTTCAAAATATGCAAAAAAAAAAAAAAAAAAAAAAAAAAAAAAAAAAAATCGATTTTTTTAAATTTCTAGACCAGAATACCCCCTTAAATATATACCATATAATTTTGTTTCATTAAATTTACGTTCCTTAATATCCTTTTTTAAATTGCAGAAAGTTACTTAAATTAGCTTATGGGGAAAATTTCTGCATTTATTTTATGAGAAAACCAAATAACAATTCATGGAGTTTTAACACTCTAGGCATAGAGTATGTTATTTGCAAATATCGAAAGTAAGAAAAAAAAAAAAAATGGTATAGTAAATAGAGTCGTAATGCACTGAACGTGCCTGTTGGCTAGTACACCATTATTATAGTGTATAGGGCTGCCAGTATCAAATGCTTTTAAAAATAGGAATTCTGGTTACATTCTAAAAAATACAGTTGAACATAGTTTTTCGCTCACAGTTGATTTTGTTTTATTATTATTATTATTTGTCACTCTCGTGCTTGGTACATGAATTGTAATTTACGCATAACAGAAATGCTGCGATCGCAAAATGTAAAATAAATAAATAAATAAATAAATAAATAAAAATAAAAATAAAAATAAATTAAAAAAATTAATAAAAAGTAAGGTAAAAAGAATAATAAAATAAAAAAGGAAATAAAAACCCTTGAGTCTAACTGACTATTGCCACTAATTAAAAATTTATTAAAAGTTTTTTTTTTGCCACAAATTAAATGTAAATAACAAAATAATAATAAGTGTGCGAAAATTTAAAAATAGCATAAAAAATATAAATTGGTCGTATTCGCCTCCGAAATTTATGTTTGTGAGATCTCGAGCAAAAATTATGACCGTTCGTAATGACTACCTGGTAACAAATATCGAACTTTATTCTAAAAAAAAAAAAAAGAAAGAAAAAAGGAAAAAAAAAAAAAAAAAAAAAAAAAAAAAAAAAAATGTAAACATTAAAAATAAAATTTCAGTTTCCTTTATTAGGTCAATATGATTAATTTGTATGCATATTTTTTTATAATTCAGAAATGAAGATTTCAAATTAAAAAAAAAACAAAAGTTTTAATACAAGAAAATATTTGAAATTTAGCAAAATCTTCAATAATAATAATAATAAAAGACAATTTATTACTCAAAATTAAATGGGAATAGTAATAATACTAATGGAAAACCACATGCATTCATTAATTTTGATGTTATTTTAAATCGAAGTCAGTTTTCGAATCAGCACATATTAATATTTTAGAAAAAGTAATAATTATAAGTGGTTTGAATACCTTATGATTTAAAAAAAAAAATCTCTGTATGCTCTCACAAAATTTTAATGTGTAATATTATTAATACTGTTGCGTACTTGGGGGTTCGTGAGTTGTCTGAGAATGAAAGGCCAAACGTACAAAAATTCAGTAATTTATTCACAGAAAGTTCCAGAAAAATACAGGTCAATAAACCAATTATCAGCTTCAATTCAAGCAGTAACCACAGCTTAAACAACAGCTGTCAATAGCAAATCCACAGTACAAACTGTATAACAATAACATTTGAAGCAAGTCTCTCTCAAAGAGGCTTAAGAGCAATGCAAACACTAGCGAAGCTGGCTGAGATCTGAACTGAACTGACTGCCTTGGCGAGGAAGCGCTTCTTATATGCTGTTCCACGGAACCCAGATTTTTCGAGAAAACTCTAGAAAGTGGTCAACCAATCAACTTACAGCTTCCATATTTGGTATATCCCATATAAGGATTTTCTCGCCAAGGTCGCCAAAAAAATCGCCAAGGTGGGAAAAAGTCGCCAAATTTGGCGCCAAAACCATTACCTGCATTACTGGGGCTTTTTAATGCGTTTTTAAGGGAAAATAAGGCTATTTCAACGCTAAAACAACTAGAAATGCACAAAATTAGCATTTTATCAACTTACTAAGCCTCTTTGAAAGAATTTATACAAAAATAAACACAATTATTTACAATTTCGTAACACTACATTAATTCCTGTGAAATTTTTTATCAAGCATTGTGAAGGAAGTAGATAACAAATTAGTTAACTATAATTATTATTGTTACAATTTTAAAACAGATATTTTCTTAAAAATCTAAATTTTGAATTTAAAAATACTAGTTGAAAATTAATTTATTTAAATTTCTGTCTTTTCTGGTTATTCGTAAAATAAAATTTATTGTATTATTAAATAAATTACCATAATGATCAGACTGACCAAGTTTTATTTCAGATATACTCAATTTAACAATATGCTTAATAAAGCTTCAATATATTTTCACAAAGTATTATACAGTATTGAATTTCAATACAAAGTTTAAGCTATTACCATAAATTTCACCGTATCCCAATTAACTTTTAACTTAGTAATAATTTGAAACCATGTGAGAGTGTTAAATTAGAACATCTGAAATTTGAAGTCGAAACATCTAAACTTTAGAAAGTTGTGCATACTAATTAGCATAATTAGTCTCTCGTCTTTTCCAGTTGGCACAAAATAAAACTATACCGTATTATTAACTCTATGATTTTATTAGATTGCCCCACTTTTACGCCGGGATACACAAAAGCGCCCTTTTAGAAAAGATGGTTTCATCATTTAGAAAGTCTTTTAATCAAAAAGATAAACATCGTCTTAGCGGAACAGAGAACTAAACTGGAATATCAGCAGGTATAGTTAATTTTTCAAAGTCTGAAATACCGCATAACTCCCTTGTCTCCTTCCGTTCAATACCGATAAATTTGATTTGGTTTTGTTGAGGAGATATGAATTTTCCGGCGGAAGGATTTTTCATTAAGTCTGTTTCAGTCAATAGAGCATTGTGAAATATGGCTAATATGAATCAATGGTATAAACGAAGGCGGGTTATTTACTACATTTTTATTTGGCCGAAGAAAAGAACGTTAAGAACGTTTTAATTGGCTTGGAATAAAAAAATAAAATAATAATTACTAAAAAATATTCTTTATGAGTATAAAAATAAAATATTAATTTTAGTCTGAAAACATTTCCTTGTTTTGTCTATATGCAGATTGTAATACAGATAGATTTAGTTTTTAGAAGTTGCAGAAACTTTACCACTTAAAAAAAATGTCTATCTATGAGTGCTCATTTTTTATTCCTAAAGTTTTATTCATTTATTTTTTATTATTATATTTTACAGCATTTGCATTAGTATTAAGTACAAATCTTTGACTAAACACCATAAAAAACAAGAACTCGCAACAATGGGTCAAAAGAACACACGACCCTTCGTCAGGTGCACAAGTGCTGCAAACAAAGCAGCAACGTTTGCAGTTCTCGTGCCTACTTTGTTCACTTGATAATGGGTCGTGCTTTCCGTCGACCTGAAACAATTGTTGCGAGTTCTTGCATTTCATGGTATTTATTCAAAGTTTTGTACTTATTAACACCAGTTCTGTGGTGCTTTTTTAAAATTTGCATCAGTATCTTATTTTATAACTCCATATTTGTTTATTTATAAATAAAAATTGTGAAACCGGATGAACAAATGAACGACGCAGAATTCTTCTGAAAGCTGCATCTCACTTGCATTTACTCTTTCTCTTTTCCCGTGTAATCCATGCGATCTTCGATGCTTGTTGTTATAAGAATAAATTAATCAAAAATGAGTTTTTGGGATTTTGTTTCTTCAATTCTAGTCTTTGAATCTGTCACCTTTTAATTTAGCTAGCAGCTGAAAAAATTAGAAATAAACTTTGGTAAGTTCTTTTCGAGATAAAAAATTAGAACCTTACTTTTGCTTAAAGAAATATATTATATAATAATAATAATAATAATAATAATAATAATAATATATATATTATTATTATTTATTTATTTATTTATTTAAAATTACTCACGCAGATGAAAGATGTTAGTAGAGTGGAATCAAAAGAAGAAGAAGAAAAAAAGACTATGAAATTCGAAATATATATTATGAAGCAACAATGATTCCACAGGATCATATAAAGAAGATGAAAGAGTGAATCTGACTGATGACCACATTGAATGAAGTTAACTGAAACGATATATTTCTTCATCTTAAAGAAACAGTACTCTGTTGCTAAAATTAAAAAATACTTAATGATACACTTTTTCTTTAGATATCAATTAGAAAAAAAATTCAAATCCACTCATATCTCATTCAATCTCACAAACGTTTAGATCTTTATAAATCTGGTTATATCATGAAACTAAAAGATACATTTCTACATTCGGGTGCTAGTTTTACGCATGATAGGAATCAGACAGTATAATATTTCATGAGGGAAGCAATTCAGAAGCTCTTTCGTCCCCCACCTTAATTGACTGGATAACGGTCAATATCCGGCAACATTTATCTCTTTTCAGCGGCAACTCGTTTTCGTGATGAATATTGAATGAGTCCGGCCAACCGGAGTGTGTTTCACGCCTAGCTTCATCTGTCAAGACCATTTCACTCAGGCCATAATAATGTATCAGTGCGGGAATCGTTATCAGCAATCCAACGGAGAAAAGGTGGAATGGATTACAAGTTTTTGGACTCAGCACTAATTAGTTTTCATGTTAATGAGGAAATCCCAGATATAGGGGTCATCATGCAAAATAAAATGAGAACATGATGTGCAAGATGTTTCTTTTATAAATTTGCATACATATAGAATTTTCAATTGATGGTTCTATCTTTTTTACTTTCCGAACATACTGCATGAAATGTTATAATCATAAAAAATTATGATTATGCGATTTTGGTATATCTATATGTTTTGGATTATGCATAATTCAGCATGGCTATTTTTGCCGCAATGAATGTACATAGGCGTATTTGTATGTGTGTTAATAATTGCGATACCGTCTAAATGCCTCATACAATTAAGCTCAAATTGGGTAGATCTGCCGAACTATATCGATTTGCATGTTTCACTTGTTCTCTATAGAAAAATTACTATATATTATGGTCTATGGACTGAAGTTATTGGAGTATGTTTCACACTGTTTAAAGTATTAAAAACAAAACTAATTATATTATTTATATTATATATATATATATATATATATATATTAAGTATAGGAAATACTGTACTTAGTATTTCTTTTACTGGGGAAAAGGAAATATATTATGTTTATTATGTTTATCATGTCCATATTAGTCCGTCAGTAATGCAAATCGGTAAAAGGAATCGATGGAAAAAGAAAAAAAGAAATATAGTACATATTTTTTAATCCAGTACTTTTTTTTCCTCATGTTAAGAGAAATAATCTGATGCGTCATTCATAAGACTTTCTCTTACCCTGTGTTTCAATATTATGAAGATAGACTGCACATTAAGTCGTAAGACCAATAAGGTAAGATAATAATATTAAATATGTTTTAAAAATATTCTAAAATAGGCTTAGTGACAGATTTGTTTGACATATAATAGAGAGTGTGAGGGGACTACAGACCCTTTAACGCCCCCCCCCCCCTCGTTCAATTATAATGCTACATTTATTAATTAAAAATAATCAAGGCTGTTATAAATTTGCTTTCAAACTTGACAATTTGGATCAAATTTTTCAAGTTGAAACCTAATACGAACTTTAAAATACCAAATATGAATTTCCTGCAATTATTTGCTTTTAAGTTATGCTGATATCAAATATACATACAGAACAACCGCTAAAAATTGTACTTTCATATTCGGGGAATCTCAGAACGTGATACTACACAAAATACTAGAGTTAGAAACAGAAATAAAAAAAAATGGTTTGTTTATAGCATGGGCGTGAAAAAATAATTTCTTTCTTGAGCAATGATTGTCGACATAGTGAAATGTAGCAAAGCACTTCCATCAATTACATTCTATAGAAAAGAACGTCCAGCTTAATTTTCGTTATTTTCTATATTTTCTATAAGCTAAATGCACATCAAACTCTGTAAATAAATTTAGTCTTATATGAAATACACCTAACACAAGATAAAGTACTAACACTTCGAGCAATTTTCAAGTATAGCTCCATTATATCCAAATACCCTGTAAACAAATGATGAATGACATTCATACAACAATCTACACAAAACATGTTATTATGAATATAAAACAATCTGGTGTGCCACTCACACGACTTCCTCTTACCCTGAAATTTAATACTATAAATATAGGTTGGAGATTAAGAGGTAAGATAACGAGTACTGTTATGTAAACCTATGTTAAACAATTCAAATTAGGCTTCGGAAGAGATTTATATGATTATTAGTTCTGTGTGAGGGGGCTACCGCCCTCTCAACCCCCCGTTTCATTAATGCACCTATATGCACCTATATCGCACTTTAATGCATATAGAATTCAATTCGGTTATTAAAAAATAATTCTGTTTTTAAAAAATAATTTATTTAAATCATTATTAAAAAAAATATCTTTTATGATAATGCAGACGATTTCCATATTAGAGAAGTAGTATAACACTAAATATGAAAAAAAAAAAGTTTAATTTATTCTCAATATTACATTAAGAAAAAAAAAATGTTGTTGTCAAAAATGAAAAGGAATCGGTAATTTTATTTTAAATTATCGCATATCGATGGTTCAACCATTCGTTTTAAAGGTATTGGCGAGCTCTATTGAAAGATACGCATCATGAAAATTTACTCCCCTCGAGGGGGGGACTTCCCCCGCAGGGGGGAGGCGAGGCTGCTACATACAAAAAAAAATTTTCCCAGTTGACTATCTCTATTACAAAAAATATATATTCGTTTCATTTGGTTTAGTGCGATCTATAGATGCTAAACTCTTCTTACCTGCAATTTCCCCCATAGACGTAATGTATTTGAATGGTATTGAGTATCCCTGTACACGAACCATTTGCTTCATCTGAACGAAAAGCTTACGGTAGCATCCCTATATGATACACATTTAGAATACCGAGTTTGAAATTTCTGCTACTATTTGTTGTTGAGGTGTGCTGATAACAGGCTCATAGACAGACAGACACACAGACCATTCGCTAAAAACATGATTTTCGTATTCAGGGGACCTCAGAACATGTAAATATAACAAAAACTCACGTTGGAAAATTTTACTCTAAAACAGTATTTTCTCGACCCTATGGGTAAGAGAAATTAAAAATATGTTAAAAAAGAAAATAAAAAATAGATATTTTCATTTCATTTTGTTCTGGGCGGCCTTATCAGAAATTTCTTCCATAGACTTAGTGTGTTTGAATTATCTTGGATTGCAATGTACACGAGCCGGTTGCTTGATCTCAACGAAAAATTCAGTGTAGCATCACTATATGATACATGTGTAAAATACCGAGTTTGAACTTCCTGCTACCATTTGATTTTGGGATATATTAATAATAGACACACACACTGGCACATACACTAGCACACACACCAACCGCTAAAAACATGATTTTCAGACTGAATTCATTTATTAAATTATTGGTATTGTCCCTTAAAACGTGTAAATATAACATAAAATCAATTAAAAAAAATTTCACAAGAAACAATAATTTCTCTGCCATATATATATATATATATATATATATATATATATATATATATATAAAGAAAAATAATAGGAGGGAAAAAATAAAATCACGTTAAATAAAAGCATCTTTAAAATTATAAGGTGATGTCAAGACAGGTATTTTTTTTAAAATAAATAGTTCGAATATTTATTGCATATTTATTTGAAAGTTATTTGGCATATTTATTTGACCATTATTTTTGTTTCCGAAACTTAAGGAAGGGAATCGTTGTAATCCTGAAAATTTCCGACATGTTTCTAGATAATTTAAAATTTATAAATATGCACATGTTAATTTACAAAAATGACTTGAAGCTAGTGATTGATATCTAATCTAATACATAGTATAGAGATATTTATATTCAATTTTTTTATGAAATCCATTAAATATTTCTATTTTGTAATAAATAAATAAATAAATAAATAAAATAAAATCTAACGAGAGTGAATGTGGCATCACGTAGAAAATAATTATCTTATTGAGCAGTAGATTACACACAATAATTTATCTCACTAAACAGTTAAAAACAAAACAAAATGTGGCTTTCACTATATTTATAAATTTATATAAATACACCCATCTAATGAAAAACACAAAAGTCCACTAGAAATATCAAAATTAGGAAATGCCAACCCTCCGGAGTTTTTCACACCATAATAATTTTAAAGTTATCTTCGCTTTAATTCACAAATTCTCATTGCTACTGAAAACTATTTTTTCTTGACAAAATTATTGATATTCAAAAATATGGAGTGTTGTACATTCTGGGAATGTATTAATTTACTTTTACATTCATCAAGTAATTCAAAACTAAACTATATCTGTTCAAACAGATATAATTGTAATGTATAATATTTTAAAATGTAAAATGCCATGGTTCTTTTAATGTAAAATAAATTCATCCAGCGTTGCTAACCGTAAAAGTAACTTTTAATAAGGAAAATGTGAAACCAATAAATGACATGTTTTTTTATTAATGTTTTAAATTTTATCATATATTGTAAACTTAAACAACTACAGAAAAAAAAAAAGGATTTATTTCACTTATGTTTATTAAGCATTTTAAGGAAACAGATTTAAACAAATGGTTAGAGAAAAATTTCTTTGACTGCATATATAAATTTGCACTTACAAAAATAATCATACAACTAAAAAAAAAAAAAAAAAATTACTGGTGACAAATACACTGAATATCGAAATTAATTTAACCCCTTGTAGGCGATAACGCTCAAAAGCTCTCTAAGCAGTGTTTCCAAGTTAACCCATATTGGACCGCCGTCGTATTTATAGGAAAGTTGAATTAAATGTCAATAATGTAAAAGAAACATTTAAAATCTGCAAAAAACTTGACATAAATTTTTAGAAATAGACTAAATTAATTAAATTACTGCGAAAAAAGGAATTTGAAAAAAATATTAATTTGAAAAGTTTACTTTAAAATCACCCCTGAAAAATGTCATAATTTTAACCGTTTAAAAATAATAAAATTATTATTATTTTTCCAGAATCGACCATATGCAATTTTTAGTAGTTCATCAGTGCTGTTCAAAAATGTAAAAGGATCCATAAGAAAAATAAATATTACAGGCATTTGATGCTGTTTTTGTAACTGGCCTATAAATAGGACAACGGTCCGATACACTGGTCAATCATGCAATAAAAAACCTGTTACAATTTGCAACATGTGCAATGTTGGACTATGTAGAGATTGTTTTTTGGACTTTCATTCGTAAAAATGTTTACAATTTGCAAAATGTGCACTTTTGGACAGTGTAGAGACTGTTTTTTAGACTAACAAACAAAATAAATTTTTTTGTAAGGTAAGTCAACATTGTTGTGTATCGGACCGTTGTCCTATTTATAGGACAGTCTATATTTTAAAAAAATTTTTAAATTTAAAAAAATTTTCTTTTTTATATGTGTAAGTATCTTATACTAACCATGTTTTTAAAAAATTACATTTTTCCTATGATTCGTTTAATGAGTGGTCCAATATGGGTTAAGGGACTCTTTTATTCAACTACCACCAATAATTATGAGAAGTGATATTTGATACGCAATAATTGACGAATAACCTTCGAAGTGATTAGGTAACCATTACTCTTCAAAATTAGTGATGAATATCGAATTAAGAAGTCTTTAAATTTGACAAATCAGAGGAGTGAAATAAAATGGGACCGGCAAGGGGTTAATATTATTTAATATATACTTATTTAGTTTTGAGCATATCATATCAAATATTTGAAAAAAAAAAATGTATATGAAAAAACTCAATGAATCAAAGTTTCTTTTTTAAATAAATATCTTAATCGTAAATATATCATAATAGTGTAATTATTATAATAATTTTTCAATTCAAATCACAAATTATTATCTTCTACGTAACAGTTGTGTTCCAAGTAATTTTCTAATAAAAAAAAAAAAAAAAAAAAAAAAGAAAGAAAACAACCCTACGCATGTAATTCGTAAATTATTCATTTTTAATATAATTTCTGCCGTCCTTTAAAAAATGAAATAATACTAATCCAATTTGCAACAGTTGATTTAATATTCCATTTTCATTAATTTTTTATCTTCCTTTTTATTTCGCTTATCAGATCCTATAGCTTTTGACGAAGTGTATCCCACACATTTCATTAAAGAGAAGCTTGAATATTTTATGGGATTGCGAATAATTTTTCATCGAAAACAAAGTGAGGCAATTACAAAAAAAAAAAAAAAAAAAAAAAAAAAAAATTAGATATATGCTATAAAATTGTAACATTGAAGTATTATGAATGTAGTAAGGCAATTACGAGGAATAATTTTTTTATATTTTTAGGCTATACAAAGTGTATATTATTAAACTTCAGTTATAAATAGTAACATGCAGTTAAAAAGGAGGAGCGGATTCCCATATTCATTCATAACAGATTTGTTTCGTGGGGAATGTGAAGTCGTTCCTTCACATATATGAGTTTTAGTTACAGCTTTAAATAAATGCAATAATTAATTACTATATTTTCAATAAATTAAATGGCTAATAAAATATCTAACGAAATTCTAAATTACTTTTATATTTATTCGCATTTGTCTTTATAAATAGACATCTTAATTCTAATAATATTTTATCCGTTAAGCTATTAAATAAATCTTCTGAGGACAAAAACATATTCTTTAAAACTAATAATTTATTTCTGCTAGTCATCTGTTTATATGACATCTCTCAGAATTCTAATATCTCCTAAATCATTTAATAGATCTAAATATAAAAAAAATATTATTTTCATTTATTAGCCGTTGTATAGATTAAGATTGCATTTCATTCTTTTCGATTGCGTAAGTTTATTTATTAGATACTAAATTAAGCAATAAATTCCGTTGTAACATCATTAAAAGGTAATTTATATTTCTTAATGACAGGATGTGGTAACAAATCGCAGTCTTTGTGTCTCAAATTACGCAACGAATTTCTGGCGATAAAATTTGGCACAAACTGTTATAACGGACTTTTTAAATTCAAAATATTTATATTAATTTATTCTAGAGACAATGGATTATCTTTGGCTGTAAAATTTGGCACTATTTCGAAAATCTTGGCGTAATTCAGCAGTCTGATCTTGATTGCAATATAGACAACTTCAGAATTCGCTCGTAAACGACTGCTGTAAGAACATGTGATCACGTAGCTCTCTCTCACCTCTACCTTTTGCATTCTCGTAACTTACGGTCTATATGTACTTCCACTATTAAGGAACTGTTGATTTCCTATGAAACCTTTCCAAAATAAAAATATACAGCATCAATTTGTCTGTTTTACTTTAACGGCCATCTTTTTCAGCTGTATGGACCTGAACAATAAATTGGAACTTTCTACAGTGGAATCCCGGAATATTACTTAATAGGGAACACTGAAAAAAAAAAAAGAACTTGCATTAACTGAAATTCTTCTGATGTGCCTCACAGCAACGAAATCACATATCATTCTCTTACTTAACACTTCCCAACCGTGATATGCTAACAGATTTTCTGCATGTAAAATAGAAAAAATATCTCCCGCCAGATAAAACCATTAATACTGATTTTCTCCTGTTACAGAAAAAAAGAGACAGATTGAGAAGTAATTTTAAAGTAAATTTTTATAGTTTAAGTAGAATTCTTTTGTAGGAAACTTACAGAAGTTTTTCGTTTCTAGTCCATTTTTTTTTCTTTGTACTGTGCATATATTGATTAAATGTTTTCTAAATTGAAACAAAATACCGGCAAATTGTGGAATATATATATATATATTAACTTATCATCGCTATATTTAATGAAGTACGAAATGTCAATTTTAAATTTTAATGAATAAATTACTTTTTTTTTTTTTTTTTTTTTTTTTTCTTTTAATATATGGAACAACATACAAGTTAAACAAACTTTTCGATATTCGAAAGCTGTCAAAAGTTAAAGGAGCAAATGAATCAAAAATTTCCACAGACATTTTTATCTATCCCATTTTTACGGCATTTAAATTTTACATCAAAATTTACTCTGTGTTACAACGTTTGACACCTGCTTTTCTTCTTGAACGTAAGCTTCTATGAAAATCTTTTCAAAGTTATCCCCCAGAGCAATGCCCAAAATAAACGATGCTTCGCTAGAAGTATTTTCCGGTAAGCTTTTGTCATGTATGTCAATAAATATTTGCTAGAAGATTCTAAATATTTATGAAAGTGAGATAGAGTAGCTATATTTCGAATTATGTAGAAAGCTTCGGGTATGTGAAAAATAAAAAATAAATAATAAGATATGGAAATTCGAATCAAAAGTTACTTGATTTTTCACTGTTACTCTAAACAAACATTTGAATATTTTTTTCTTTGAAAAGTGCATTGGGAAACTACTGTTGTGAATGCATGATACCTGTTTGTTATTTCTTAAAACTAACAAACTGTGACTATCATTTTTACTTTTATTTTTATTTTATTGTGTATAAGAGCTCAAAATATTAATTTTAGAGAACAAAAATTTAATTAACATGCATCTTAAAATTAACAATTTACAAATTAAGTTTGATGTAATTTGAACGAATAGATGCTGAGTAATGCTCACCTGAAAAATCGCAGAAGTGATTAACAACACCACTTCTCAAATGATATGCAGAAAAAAATGTTTGCTTAATTTTGCATGTCATATATTAAATTTCGTGCGTTTACATCTTCAGTCAGATAAAATAATAGTTAAAGAATAATCAGAAAACATATTGCATAACACTAGCTGGCAATCTTTTGGTTGAAATACGTCAAAATTTAGTCTGCACGGTTTTTAAAATAGGAATCTTCTACATCAATCTTATTATGATTCCATGATATAGAAGTTGAGATATAATTACAAAGCATCTCATGAAAAAAAGGGAAAGCAGGCCCCCCTATCGGCCAATATGCACCTCATTATTTCTAAAAATTTCAGCATAATAGCTTCATTTGTCGTTCAATGCTTTCCTAAATGGAATCAGCATAATATTTAACATAAATAGAAGCCACCTGGCATATCAAGTTTGATGCACATACAAAATAGAAACTGGGATCTGAGAAAAATTGAAGCGTAACATCGCCATCTGCTGGTTGATATATGCTAAAATCTAATTTGCATCAAATTATGTCAAGGTTCAACAAAATGTCTCTCTTTTTCTTTAAAATATGCACTGCAAAACTGACTGGAAGACTTGCTCAATTACTGAAAACCGCTACTTTCAACTGCTACAAGAAAAAGTGATACCGCACTTAATGGAACATAATTTTCTTGACACAGTGATGTTCATGAAAGACGGAGCACCTCCTCGTATCGCAACCGAACAGAGTTGCCAGAGTTTGCGACTTTTTTATTCAACAGTCTCCAATGATTTTGAGAAGTGATACTTGATATACATAATGGACGAATCGAAGAATCTTCTAATATGCATATCGTTTCTCAATATCGTTTCTCAAAAATCTTTCGTGGCTATTGAATAAAAAAGTCATAAAGCCAGGCAACACTGCAACCGAAGTGAAGACGTTTTAAGAACCTTCACTTAAAAAGCGATTAATTAGCCGTCATATAAATAGGCCCCATTGTTCGTCGGATATAGCATCATTTGATTTTTGGCTTTAAGGTTATGACAAGTCCAGTGAATATAGCATTAATCGCTGCGAATTTTAATAATTTATTAAAAATCTTATATTTCATTCTTTTTCTTCTCTTTTATGGCCATTGTCTTTATTCTCATATATAAACCATAAACAATATAAAATTTTTTTTGAATAAATTAAAGATAACTTAATTTTTACTCAAATTGTCTAGTTTCAATAATATCTACAGAAAAAAAAAAAAAAAAAAAAAAAAAAAAAAAAAAAGAAAGAATCTCGATAAAATATAAACCACTTTATATATTTTTATCTTGTTTTTGCAGTTTCGCTTCGAAGAAATTTCCAGAACTTTGAACTTTTATTGTTCTCTGGTTAATCATTTATAACGTTTCACTTTTGTGATTTATTTAGTAGAAAATATCATTCTTTGACATCATTACAATCGAAAGTAATGGCGTGAAACCAGCAATTTTTTAACTTATTAAAAAAGAAATAGGAATTTGGACTGAAGTACTTTCTTTCTTTTCTCCGTAAATGAATCCCGGCATTATTTCTCACTTCTACTTAAAAAAAGAAAATAGTTTTCATTGTTAAAACTTATCTTGTTAAGAAAATTTTTCATGCACTATTCTACACAGACAGATCATTTAATCTTTTTTAAATCGCTTTAAAATTTAGCATTTTTTCGATACATTTTCGTCTCTGAAATGAAATATTTGAATTCAAAAAACAAATTTTGTCGAAAAATTCATTTGCCGATAAAGTATTTACTTTATTTATATTTTTGGCATCAAGATTAAAAGTAAAATTGAGAAAAAACATGCAAAAGAAGTGTTAAGAAAATAATATAGTAATCTTTTTGTAAAGGAATAAACTTCATATTTTAAAGTAAAAAATCAGTTTTTTAATGCGTTTTATATATTCAAATCAAAAGAAAACTATTATATTAAATTATATGAAATAATTATGTCGAATGTGTGAAAATTATGTTATTTAAAACAATGAGAAAAACTTAATCACTGTTTGAAAACCAATTTTGTGGTCATATTGAACTAATTCGGATGTCTGCCAATATCAGCTTTTGGTTATCTTTTCGCAAAACTTCGAACTTTTTTAATGAATACAGTAGGCCTTTAAACAAAATTAAAATCTGTAAAAGACTTATGTGGCACGGAAAGAGGTTTATTTTTTTCCGGCAGCAAAAACGTCTCATCACCATTTCGCAGTAGATCACCTTAAATAAGACAGGAAATTCTGCAGCACAAAGTTAAAATAAAAGTAAATAAATAGGCTTATCGAGTAAATGTTCAGAACAAAATTTTAATTTAGTTTAATTATTTATTAGTTGTAATACATTTTTATTTGTTAGTTAATTAATTAATTTTATTTTATTTATTTATTTATTTCTGAGCATTTTTCTTTTTCTCATTACTTACTTAACGGAAAAAAAAAAAGTAAGTAAAACGAATGCGATCGTAGAATGTATGTACAAAGTATGTACAAAGATGCAACATTTCATTCTCAGAAATAATACACTCAATTTTGACGATGCAGACATCCTCGGGCGTAATTTCGTTGTTTTTGACAACCATTTCGTCAGGCGATCACGTAATTTTTGAGGAAACGTGAACTCTCAAATATTAGACAAAACTGTTTACTTACAATAGCATGTGGTAGCTTTCATTACCGCCATATTGGTTTTTTTCCTGTGTTGTTTCGACTTAACGTTACAAGGACTTTTATTTGCCTGTCTGCAGGTTCGGTCCGTAGGGCGCTGCCTTCTGGATTCCCAGGTCTCGGTTTCGAATCCCAGTGCGGGCATGAATGTTTGTGATGTCCTATGTCTACAAAATATTGCGTGTGCTTATTTCTGTGAATTTCTGTAAAAAATGGATCGATTAAGACATAAGTCCTTGTAACTCTAGGTCTCAAAGCTTCCAAATGATTTGTTTGCTCTGTTTTATTTATATTTTCATTAAATATAATTATGATTCAATGCCTATAGCAACGAACTTGCAGGTAATTTTATAATTCTATAATTTGTATTTTATTCTGCATCCCGAAACTAGGATGAAAAAATGTATCTTTACTTTTGACGAAATTCGTATGTTCAAACAAGTGATGAAAGTAATTTTCTCAATTTGACTGAATGTTCGCTTGGAGTATTTCCCTGGAAATGGTTTTGTGAAAATAAAAAAAAATTTCGTGAAATTTGATAATCTATTTCTGAGAGTGTTCTTATGCTTGTTTGTCACTTTAGTATTAATGTCAGAAAGAAATCGACAAGTACTTTAGCTGTACCTCTTTTCACTTTCCATTTTAGAATTCACGATTTTTATTTATAGAAAAAATATTTTAAGTAAAAGATCATTTTTCTGTGCCATTATAATTGGCACTAATGAGCTGAAAGTAGAAATTCTAGAAATCACTTAAAAAATATATATAAATTGCATATAAAATATTTTTCTTTGAGTAAATTTTAAAATTACATTTTCTACTATTTTGTGAAAAAGCCATTTAAAAATTTTTTTGACTGCATGTTTGCATTGTTATTAAATATATATATATATATATATATATATATTTAATGCTTTGCTTTTTGTGCAATGAAGAAATAGAGAAAAGTTTTACTTAAATATATATATATATATATATATATATATATATATATATATTTGGGAATATTTAGAAGTATATAAAATAGGTGTCGCAGCGCTTCTACCATTTTACGATTGTTCTATTTTACTGACACCACAATTTTCACATTGAATTTTTTTTTTTTTTTTTTTTTTGAA
This sequence comes from Salticus scenicus, assembly GCA_963930645.1. Taxonomy (NCBI): domain Eukaryota; kingdom Metazoa; phylum Arthropoda; class Arachnida; order Araneae; family Salticidae; genus Salticus; species Salticus scenicus. The sequence goes on from OZ005650.1 coordinate 372,717,122, forward strand.
AATTGTGGTGACAGTAAAATCAAACGATTGTAAAAATGAAGAAGCGCAGTGACTCCTGATATATATATATATATATAGTATATAATAATGTGTAACTCAATATTAATTTGTATTTATTACATAATGTTATTTGAATATTTATTCAAAATCTTTTATCTGGTTTATTCAAGTGTGTTTTCAGGATTTTATTTCCAGTATCTTATAAATGAGAATTTTAGTTTTATCTAGTGGATAGTGGACATGGGAAATACTGTTTTCTTGTATTCAGTCTTATTTGTTACACATATACATATATGTATCATATTTGGACGCATCAATGCATAGAAATCAGGAAACAAATCTTGATAATATATATATATATATATATATATATATATATATATATGGTAACAGAGTAGTAGATTGCAAAAAAAAAAAAAAAAAAAAAAACAGATATAACATCTTTATAAGAGCTATGAAAAAAAATTAATCAGTAATAATTTTAATAAAGATATGAAAACAACCATTAAGCTTTCCGAAACAGGGTACTTTGAAAAAAAAATCGTACATGATAACTTGTAATACGATATCCAATATTAACGAGCTTAAAAAAGAAAATTCTGATTATTGAATAGAGAATGAAATTACCTAGAAAACTCTAAAATATCATTCTAGATTATACTAAAACATTTTAATATTGCATAAACCTAATATATCCTTTAGAGAAATTTTTACATTTGGATAAATTTCTCACTTTTATTTATTATTATTATTATAGATTTCATCCGCCTGTTAATCTTCTATACATATAATAAAATAAGATGTTTGTGTGTGTGTGTTTGTTATCGTGTATGTTTGTCCGGAGCATTTTAGGAAAACGGCTGATCGCAGAGCTACACAAATTTGAGTGGAGGTTTGTAATGACTTATCCTGATGCACCTCGAAGCCCGATTTTCGAATTTTTGATTAGTTTTCTTTTATTGAAATTGGTTTCGCTATAGTGTTTCCATGGCACGCTAAAAAACAAGTCGTTGACATTTGAAAGTAAATGTGATGCATTTCTTATGTTGGTTAATAGCTCAGTAGGTTAACGCGTCGTGTTGCTAATCCGATGGATGTGGGTTCGAAACTCGGTGGCGGGTGTGATATTATATATATTTTTTTCAGATAATTAATAGATAAGATGTCAATTGTAAAAGAAAAAAATTCTTTGTCTACACAGTGTCGTAAGAAATTCTGATTAGATTTTTTGAAAGCCTTCTTTTAGTTACTAAAACGCACAAATTAAAAAATTAAGTTAAAAAAATACACGCACACACACACACACACACACACAAGAGCCCTAAAAATCATAAAATAATTTTTTTTTTCTTGAAGAGATATGGCTGTAAAAAAGTCAATGTGTCATCAATAAGCAAATTTTAAAGAAAAATATAGATTTTCACTTTTGCAAGAGATAAAATTATTTAACCAATCAAAATATTTTAAAAAGCATTCGAGAACAACATTTGAGATTTTTTAAATATTTGTTAGATTTTTTATTTTTATTATTTAATTAAAATATGGAAATAATTTTCTTATAATTGATTGAAAAATAGCCATTTAAATAATAGTTTTAAATATAATTGTTACCAAAAAAGCTTTCCAGTTAATTGTTTTCGACAATATATATATCTATATATACATATATATATATATATATATATATATATATATATATATATATTTTTTTTTTTTCACGCGAATAATAAAATTTTACTACTGAATAATTAAAATATTTAGTAGATGTTGAGATACATGAAATCGTAGCTCCTAAATATTAACAAATCTAGTTTTTGCCGATAAATATTCAAATTGAAGTATCCGGGAAAGACCTCTCTACACACAGTGGTAACTTAGACCAGATGCAGTACGGGCGGAAAAAGTAGGCAGCAGGTACCCGAATCAAGGTTTAGGGCGATTCCAATGTAGTTTTTTTTTTTTTTTTTTTTAAATATATATTTTAAAGTTATATAAAAGTTTTTATTTATAATGTGATATAAAAAATACACAGCGATTCAATTCTTTTGAAAAATCATTTAAAAATAGTGAGCAGCAAAGCAGGCGTAGCGTGCTAGTGCTAGTATTTAATAATAATTTAAAAAAAACTTAATTTGTATATTCAACTTCAAAAATTCAACTTTAATTTATTGTTTAGTATTTAATACACAGCAGCTGGACTTTTTAAAGTAATAACTTGATGTCATGAGATGAGTCTACTATCAAAGGTATCTTTTCTAGCAATAAGAGTATAAATAAAACTGTCTTTAGATCAAATGGACTACAAGTAGTAGTATTGTTATCAATTTTAGTTAACATGTTAATTAAAAACAAGTCCTTCCGGTTCATTCGGAAGGTTAGGTTGATTTCTTTTTTCTTATGAAGTAGCCGCCATTTTGTGGCTCTAATTATTAATGGACTTGATAGAAATATTGATGTGGGTTTTGTACATACGAATTTTTAAGCAAATCAGTTCATAAATACCTTTTTTATGTGAATTTGAAATTTTGAATTGGCATGCACATAGAAAGAAGATGGTGGACCAAGTTGGCAAACAAATATAGCAAATGCATTTGTGAGATATGTCTACTGTACAAATTTAGTTCGAATTAACTCAGAATTTCAAAAGTTATCGTTTGAGAAATTAAGTAGCCACCACTTGGATCAAAATCGAGGATCAAGAACTAATCCAAGACATTGCAAGATAAGTCCACTGTCCAACTTTCGTTTGAATAAATTCAATACTCCAAAAGTTATCGCGATAACAAATTCTCAAGTGGCAGCATTCATGTGGCCACAACTTGGAAACAAAATTGCAAAAAAACTTGACCACCGAAACCAAAGATATTTGAATGATAAATCCATTTTTCAACTTTGGTTCGAATTAATTAAGTATTTCAAAAGTTACCGCGATGACGAATTTTCAAGTGGCTGCCACTTGGAAACAATATGACGGAACAAGTTGCCCAGCAAATTCATCCAAGATATGTGAAGCGTAAGTTCACTGTCCAACTTTGGTTCGAATCAGGGCAGTATTTCAAAAGTTTTTGTTATGACGAATTTTCAAGTGGCTGCAACATGGAAACAAAATGGCGGAGCGACTTGCCCAGCGAAATCATCCAATATATTCGTATGATAAGTTCACTGTCCAACTTTGGTTCAAAATAATACAGTATTTAAAAAATTATCGTGATAAGAAATATTCATGTGGTGCCGTGATTCAAGTGGCCACCACTTGGAAGCAAAAAAGCGGAGTGAGATGTCCAACGAACTTATCTGAGATATTTGTATGATAAATCCACTTTCCAAATTTGATGCGAATTAATTCAGTATTACAAAAGTTATCATAATGAAAAATTTTGAAGTGGCAGCTACTTGGAAATAAAATTGCGGATTAAGTTACCAAGTGAACTTATCCAAGGTATTTGAACTATAGGTCACTATCCAACTTGAATCAGTTTAGTATTTTAAATTGAATTTGAATCAGTTTAGTATTTTATTTGAATTAGTATTTATTGGTATTTATTATTAGTATTTATTAGTATTTATTTGAATTAGTATTTATTATTAGTATTTTTTTTAGTATTTTATTCAGTTTAGTAATTTTTTTTGAATCAGTTTAGTATTTTAAAATTTATCGTAGTGGCACATTTTCAAGAGACAGCGTGATTTAAAATGGCCGCAACTTGGAAACAAAATGTCGGAACGAGTTACCCAGTGAATTCACCCAAGAAAGTTAATAGGATAAGATCATTGTCCAACTTGGTTGGAATTGAATCAGAATTTCAAAATTTATCATGTTTATAAATTTCCAAATGGTAGTCTAATTTCAAGTTGTACCGCTTAGTTTATAACATCTGCGCACTTTGTTAAAAATGATGGATAAAGCTCATTAATAAATTTGGTTGAGACCCTTATATGGTTTATATATATATATATATATATATATATATATATATATATCAAAATTCAGGCAAATCTGATCTTAAACACGCTTTTTACAATGTGAATTTGAAAATTTCAAGTGGCCTCTACTTGAAAACAAATTGGCGGAGCAACTTGGTTCACAAACTCATTCAAAATATTTTAAAGATAAATTTGCTGTCCAAATTTGGTTCGATTTGGAATATTATTTCGGAAGTTATCGTGTATATAAGTTTTCAAGTGGTAGCCTGATTTGAAGTGGCTCCGCGTATCCGCCTTTTTATTAAATATGCGGATAAAGCTCGTCAATAAATTTGGTTAAAACCCTATATGGTCTCTACAAATTCGGAATAGGCTTTTTACAATGTGAATTTAATATTTTGAAGTAGAGTCACTTGAAAAGAAAATGGCGAAGCAACTTGGTTAACAAACTCATCGAAATTATTTATAAGATAAATTCCCTGTCCAAATTTGGTTCGATTTGGAGTATTATTTCGGAAGTTATCGTGATGTTAAATTTTCAAGTGGTAGCCTGATTTCAAGCGGCCCCGCTTAGTTTAAGATATCTGCCACTTTGTTAAAAATAGTGGATAAAGTTCCTTAATAAACTCTATTGAGCCCCTTATGTAGTCTATATTTACATCAAAATTCAAGCAAATACGGTCTTAAATACGCTTTTTACAATGTGGATTTGAAAATTTCAAGTGGCCGCCACTCGAAAACAACAAGGCGGAGCAACTTGGTTAACGGACTCATCCAAGATATTTATAAGATAATTTCGCTGTCCAAATTTGGGTCAATTTGGAGTATTATTTCGGGAGTTATCGTGATGACAAAATTTTAATTATATATTCAGCCTAGGAATATACAAAGGAAATCAAAAACTGGATATCCATATCTAGTTCTGTACAGAATGAATAATTCTCTTTTTTCCTTATTGTATACTAGCAGGCTTTGCAGCTTCGCTGGTCACTATATTTAAATGAGTAATAATAAAAAAGAATCACTATTTTAATTTTATAAAAAAAAAATCCCTTGAAATCTCCCAAAACTTCGTCGATTCCCTGATGCCTCCTACTGTGTCTTCTTCGCCCTTAATATCTGTGTCCGTATCCCTGTTGCCTGACATAGCAACGCCTTGCCCTTGGACTTTAATTTGGTATAGTTGTTTGGGAATAACGCCGATTGCCTACTGTAGTGTCCTAGATCTGAGGAGAAATACCTTTCATGAAGGTATTTCTAAGGTATCCCAGCCCAAGAACTTTAATTTGGATATTTATCGGACGACTGTTTCTAAATGGACAGCATAAAAAGAAAAAAGAAAAAAAATCGAACTATCTTTTTCATATTTAAATCGTGATACATTGAACAACATTATATTGACTTACATAGTATTAAATATCATTTAATTTCTTATATTTTATTTGATTTACCCGGTCGACCGTAAAATGACAGTAATTCCGTTCCAAATATAGCAGTACAATATGTTATGAAGTTCAATTTGATGTCAAAACACTATTAGAAACTAAAAATATGGTGTGAAACAACCACACGACTTCCACGTATTATATGCATTTTTTTTTTTCTTGCGGTAATAAGATCAGAAGACATAAAATTGACCAAACAAAATAGAAACCTAAAAATTTTCCGGCATGTGAAACTTAACACACGAGCAAAGACATATAAAATAAAGTTTATATGGCAAGTTAAAAAGCAACAGAAAAAATGGTTGAGTTATCTTTTGAAACACCAATTTCCGAGATCTAAAATTAACCTGCCTAAGCAGGATGACTGTAAATTTTTCTGTAATAACCATGTAATACAGGAAAAAGGATATCTAAAATTGATTTATATAACAATTAAAAAAAAAAAAAAATCGTTAGAGCCGTTTTTGAGATACAGGTTTCAACCAAATCTTGACAATTTCAATTGTTGACCGGAAAACAACAATTATTGGGTGAGTGCGAAAGTTCTACCCGTTTTTGCATATGTTTATATTTGGTAGCAAAGCGGCCAGATCTCGTCAATCGTCGCGGTGTTATCCTTCATAACGCCAGGCCGCATGCTGCTGTCATCACTCGCCAAAAGTTACTGTTATTTGGTTGAGAGGATTTACCCCACCCTTCCTATTCTCCTGACTTGGCACCAACTGGTTATAACCTATTTCGTGCGTTGAACAATTCCTTCAGTCAGAAAATCTTTGATAATCTTGATGCTGTGAAAACTGCCATCCAAGACTCTTTTTAATCGAAACCGTCGGAATTTTACCGCCGTGGGTTTCATCTCCTACCAGAAAGATGGCAAGAGGTCACAGGTAGCAATGGGGATTATGCACAATAATAGGTACTGTTCATTTTGCGTTTATTTGCTCTTCTTTATAAGTAATAAAAACGGGTAGAACTTTTGCACTCACGCAATAGTATGAAAGTATATCTAAAAAAGAGTTATTATGCCGAGTTAAAAAAAAAAAAAAAAAAAAAAAAAAAAATCCGTGCTGCCGTTTTTAATCAAACGCACTTGCGAGACCTGAAATTGAGCTATTTAAGTAGGACACCTATCAATTTTCCTGAACTAACCAACAATATAATTCGAAAGGACATCTAATAGAGTGTTTGTATAACAATTTTGAAGAAAATCGCTAAAGCCGTTTTTGAGATACGGACTTACGGTCTCACTTCCAGTTTCGGACAGCCCACTTCCTTTTTTTTTTCAATTTTCACCAAAATTTGGAAAAATCATCTGTACACCAGACCTGTCTCAATTCTGAAGTTTCGTCGTTCTATCTTTATTAGTTTCGGGGATATGATAGTCAGAAGATTCCGTACATACATACACACACTTTGACCAATTGCCGAAAACCACTTTTTTGGACTCAGGGGACCTTGAAGAGTGTAAATCAGGTGAAAACTCGATATCGAATATTTGGACCGAATGCACTGTAGAATATTTGCCTTTTTTATTTCCAGAAATTCTCTAAATACGCGTAATTTACAAAAAATTACATATTTTCTGTAATTACAGAGAATTTCTGGCAACAAAAAAGGCACATTTTTTACAGTGTATTACCTACGGTAGTGGGGTAATTGAAGTAAAAAAGATTATTTTATAGCGCCTTATAGCTCACTGAATGAAGAAATTGCAGAATGTTTATATTTCCACTCAGAGGTTAAAAGGGAATGTCTCGCGGGATTGAAAGGGAATCTACGCATTTCACTTCGTAAGATGAAGGAACAGCGAAATCTTTAGTTTTTCACGTCGGAGTGTGAAAGGGAAGGTTTCGGGAAAACCTCTATAATTAATCATGTTTTAATTAATAAATGACTTCCTAATTAAAAATTTAAAAATTTGGTTCCGAGGGGCACACGGAAACATTCCAGACTATGTGTGGGCCAAATTTTACATCTGTAAGTGCATTAAATTTTGGAGACATTGGACAAAGAGAAAGACAGACGCTATTTCGGTTTCATTAAAAAACTATTAAAATAAACAGAATATGAATTCACATTAGATAACTTCTACACTATAGGACCTCATTGGCGAACTTTGTAATTTGAAAAATAGCTAGGACTTTTCTCGCCAAAGTCTTTGCTTGTGCAAATGTGATAGATATTTTTATCCATCGCCAAAATGACGAAAAATATTAAAAGTCACAGAGGGCTTCCTGTACTAAAGCTGTAACTACATTATTTTGTTAATAATAAAAAAAAAAGAAAAAGAGAAAAGGGAAATAAAAAAATAAAGGCATGAGATTTAATGAAATTGATATTTTAACAATAAATAATTGAAAAATTATTAAATGTAATGATGCCAGTTTTATCTGAAATTTTTGATGATACAGGTTTAATCCCCCCCCCCCTTTTTTTTTACTTTCTCTTACCCATAAGGTAGAGAAAGTATTGTTTTTGGGTCAAATTTTCGAACGCGAGATTTTGTTATATTTACACGTTTTGAGGTCCCCTTAATACGAAAATCAGGTTTTTAGCAAATGGTCTGTGTGTCTGTGTGTGAGTCTGTGTGTCTGTCTGTTATCAGCATATCTCAAAAACAAATTATGGCAGAAAGTTCAAACTTGGTATTTTAAATGTGTATCATATAGGGATGCTACAGTAAGCTTTTCGTTAAGATCAAGCAAATGGTTCGTGTACGGGGACAATCAAGAGAATTCTAATACATTGCGTCTATGGGGTAAATTGCAAGAAAATAGAGTTTAAAGTCTATAGACTGCACTAAACCAAATGAAACAAATATATATTTTTTGTAATAGAGACAGTTAACTGGGAAAAAATTTTTGTGTATGTAGGAGCCTCGCCTCCCCCCCTGGGGGGAAGTCCCCCCTCGAGGAGAGTAAATTTTCATGATGGGTATCTTTCAAAAGAGCTCGCCAATACCTTTAAAACGAATAGTTGAACCATCGATCTGCGATAATTTAAAACAAAGTTATCGATTTTTTTTACTTTTAACGAAAAAAAAACTGAAAAAAAATCGTACTTTTTTTTTTTTTTTTTTTTTTTTTTTAAATATTGATAATAAAATGGACTTTTTTTTGGATATTTGGTGTTATACTACTTCTCTAATATGGAAATCGTCTGCCTTATCGTAAAAGATAATTTTTTTAAATAATAATTTTAATAAATTACTTTTTAAAAAGAGAAATATTTTTTAATAACCGAATTTAATTCTATATAAATGTAGGTGCATCAATGTAACGGGGGGTTGAGGGGGGCGGTAGCCCCCCCTCACACAGAACTAATTATCATATAAAACTCTTCAGAAGCCTAATATGAATTGTTTAACATAGGTTTACATAACAGTACTCGTTATCTTACCTATTAATCTTCAACCTGTATTTATAGTATTAAATTTCAGGGTAAGAGAAAGTCGTGTGAGTGACACACCAGATTATTTTAACTTATTTTTCACGTGTAGAGAAATGTTTCTTTTAATGTTAGGAAAAAAAAAATAAATTAAATGTTCTAAGCGTTTTGTTTTATTGGCAACAGGCTGAAATTACAGCGAAAAGAAACACATCGAGAGATTTAATAGAGTGAAATACATTAATATATTTTAATTAATAACTTTCTTCGTAATTAAAAATTTGAAAATGGAATGGGTACCGGCTTCCAGGTACCCATGGAGACGTTACAAACTATCTGTGTACCAAATGTCATGTCTGTGTATTTTTCTGTAGACAGCGGACAGAGGCCATTTCGCCATAAGATACATAGGAAAAATGTCGTATTCGTGAATAATTTTTAATTCTAGTATCGGATTTTGGGGATGTACTAATGTTAATTTCAATATACTTTTAGAAAATGTCATGGATGTTTTCGAAATATAATGCGCGGAATTCCAAGAAACTGTGCATTAAGCTGAATATTTATTTTTATAAAATGGAACTTGGATTACTTTTTTCTAATCATATTTTGGTGTATATAACTCAAACAGTGGTGTTGGTATCACAATTTCAATTAGCAATGACATAAACTCAAAACTGCTATATGTATGTATATATATATATATATTTATTTAATCACATTTCTTGCCGGGTTCGCCATTTTTATAAGGAAATTATGAAAAACTTTTATCAAAAGTAAAAAATGACCAGGCTAGGATTTTAATTTGATACCTATGGCTTAAAAAGCTAGTGCTATGCCAATTTATCCACCCGATCGATAGCACAGGTGAAATATAGACCAAATACTCAGTTTACAGAGCACTTATAACTAAGTTATACTGATGACAGATTCAGATTCATACAAACCAACCACTAATAATCTAATTTTAAGACTCAGGTGACCTCAGAATGTATAATTGTAGCAAAAACTCAATTTCGAAAATGTACCGCAAAAATAATATTTTCTTTACCACTTATGGGTAGAAAAAGTAAAAAATAAATAAATAAATAAAAATAAAAGCATGTATTGATATGTTTGTTACATCTATAATAATTTAACTAAAATAATTAGAAACCTACCTTTTTTTTTTATTTTTTAGAAACTTTTAACGAAACCGTATTAAATATCAAATTTCAACAAAAGATAAAATTTCCTTTGTATTTCTGACCCCTTTGAACGGAAAAAAAGTATTTATTTTATTAAAAATCTTGTGAAATGAAAGCATTTATTGAAACAACAGCTATAATATTTTTCTTTAATTGTGGAATTTCTATTAAACCACTAACAATTAGTTCAAAGAAGAAGATATAATCTGATGTTAAATTAATTTTCCAAATGCTTTACCGGCATTAAGAAAAAATCTTGACTCTATCACTGAGAGAATTTTCTTTCATGGCATCTTCTTAAATAGAAAAAACAATAATTAGGTCTTCTCGTTTTTTTTTTATCTTACTACAACTGGGATAAAAATGTTTGGCCGTTCTTGTAATATGAAATCGATCTTATTATGAAAAGATTTTTTTATCAATAAAGAGGGATAATTATTGATAATTATTATTTCTCATAAATTATTATAACTTTCCGTATTTGTATTCCCAATAGTTACTTATTGAATCTTTCTTTTAGTTGAGTTAAAAATTTGCTTCATCTCAACGAAAAGCTTAGTGTAGCATCCCTATATGATACACATTTAGAATACCGAGTTTAGAATTTCTGCTACTATTTGTTCTTGAGATATGCTGATAACAGACACGCACACACACACACAGACCATTCGCTAAAAACATGATTTTCGTATTTAGGGGACCTCAGAACATGTAAATATAACAAAAACTCACTTTGGAAAACTTCACCATTAAACAATACTTTCTCTACCGTAAGGTTACGAGAAAATAATATGTACAGAAATTAGATTATAGACTGATGGTCAGGCTGAAAGACAAACAAATCAAAAACGTAAGCACTTGTTAAAAAATTTAGAAAGAAAAAAACAAATATTTTTATGGCATTTTAAATCATATTCTCTTATAAAATAAAACTAATAAAAGCTTCCATTAACATTAAAAGCAGCATTTTAAATAGAATCCTATCTATTGAGAGAATATAATGTATATTCTTTCATTTCTTTAAAAGGAAGGTTTGTTTTTTAATTAAATTAATTATTTTCTTAGTGTAATTTACTCCCTAGCCATTTACAAATTACAAAAATTACAGCCTCCAGCCGTTTTATTTTCGGTCTCAAAATTATCTTTAATACTGCAGATATTTCAGAATTATACGAAATTACATCTCCGTTTTGTTTAAAACAGAATTTTTTTCAAGACTCAAAGCATCGTATATGTAATTATGTGGAACAATTTAAATCCAAATAAAGCTCAATGGTGATTTAGCTGCGCATTTTGTTTTAATCCGATTTCATTTTAGCCGTAGTCTGAAGGGGGGGGGGGGGTGAAAAATCGAAATATACATTTTTTTTCCTACCGTGTAAAAAATGTCTTCTAAGAGTAAGTTGTTTTTATAGTTTTTCGAACGGCAATATATTTATGCATTAATGTATTATGTATTAATACATGTGGACGGCAGTAACACGTTTGAGAGCATAACACAGCTTCGAATTGCTTTACGGTAAAGAAATTGCGCATAAGGAGACAAATTCAATTGCAAAAAAATACATTAAAAAAAAATTATCAATTTCCAAATTTTTCATTTTAAGGGAGGAAGGGGGATTTGTTGTTGTTGTTGTTGTTGTTGTTGGGGAGGTGGGATGCAAAATCCAGATTTTACATAGTACTCTTTCAAAAAAGTTGAAATTGTCTCGGTGTCTTCTGTAGTGTATTTCTAAAAAAAAAAAAAAAAAAATTAGGATGTTTTTTGAGTTTATTTTTATTTATTTTATTATTATTATTATTTTTATTATTATTATTATTATTATTATTTTTTTTTTTTTTTTTGTGGAAGAGAATTTACGACTGGGTAGTTTCGAGAGTCCCCTTTTTACGGTAAATTTGTCCTGAAGAATATATGAGACTTGTAATCACGAATTTTTATGTGTGGCTTCGTCATTTGCATGAAACACCAACTGTGACGGGATTTTGCGAAATTCCCCCATGGAAGTGGGGGGGGGGGGGGCAGAAGCTGTTTTCCAAGAGTAGCTCTGTCCCAAATTATCTCAGGATGGCAATTTTTTGGTATCTATTTTGGTTATGTGTACAGAAAATGAAGTATAAAGGGATTTTGCAAAGTGTCCTCCCTTCACCGTCTTGGAGAGGAGGGGGGGGGTAAAGAATACGTTTTCAATTATAACTTTCTTCTAATTTATCTCAAAAAGTGATTTTGCGGTGTATTAATTGGTAATGTGTCTAACATACTGTATAAATGAATTTTATACAATTTCCCCCTTTCCATCTTAGAGGGGAGGGGACAAAAACCACTTTCCTAAGCGTAACTCCATTTAAAATTTTCTCAGGAAAGCAATTTTTTGTGTGTACTAAGTTTACACAACTACACTCACTAAAAATTGATTTTGCGAAATATCCCTCCCCCCCCCCTCCCTTTAAGGAGAGGCAAAAAACACGTTATCAATAATAAATCTGCTCTAAATTAACTCAGGATTTGATTTTTTGACATGTAAGTTGGCTATGTGTATCCAACACACACTACAAGAAAATTTTCTAAATTCTCTCCTCTTTGAATGGGGGGGGGGGGGGGAACAGATTTTTTATGAATTTCAATTCATCTTTTTTTTATGAGATATTTATATTAATCAGTTATGTGTAATTTTAAGATTTAATTTAAACATAGTGTCCAACGAAGCGAGTAACGCCTGATAATATATATATATATATATATATATATACATGTACGCCTACTATATAGCTATAGTACGATGTTAAAACCCACTCAACTCCCTAAAAACAGGGTTAAGCTTATATAATTTATGAGTAATGCATGACTTATGAAATGCATTACAAATAATGCATACGTGTGAGTGTGCAAATAAAATCTACATATGTTGTGAAGGTGTTTCACACATTTTATTAATTTTAAATTCCTTTATTTTATTTATTTATTTATTTATTTATTTATTTTTAATCTGAATAATAAATTTGTACATTATTTTACATAGGAAATTAATTTAAAAAGAAACTAATTTTATTTCAAATTAGTTATAGGTTTATTGAAATACTAATTTGCATTTTGGTTCATAAAAAAAAGGATTAATTTTAATATACATTAATTATTAAATTCTGCTTAAAAATTCATCTTTCATAAATAAAAATTTAATTCATTTGGAATTATAAATGTAACTCATAAATTAAAATTTCATTTAGTTCAAAAGTTAAATGCAGCCATTTATTATTAAATTATTCTTTAAAATAAATTAGAAACTTACTCTCTAAAATTTTTGGAGTGAGAACCTCACTACTTTAAAAAGTGACCGCTATTTTGACATCGTTTATGGGGAGAAAATACCATTATCACTCTTAAAAACATAACATTTCTCACTTCTTGCGAAAGAGTGGCTACACGTCACTCTGTCACAAAGAGTGAAGTCCTTATGCATTGCAAGATCAATTTTCTATAGAGTGGAAAATTGCTGGCGCCATCTATTAACTGTGTTTTGAATGAAATATAAAAAACCGTTTCTGGACGATCTTATGCATGTGATTTGTTTAACAGAAATTATTGAAGATATTTGAAAGTAAAAATAGAAAAATAATTATGCTAAAAGGTAATTTGGTAAATATATATATATATATATATATATATATATATATATATAGTATCCAGTGGGTTGTGGGCGTTTAAGAACTTTAAGAATACTAATTCTATTATTTACTAATTATTTAAATTTTAATAATGAAAGTTAAAATATAATACAATATTTACAGGAATGCTGATGAGCATTAAAATTAATTATCAAAGTGAGTTCAACAGTTCGTCAAAGTAACTATAATTCGTCACATAAGTAAATCATTTGACATTTCACTAAAGACGTCGAGTGTGAAAAAACCAAAGTAATCAAATACAGGCATTGCGCCCGTCAAGCACACAAGCTACGTCGAAGACTCGTCGAAAACTGAATCTAATTCCTTCAACGCTCTTTAGCAGCAGCCCGTTGAGGAAGTGGCGCCGTTCACGTCATGAACATACACTTCCTTTAATATTCTGAGTGCGGGAAACAAAAACCAAATCACGTGGTCTTGGATTCAGCAGTCGCTGCAAGCAAGGTCAGGGGAACTTTCTACTACAAGATCGGCCGTCCTGCATCCGGCTGGTCCTCCAGGCGGTCTCAATGAAAAATACAAAAAAAAAAAAAAAAAAAAAAAAACACAAAAGCAACACAAAATAATAACATTATTTACAATACATTTCAAATTTGACATTTTTTTAAAAAGTTATTCCACATTTGAGGAATTCAGCATGAGTAAGTATACAATAAGAGCCTTCATTGCATCCATTTTTTATTTTTTTATCAACATTTTCATTTTTAATTTTCACTGTTTTATAATTATCAAAGTACATCTTTTTTGTTTAATGGCAACTAGGTCGCCCATGGCAACAGTCTCTGGTGACCGTCCACTCAACTTGCATTTTTTTTATTTTTCTTTTTAACTCTAGGATATTGTTTGTTGATGTGTGTACTCAAATCTTTAATTTTTAACTTGGAGTTATTTTGGAACTCGAACTCGAGACCCTCTAATCGATCATTTTCAGTTTTAATGCCTTTTAAGGCTTCTGTTGCATCAAGTTCAGTCGAAAAGTCTATAATAGCAGTCTTATATGTAGGAAAAACTTCAAATTTTATTTGCACAGCTTTGGGAAATAACATGGCTATTTCCCCAATCGTGGTCGTCAATGGAAGTGATGGGATGAATAACTTTCTCAAATTTACACTGACAGTCTTTTCTTTTGGGATATTTAGTCTTTTACACTCGAGGGAATTTATCGTCGATGGCTTTTCTCTGGATTTCTTCCTTTTAAGGAGTCTGGAATTATCGTCAACTTTTTCTTTTAACTTTTCCAATTCTTCGGCTAACTGTGAAATTTTTTCAAGTAGGACTTGTTTCTCATCTTTCTTTGAATAAGTGTTTTCAGGGTTTAGCGACTTCATTCGGAAAACATTCGTCTGACTTCGTCCCTTTCGGCGCGGCTCCTCCTCTTCACCACTATCATCATCTATTTGGAAAACACTCGTTTGACCTTGTTTCTTTCGTCGAGGCTCCTCTTCTTCCTCACTGTCATCATTTCCACTATTTTCGTCCCTCAAAAGCATCTTATCGTCATCACTTTCGTCACTTTCGTCATTTTCGTCTTTATCGTCATTTTCACTTATGGCCTTTTCGGGAGATTCTAATGATTTTTTTGACAGCATAACAGGGTGAGGGGTTATATTTTCACATTTTTTAGCATTATTCAAAGTTTCATTTATTTCTGGGGAATTTTCAAAATTTTTGTTCTCAAAGTTAATGGGGATATCAATAACAACATTCGATTTAATTTCACTTTGATATGTATTTACAGGGAGTACTGTTACTAAATTTACTTCAAGTGTGTCAGATTTATTTTTTATGAAAATGCCTTTCTCATTAATCGTTGTTTCACCCAACATTAACACGTTCATGCCTATAATTATATCGTACGGTATCATATCATCATGTACAACATAGATATCAGTTTTAGTTTCAAAATCATCAACTTTAAGATCAACACTGAATGAACCTAATGGTTTTATCGAACTCTTCCCGATCCCCTTCAAAGTAGTACTCATAGTATTTAATGTATTTATATTTAATTTATCAAAAGAAGTTTTACGCAACAATGTTGCTTCACTTCCTGTATCAATGATTCCAATAAAATTTATATCATTTACTTGTATAATTTTACTCATATTTTGATTTACACCAATACATAATGTATCAACTTCTTGTTTCGAACCTGGGCACTCCGAACTTTTATGCCCAAACTGTTTGCATGAGAAACATTTCAAACCTTTCATTCTATGGGGGCAATCTCTAGATAGGTGGTTTTTATCACCACAATTATAACATATCTTATTAACTTCATTTCTAGGACTAAATTTTTATATACATTATGGGTTATATGCTTCGGTTTTGTATTAAGCTCAATTTTATCAATTCTATATCTAATTTTCTCATTGTCTCTTTTATATATTTCATACAATTTAATTTTTTCTTTGAATTCACGCATATTTTTAGCGCCATATAAAATTAGTTTATTTTCACTTTCATCATTTATTCTTTGGATCACGTAATGCATTAATGCGGCATCTTCAATGTTCCCGTTTTTTGACAATTCACGCATTTTAAAATAATATTCCGTAACTGATTCATTAGTTTTCATTTTCTTTTTACTCAGCATTTCATGTAATGAGGCGGAATTTACCTCGATCTTAAACTCATTAATAAGTGCATTTTTTAGTTTTCTGTAAGTCAATAATCCTTTTTCAGATCTTATAAACAACAGAGCGTTTCCGCTCAAAGACCTTTTACAGAAAATTATTTTTTGTAACTAATTCAAATTAAACATTACTGACAATTCTTCAAATTCGGAAAAAAACTCAATAATATTTTCATGCGGTTCGCCGCTAAATTTAGACATAGAATTTTCAAAATCATTGAAAGAAACAGTTGCACCAAGTGATCCAGAATTCACATTATTACTATAATTTACACCTTTTTTAGTTTTATCATTATAATCATAATTACTATCGTTATCAATATTTTCATAGCACTTATTATCTATATGGCATTGCACAGAGGAGTCAAGTTTTTCGACGCCATTATCACTACATTCGTTTTCGGAATCGTCATCTTCCGATTCATTGTCGGAATTATTTTTTGTAAATAATTCAAATTAAACATTACTGACAATTCTTCAAATTCGGAAAAAAACTCAATAGTATTTTCATGCGGTTCGCCGCTAAATTTAGACATAGAATTTTCAAAATCATTGAAAGAAACAGTTACACCAAGTGATCCAGAATTCACATTATTACTATAATTTACACCTTTTTTAGTTTTATCATTATAATCATAATTACTATCGTTATGAATATTTTCATAGCACTTATTATCTATATGGCATTGCACAGAGGAGTCAAGTTTTTCGACGTCATTATCACTACTTTCGTTTTCGGAATCGTCATCTTCCGATTCATTGTCGGAATTTTCTTCCTTGAGTAATTCTATATCATTTAGTTTTAACAACAATCTATTACGTATTTCTTCTTTCGTGCCATCGAATGAAACACCCAATAAACTACTGATAATATTTAATTCATTCAACGAAAAATTTTCGTCGATGAATTTTTGCTTTTTTATATAATTTTCATCATCTACGGCAAAATAAATTTTCTTATTCTGCATCGGTTTTTCATAAGTAAATCATTTGGCATTTCACTAAAGACGTCGAGTGTGAAAAAACCAAAGTAATCAAATACAGGCATTGCGCCCGTCAAGCACACAAGCTACGTCGAAGACTCGTCAAAAACTGAATCTAATTCCTTCAACGCTCTTTAACAGCAGCCCGTTGAGGAAGTAGCGCCGTTCACGTCATGAACATACACTTCCTTTAATATTCTGAGTGCGGGAAACAAAAACCAAATCACGTGGTCTTGGATTCAGCAGTCGCTGCAAGCAAGGTCAGGGGAACTTTCTACTATATATATATATATATATATATATATATATTATATGACTGATAAAATTAAAGCGTTGTTTTTATCAAAATGTTATACCAATTTTCTTTACTAATTTTATCAATCGACACTTCGATTCACTGCGATTTTATCAATCATATAACAAAAAATAAATTAAAATAAATTAAATAAATAAATCAAATTATTTTTTAACGCAAATCTTCAATAAGTTCTGTTAAACAAGTCCCATGCATGAGGTTGGACAGAAATTATTTTTCATATTTAAATCGGAAATCTCAAGAAAGATATCGAAATTCGTAATAAAAAGCAAGTAGTTTTATTGAGAAATCTAAAAAGTATAAAAGAGAAAATAACAATGCAAATATTTAATGCCTAACGCCTTAAAGTCTATAGGATTTTATATTTTTATTATATTTCATTCACACTTAACACATGTAAAATATCGAAAAAGTTGACTATAAAATTTTACTAATAATTAAAATCAACAGCAAGATTTATACTCCTGAATAGACAAGTTTTACAAGAAACTCAAGATTTGTTTGCAAATATCTCATAAAAAACAATACTATTGTAGAAGTCACCCCGCCCAGCAAAAACTCTTACCTTTCTTAAGCAGACAAAAAAAAGGATTGATATCAGATTTCGCTGCCGCTATTGAATCCCGGGAACTCAATTAGCTAGCTTAATGAAGATCTGCCAATAACACTTCATGTACCTGTCTAATAAATCATAACCTTTTTCAATATTCTTGTTATCTGTGTTAGTTTTTTGGATGCTTTATAAAGTTATAATTTAAAGTATTTTTACGGCGGGGTGCGTCCCCTATGTAAATGTTTTAAATAATAAAAAATTTAGTTGCTAAAGAATATTGAAATAGGTTAGGATTTATTAGAAAGATACATGCAGTGTTATTAGCAGATCTTCGTTAAGCTAGCCATTGAGTTCCCAGGATTTAATAGCGGCAGCAAAATTTGAATCAATCCCTTTTTTTTTTGGCTGCTTAAGAAAGGTAAGAGTTTATGCTGGGCGGGGTGACTTTTACAGTAGCATTGTTTTTTATGAGATATCACTTCTTTTTGCAGGTTTTGTATGTGCTTTTATAAATATAATACGTATGCATAAGAAAGGTAAAAGTTTTTGCTGGGTGGGCTGACTTTTACAATAGTATTGTTTTTCATGAGATATCACTTCTTTTTGCAGGTTATGTATATGCTTTTAAAAAGTATAATACGTACGCATAATGAATATATTTGTGTAATAAATCAATAAAAATGGTGTGTGTTGTGCATAGATGTAAATATAGTGTTACGAATATCTAAATAGTACTAGTTATTTTTATGGGATTTTTTTCTGAGAGACTTAGTCAGATTATAAAATGTCAATTTTCCGCATTTCTAGCTTGCTTCCGCTTTAAAAAAGCTCCTTCTCCGTTAAAAACACTCTTTATCAGGGCACGTAATGGACTTGGCAACGAATTTGGCGACTTTATCGCTGCTTGACAACTATTTTGAAGAACTTGGGGGAAAACCTTTATTATCGATATACCCATTGTCCAAGCTGTAACTCGAGCATTACGGAAGTTACTGTAAAATTCTGGATTAATGGCAGGCTATAAAAGGGGTCCCGTTCCGACCATTGAGGTGAGTTTCACCTTAAGACTTTACAGAGTGTACTAGCAGGCTTTGCCCGCTTCGCTGGCCACTAAATTTAAAGGAAACACTTTTCTATATAGCTTTATAAAAATAAAATAAAATAAATTACTGAAATTGTTCAAAAGCTCGCTCCAGGTCCCTGCTGCATTCGGCAGCGATTTGGTCATCCACTGCAACTCGCGCGCTTGTCCCTATTACCTGCGACAATAGTTTACCAATGAGCTTCCATTTAGGTGCTTATTATATAACAGTTTCGAAATAGATAGTATCGAAAAAATTGGAGTTTCCCTTTTATATTTGAATCCCAGTTACATGTGAACAACACTATACATGTTGTTCACGTGTAACTCTGACTGGACTCAAATGTAACTGGGTTTAGACAACATAATATTTGCTTTTACGTTATTTCATATGTTTATTTTGTTTATCCAATCAACCATTAAATGACAGCAATTTCACGCCAAATATTACAATATGCTGTGACCGGCTACGTCTGTCGCATGAGACAATTAATTTTTTGCGTTTATATAAAATTCATGGGTTGTAAACATGATAGTACAGCCTTAATATAGTTCTCTTTGGCGGCTTTTGAATTTTTGTCACCATTTTAGACTTAATCCATTGTAACAATAAGACTTAATCCCTTGTAACAATATGCTATGAGCGCTATTTCTGCCGTATTTTAGACAACTAATCTTTTTAAGGTTCTATATATTTCCCATTAAACATATTTTTATTTATTTATTTATTTAAATATTAATTTGAATTTTTCAAATATTTCTGTTCGACAGCGTGCAAGTGCAGTAACACACAGAGGCTCATTTGTTTGTACGATAAATTAGCATAGTGATTATTATATAAAAAAATAAATAAATAGGTAAACATTATCGTGTTACACAACTTTATTATGTCGCTCCATTGGCGGCTTTTGAATTTTTGACGCCATATTAGCGATGTTATTTTTTTTTATTTTTTATTTTATTATTATTATTATTATTATTATTATTTTTTTTTTGTATGAAAAGGGGAAGACCATTTTGCTAATAATTTTATCAGACTCTTTTTTGTTTATACATAAGAATCCTTTATATTCTGCTTATATTTTTAATGGTTTTTAGGTTTAAAATAGTGCTTGTTGAAATAAATTTCCTATCTTTAAAACTGCATTTGTTCAGTAAATTTTGTGTAAAAATCAATCATTTATGTTTTTATATATTTGATGCGCTACTTAGATTAAAATGGCTGTTGCTATATTAAACTTCTTGTCGAAAAACGTTCGGTGTACTTCAACACCAAAATTTAAAAAATCACCCAGCAGGATCCGTTAATGAAACTGATAAAATAAAAATATGGTTCATAGAGTTTAAATAATCTATTTAAAAAAACTTTTAAAACCCAAATTATTAATGTATCGTATCACATACATAGATATAGTAATAATATATAGATTGATCATTGGGGACAAAAAAGTGATTCCTTTTCACTCGGGAAAAGACGGCGATTTTACCAAAATATGGCAGTCTTTCCCCGAGTGAATACACACGGGAATACACACGAATGTTTTAGCAAATAAAATTCATGAATAATTTATTTACTAAAGGTGAATGAAAAGCTCCAGATATAGTTTCAAATTCATTCTTTTTTTTTTCCTTTTTTCCTTCAATACCACTTAATGACTGATTCCAAAGCTTTTTTTTCGGCATCAAAAATCTTTGCACGATAATATGGGGATGATAGATCTATATATATTATTATATCTATGATCACATAAAAAAATAATAATAACTTTTGTTTATTAACCAAAATAAATGATGAAATTTGAAATGCAAGTTGGTCTTGTGGGGTACAGGCTATATATTATATTTTTGTGTTCATGATAGAAAATTTAAAAGAATTTGAAAACTGCAATTTTTAATCAAACTTAAAAATCATGTGACTTAATGTGAAGCTGATTTTTCATTTTTTTTCTCCTAACGGTTTCCATATAATCGTCTGATGCTGCCACCTAAAATTCATACTTTAAGTTAATTTTAAAAAATCTAATTGTCCGATTGATAAGCTGTTTAATGCATCGGATTTACAAAAATCTTCCCTTTCATTTGCTGTCTTATTTGTAACGATGCGACTGATATTTCTAATTTATTTTCTAATCTTTCTGATTTATTTTCCTCATTTTAAATAAATGTACGTTTTTTTTTTTTTTTTTTTTTTTTTAAATTATTATTATTTTGTCGAAAAAAAAAATTGGCAACAATTAAATTATGGATAAAATGTTAAAATTAAAATGGTTTATTTATCAAAAATTAGAAGCTTATTATTTTCACATTTTAATTAATTAAGAAAAAACTAATCATCCGATTGATAAGCTGTTTAATGCATCGGATTTACAAAAATTTTCCCTTTCATTTGGTATCTCATTTGTAACGATGCGAATGATATTTCTAATTTATTTTCTAATCTTTCTGATTTATTTTCCTCATTTTAAATAAATGTACGTTTTTTTTTTTTTTTTTTTTTTTTTTTTTAATTATTATTATTTTTGTCGAAAAAAAAATTGGCAACAATTAAATTATGGATAAAATGTTAAAATTTAAAAGGCTTATTTATCAGAAATTAGAAGCTTATTATTTTCACATTTTAATTAATTAAGAAAAAACTAATCAGAAATTCAAAAATCTGACTTCGATGTGCACAATGACCCTTCGGGGGGCACCTTTGTGTTAAATATCGTGACTGTCCGAGCTACCGTTTTCGAGAACAGGGAAATATACAAATATTGCTCACTTAATAGTATAAGATTTAAGCAACTATTAGATTGAATTACCTAAAATTTTATGTATGAAACTCTTTTATGTGAAACCTTACTTGGATTATGTTTACAAAGATTTATCTGCAGTTTTGTTTAATATTATTCTAGCAACAATAATTTTGATCTTCTGCTATGAAAATATAAGGAAACTGAAAAAGGCTATTGCTTTAAAGTATATATATCTATTTAAGCTCTCTTGGTTACGATAAAGCACATGTACACTTTATAGTTTTTCACTTGGTCAGTTATGACTTTTCATTTTGGAAAGTTATAATGAAAGAAAAACTGAATTCTTTGACATCATAGCAAGCAGAACTAATAAAGGTAAAAAAGAAGTTCGAGAATAGAAAGAAACTAATCATGTAGAAAATTGAAACATGGATTTGGCACAAAATAATTTTTTTCTTAACTTTTTTGATAAATTTTAGATTTTTTTTTTTTTTTTTTTTTTTTTTTACGCCGTTATTTAAACGAGTAAAAGAAAATTTATTTTCTCTATAAATAAAGGTTATTAATAAAACTGCTAATGTTTTTAAAAGTCTATAAATTTAATAAATTGCATATATATAATAAATATTATTTATATTAAGATAAGAAAAAGTATTGTAATAAAAAAGCTATATAAATCAAGATTAGAAGCAGCATCATTTTTTATACTAATCATATAGAAAATTGAAACATGGTTTTGGTACAAAATATTTTTTTTCACTCTTTTAATACATTTTAGAGATTTTTTTTTTCTTCTTAACGCCGTTATTTAAACGGGCAAAAGAAAAATTATTTTCTCTATAAATAAAGGTTGTTAAGAAAACTTCTAATGTTTTTAAAAGTCTGTAAAATTAATAAATTACATATATACAATAAATTTATGTATACAAAAAATTACATATATACAAAAAACTCCACTTATGCACACAAGTTCTTCCTGCTTTCTTTATTCACCTACAATTAATTCAAATTATAAATCTATTATAAATTCAATTATTTCATTTAAAAATTTATAAATAAAATCATGTTTTCCTAAAATGGCAAAAACTTTATTATGAATCTATTAATTTTCTTTTCTTTTAATTTTTCTTTTCTATTAATTTTAATTTTCTTTTCTTTTTAAAGTATAACTGTTATATAAAATTACATCAGATTAGAGTTTAGACAGACTGTAAGTTGTTATCTCACAGCTTTAGAAAAGATTGTTTTTCAAATGGAAAAATAGCGTCTATCACTAGTTCCATATCTTTATAATTCCAAACAACTTCCTTTCATTTTAGCAGTACCGACATTGAAATACCTGTATCCGAACATACTTCTTCACAGGTACATGCACACACACATACACATACATATATATGTTATCATAATGTGGAAATTTCCAAATAAATGGTATCAGAAAACTCACCACAATAAACGCAGTATTACATACAGTTAAATTTGTAAATAAAGGAATCAGGGGATCTTTTGATATCTTCCATAGGCAACCATAAAATAGCAGAAATAATGAGCTTCCAGATGAAACTTCTGACGATCATAGACCATTTACACTATTCAGTGGCTCAAGAGGAAATCTTTAGGGATTAGGAATGATATAATAAAGTCACAGTAGTTCTACAAATTAGAACTTTTGGAGGGAAAAGAAATTTTTTTGAATTAGGGAATAAGAATTACTTCTTGTTACTTGGTTGTTTGTACTCACCAGACTATTATTTGCTAACAAAACTTTACACAAGTGTTTTAAAACAAACATAACATATTTGTATTTGTTTACAAAGATTGAACTAGGTAAAAGGTTGGCGGGGTCTAAAATTTAAAATAAAGTAGGGTAGACAGAGGCTCGTTAGCTAGCTCGCTGGCCCAGCCGTGATATTTTTTTTTTAACTTTCCGTCAGATGCCGTTGGTTCTTCAACCAAGTATGTGTTGGTTCGTCTTTTTTCTCCCATATCAGTGTCATTGAAGAAGGAGCGTCCATTAAAGAACCTGAGAGAATTTTCAAATTTTTGCTAAGACGAATAACTTTCCTCGCTTAAAAATAATCGTTTTTTATTTAATTGTAGATTATAGTTTATATTTTCATAAATAGTATTTAGGAAGATAATTCTTCAAAGTTATTGCAGGAATATTTGTATACTTAACTACTTTCGATATAATTCTTTACACTCGTGAAAAATGAAAATGGCGATATCGGGTTAGTTGGCCCATTTCGCATAGGCCACGATATTCCGGCAGGACAACATGCCCTGTAACATCATCAATCAAAGACTAACTGTAAACACATTGGAAAAAACAGAATTTGCCTCTTGGAGGTCGGGGGGGGGGGGGGAGGGAGCTCTTTTGATAACTACATGATTACTGCAATTTGAATGGTGGTTATTAGACTCCGCCTTTTAAAAAATGATATTATAATGTTGTTTGCTGCTTACATACATTCAAAAACATTAATATTTTTACAGATACAGATTTTTGGTCACCCTCTATCACAGATCGACATAATGCAAATTCCACATAGGAACTCGCATGTAGTTATCAATTCAAGTGTGCCAACGATTTCAACGAGTCCTCTACCAAGACTATTTGGTACCAACCAATACTATAGTAAAAACTTTGATAGAAGTGATGTTTTTTCTCCTGACGATGTGAGGTTTTTTCTGAGTATAGAATCCTGGTAAAAATCGCAGTGAAAAAGCAAAAAATGAATTCTGCAGTGCTGAGTGACCTACCAGTCAAACAGAAGAAAATAAATCTGCTACAAAAAAGACGTTTTTTTTTTTTTTTTTAAGAGACATTTTTGGAAAAAAATGAGGAGGGCCAGGACAATCTTTGTCTTTTCTGTCTTAAATCATTTGAAAGCAGTGAACTGGGAGAACAATGGGCTCAATGTACCGTATGCAAATGAATCATGATAACACATGAATAATAACACATGGATCATGTGTTATTACTAGAGATATGTTATATTTCTCTTTATTTAAATTTACATCAATAATATATTTATAATTAAAAATTGATTATTCATTTTATTTAAGTATTTTTCTTTTCTCATCCATAATTTTACATGTTTAAAATTTTATGACTTCATTGGGGAATGTTATATGAAAGATTTTCTTTAGGTTATACTGTGGTTCCGTTCTCACAATAAAAAATTGTTAATATTTTATATAAAGTTTGAATATTTCTTTACCTTCTGCACTATCAGAACATTAAACATATGACGTGGGCAAACTTTCCTTGCGACTGAGATGTTGGCCCAAGTGACATGGTGTCAGTTTGAACTTCTAAACTACTGATAGTTAATATTTTCCCGTTTTATCATGGGGAAAGATATCAGAATGTATACTGAAAGTGTTAATGTAAAAATAACTTTAAAATTATGAATTAAACTTTGGAAAAAAAAATAGAAGGATAGGAGGGACAACTAATCTCGGTCTGTTCCACAACATCTTTGCATGAAGCTAACATTTAGACGAAAATAAAAAAATAAGGAAAAAAAAAAAAAAAAAAAAAAACAGAGAGCGAATTTCTTGTTTAACAGGCAGTCAATATTCGAATTTTTGAGGAAAGGGACTGAAGAGAATTTGATTATTGCCTTTAAAATTTTTGAAATATTAACATTTCTTGAATTTCGTAAAAAAATAGTAAAAATTGAAAAACAAAATTTGAATATTTTCCATTGGGATAATTTTTAGAATGCATATTTATTCTGCTTTCGCCAAAATAATAATAATCTAAATGGTAATTAAGAAATTTTTAAAGAACACCGGTTAAGAAATTTTTTGAGGAAATTCATGCGTGAGGCCTGAAACATCATGCCCCCACGTAGTCGGCGCCATTGTAAAAAAGACCAGTAAAAGGTTTTTCAGCCATAAAACATTTTCAGTGCCACTTTCATTCGTAAAGTTCATTTTATTAATTTTATTTTCACTGACTTCTAAAATCAATTGTTTCTTTAGTAATTCTTTAATACTTATTTTTTAAAGCTTCCAATAGTTTGAGAAGTTATATACCTACGACAATATCGCAAAAAATAAGAACATGGCATGAGATTAAAAGAACTTCCATGCCTTTTTCCATTTCATCGCTTCTGGTCAAGGGAGAAAAAAAATCAACAAGTTTCAGAACTGTTCTCTTTATCGCTCTCTCGTTGGTCATTTATAACTTTTCACTTTTGGGGAAATTTATTTCGTAGAAAATGTAATTCTTCTACGTCGTTACAGTCAAAACTAATGGAGCGAAGTTAGAGGTTGTAGAAACCATTTGAGAGGAAAAGAAAAACATGGACTAAAGATTTTTTTTTTCTCTTGGATAATTTTTAGAATAAACTTTTATACTGTCTTAGCAAAAAGGATAATAAGAAAAGTTTCTTTTATATAAACTGAGGCTATTACTAAACTTTTATATCTCACAATTAGAAAAATTAACTTATTAAATTTAATTTCTTTTTTTATATGTCTCAAGTCTTATTCTAATAGTTAAATGTTCACAAATAATCCAAACGACAATTTTGATACCTTAATTGGTGTGCATATAAATTTCAATTTTTAAATGTATGATAGACGTTATAAATCGTTTTTGTCAGTTACAATCTTATAATTGTCATAATATATATATGCATGTCGTATATATATGCATTGAAATATAACGGAATTAAATATATTAACATTTCCAGAAAGATATTTAAATTAAGAAGAATACAATTAAAAAAAATTTTTAATGTTCCATGCTATTACTTTTTAAATTTTTTCATGCAGTTTACATTATTATAGTTTAACAATGTATTCTAAACACATTTCAGAATTAAATTGTAGAGTCATTAATAAGCTAATCTATTGAAAATGTAACTTCTACAATTTTATGCAAATCATAGTCATTCAAAATAAAATAAATAAATAAATAAATAAAATAAAAATGAACCATAATAAAATAAAATAGAAGGGAAAGCATAAAATATGATATCTAAATACTAAATCAAAATCTAGAACATGAAGGACTACTCTTCCTTTATTTATGTTAATGAATTTTGTATCAGTAATAACGCTTTTACTATAATTAAGATTAAAAGCTATTAAAAGGTTAAAATTATAAAACATTTCAAGTGTATACATAATATATGAAAGGTAACAAACCACTTTAAAACACGTAGATAAAATATTTTTATTAAAAACTACACAAAGCTTTTCGCCATTATAACAATAGCATCATCAGGTGTAATTGCGTTACATAGAACCAGCAATATATAAATAAAGAAGTTCAAACGGTTTAAAGTTACGGTTACAATAAAAAAAAAAATTTCAAGTTACGGTTACAGTAAAATTTTTTTCATTTCAATATCATTTTCAGTATTTTTTTTTTTTTTCATGCTTTTTTTTATGCTCATAGGGAAAAAAAAAATACTGAAAATGATATTGAAATGAAATTTTTTTTATTGTAACCGTAACTTAAAATTTTTTTTATTGTAACTGTAACTTTAAACCGTTTGAACTTCTTTATTAAAATATTGCTGGTTCTATGTAACGCAATTACACCTGGTGATGCTATTGTTATAATGGCGAAAATCTTTGTGTAGTTTTTAATAAAAATATTTTATCTACGTGTTTTAAAGTGGTTTGTTACCTTTTATATAGCTTTTACTATAGTTTTCACAGTATATCGATTTTTCAGTTCAGAATAGACTGAACGAAGACCTTCAAAGCCCTAAGTCTCTCTCCAAACGTACAATGGGGTCGTTGTGGTCCAGATGGCAGTAGATCGGTATCGGAGAATCACATATTCGATTCCCGAGACGCCCAGAAGTTGTGCTGATGCACGTAAAACACACCATGGTTTTATCATCCTCCATGTACCATAAAATTTTCGTAGCATCTGCGGTTTATGGAAAATGGGAAAGACCAAAATCGTTATAGGATGTCTCCTTACTACACATAGGACAACAGCCAGAACCCAACACGGAAGCGCATTATGTCCTCTTTAGTAATTATTTAAGTTATAAGAATTATTTAAAAAAAAAAAAAAATCAGATGCTGCATACAAATTAAACATTTATGCTATAGTCGATGAAAATGTAATTTTTATAATTCAATGCAGCATTTATCATAATAATACATAAAAATTTCAGGTGCAATTTCAATAACTCATGTACTCATATTGAATAAAAATAACCAATATTGGACGGAGATTAAGGGGGGGGGGGGGAGTAGTCTTCCCATTTAGAGATATATTTAGGGTGTTGACTGTCGAAATCCCCCCCCCCCCCCGGATTCTTCCAGCAGTATATTCATGTAAATGTTTTTTACTTAATTGATCATGCAAACTTACTACTAAAATTTATGAAAGAAAAATACCGGCGGTAGAATCAGGAAAAAAAATTCCGACTGTCGGCACCCTGTATTTAGTATTGAACAAGTTATGTATATATATATAATTCAGCTGATTAATAATAAATAATCAAATGGGGCATTAAAGCTCTTGATTGGTTGATCGCTAGTTTGATAATTTTTAATTCCGATATTAACAATCTTTTCTTTAGAGAAAAAATACACCGGTGTTTAACAAATTCTTTGAGGAAAATTATCTTCCAAAACAAACTTTTTTCTTTTCCTTGCAAAAGATGGGAAGTCGAGAGACATTTTCGCTTTAGGAAACTGCGTAGTGATCAGGCAGGATGTATCAAACCAGGAGCAGTAAAACTTTATAGCTATCGCAGCTTTCTTCTCTCTGGGAGCAATTACAGGCCGGGATTTGTTTTGAGAGCTGAGAAAATCGGTCGTTAGCGGTCGTTAAAAGCGGGATTACGAGATTGTGTTGTTCGGGTGGAGTAAGGTACTGCGATTTCAAACTTCATCTAGTGCTAAGTTATGTTGGGGAGCATTTCACTAAATGGTTGTTCGAGGCATTAGATTACGAATTTCTGTTCCATTCACACTTTGAAAGGACAGGAAAGAAAATGAATGAAATGTGTGAAAGGAATATTTTACTTGAAGGAAGATGAAAAGAATGGAAGAGTTAAGGAGCAGAAATGTTAATTGAAAGGATGCTTAAGTTACTAGAAGGAGTGCAAAATTTATTTTACTGATATCGCAGATGAGTAGTTTTTTTAAGTTTCAGATTCTTTAATTAAATGTAGCACTTTATAAATTTGAATCATTGTAAAAGTGCATTTTAAATGATATAGCAATACCATAAGGGAAAAAAAAAAGATTATAAGGAGTAGTGAAAAACTTTAGTAGCTAGATTTTTTCATTTTCCATTTCTCGGATTAAGACATAGAGGGTAATTGAGTTAAGCGTACACGAATTTCGTAATTCCTCAAGATTGTATATTTATATGTTGTATCGCAACGTATTCAAATTCTGTTGCATGTCCACGTAAAAATAAAGTAAGCAGTAAGCATGCTATTTTTAATAATGACCACGTTGTAACAAAATTATAAAATATCCTGCAGTTTTATTCTTTTCAGATAATTACCTTTTGTAAGACGGAATATATGTAAAATTTTCCATATTTCTCTTTAAAGAAAAGGAAAAGAAAAAAACTGCAAGTAATACACACCTCAAACATTGTAAAATGTACAATTTACATTTGTTTAAAAAATACTAAAAATAAATTCAAATAATTTGACTTCATGGGCCCTAATTAACGAGAAATTTCCTTTGTAATCTTGTAAAAGATCCCGTAAAATTCCTTCACTCATAAAAATTTATAACAGTTCTTGTGATGATACCTACAACATGTTATATCTTTTATTCAACGGTGATACATCAGGTATTTTCCAAATTTACAACACGTAAAAATCGTAAAAAATAAATTCAAGAAACCTAAAAATGTATAACTACATCAAAATCTACAAATCGGATTTTTTTCATGATTACAATAGCCCATCTAATGGCGGAACTTGTAGGGTCAAAACCTTCGCCTTCATTTCTCAAATGCAGGTTCGTATCCCGGTTCAGGCATAGATGTTCGTAATGTTTCGGAATTCACTTTCAGACGTAAGGTCCCGGTTAAATGAGCATTTATGAGCTTTGAACTGAACCCATATAAACATATTACGTATGGTATATAAATATATTATATACCTGGTATAACATATTATATACCATATTATAAATCTGGTATATAAACATATAACATACCCAGTAGGTCTTGCTCTAAGGAGACTAAATGTCCAAAAATCGATCATAGAGCGAGTACTTCAAACCAACCCATTTTTATAATACTTGCTACACAACAGAAATTAACTAGTGGATCTTCAGATCAGGAGCCCCAATATCCAACTTGTATTGCTCCTTACTGACCAGATCATTTTTATTTATTCTATACTAGTATATAACACCGTCAAAAATGACGGAATGTGAAATCAATTAAGGTAGTGAATCAACGAAGGCTTTGCTTGCTTCGTTGTTCACTATATTTAAAAGATTTTTTTTTTTTTATATCGCTTTATAAACAAAAGTAAAATAAAAAAAAAAATCATGAAATTTCTCAAAAGCTCGCTTCTTGTCCCCGCTGCCTTCGGCAACGAAGCCACTCATTCGCAGACTCCCGGGCGCCTGTCCCTATTGCCTGTGACAATAGCTTACCAGTGGGCTTCCATTCAAGTGCTTATCAGATGGCAGTTTCGAAACGGACAGTATCGAAAAAATTAAAGTAGCAATTTTATATTTGAATCCCAGTTACATATGAACAACACTATACGTGGTGTACATAATATTTTCTTTCACGTTGTTTTCTATATTTATTTGATTTATTTGATCAACTATAAAAGGACAACGATTTCACGCCAAATATAATATTACAATATGCTATGATTGACTACATCTATCGCATGAGACAATTTTTTGTGGTTATAATAGTAGTTGAGTTAGTTAATAGTAGTTTGTGTATAGAAAAATAAATAATTAATTAATTAAATATGTAAATCTGATCATAGTACAGCTTTAATATACCTCCCTTTGTGTGTATCGATTTGCATGCCAATCGACTGATTTTTGAAGCCACTTTTGCGAAACAGAGAAATTTTGTCCATAGGCCGGAATGATAAGAAAAAGTTTGATGTGTCCCTCTACACTAACCACAAACAGAATAAATCCCAAAACTATACAGGTAATTCAGTAGATGCACGAACATTTGTACCAATTTACAAGTCAATTGGGTGACACAGACACACAGAACCCAAAATCTTTTTGTGTCTCCACATGGAGGCTTCAACTGAAGCTTCGGAAATAAGCTTCATCATTTTAGAGTCTCTTTTAAAACAAACATTTATACTTCAATCTTTCACAGAATTAAATTATTTAGCTCCGTGTTATTCTATTAGTATTCTTATTTAACATAATTTTATCACGTTAAAAATATGTGAATAATATTTTCCTTTATCAAAATGAAGAAAAATATAATTTAATAAACGCATTTTTTTTTTCAAAATTATGCTCTGATTAAATTTTGTCTCTACTCTGAAAAATTAGGAATTTCAACAGCATTCCTTTTTTATGCTACGAAAAAAGCAGTTATGAGAGGCAGAAAAGGCTTTAAAGCAAGACCTGCAAAACCATGGTAATTGGAATTTTCCTTTCTTCTCCAAGGAAGTAATTACAGGATCCTGCCAATCTGGTAGTTTGTTTCGTAAGCTGTGAAATTCAGCGGTTAGAGACCGTTAAAATAAAGTTATGATACAGTGTTCTCGCTGAGTAAGACGTAATTTCGTATCTTACTTTGTTTCAAAATTAAGTTGGGGAGCTGTTAATAAAACCGTTCTTCAGCTCTTAGATTTTAGCGATTTTGTTTCTTTCACATTTCTAAAAGAAAAGGTGAGAGCAGAAGGAGTCAAAATGTAAATGAAAGAGTTTGTAAAATTTTTCATTTACATTTTGATTTCTTCTGCTCTTACAACATAATATATACACATATATATTTATATATTAATATATATTATAGAGAAATACTTTGTTTATTTACAAAAGATTTTCATACAAAACTTAATTTTGTTATTTTACAGAAGAAAAATGATCTATGTGTGTATGTGTTTGAGCGTTTTGCATTCACAAATATGGAATCACAATTTCGATAATTTAATTTTGTTTATTGAACAATACTGCATTCGACTCAGAATATGCAGAGGGGATTTATATCCATGTATATTATATATGTATATATGAACCTTTTCAACCATTTTACAGAAAGAAATGGTTATATGTAATTATAATTAATTCTTGATGAAGTTGTATGACTTATTCATTTTTAAAATAAGATTTCTACACTCACATATTCACTGGTTCTCATAATAATAAGGACACCCATTTTTCTATATTAACTAAACACTGAACACTATTATTTAAACAACTATATTTTTTATTAATTTAAATTTCATTAATAGATTATATTTAAAAAGTTTTATCGTTTTTCTATCTTAAAAAACTTTAAATACGGCCAAAAAGATGATTTTTCAGGTGTTCACAATTATAAGGAGAGCTCGAATCTTAGTACTTTTTTTCAGTTATTCTTTAAATTAATATTTTATGGGGTCTTTTTTTTAGGGTGAAACAGTCAGACATTCTCTATGGTATATATTCATATATATATACTTTTTTTTTTAATATTCAGTTTCAATACCATTTCATACAGCATAGATGATATTTTGAATACAATTAAACTATTTAAAATTGCTTTCCACTTGCATACACTTTTATAATATGATAAGTTAAGGTTTTTGAAATTTTTAGGCCATGGGAAACGCAATAATACAGAAGTTTCTTTCTTCAAACTATTCCCTATTGCTCTTGAAGTAGAGCAAAAATGAAAGTCTTGTTAAAAAAAATTTATTCCCCCCCCCCCCCCCCCAAAAAAAAAAAAAAAAAAAAAAAAAAAAAAACTAACAATCATCTGAGAATTCCACGTTTAAAATTTGCGGATATTCTCTTAATGTTCATAATAATAGAAAAAATTACTAAATTCCTTCTGCCTTCAGTAGAAACAGCTCCCGAGAGCACCATACATCCACCTTTAAAATGTCCGACTCATATCTGCCTTTTAAAAATCTGCTTTGTCTTTCGCTATTTTCAGATCCTACCAGTAACTATTAAAACCATTTGGTTAATCAAGAATAAAATGTTGTTTATCCGAAAATGCAACATTTTACCATTTAATATTGTCGTTATTCAACTTTAACACAGACGTTCTTTCCCCCATTAAATGCTTATTGATTATTACAGGTTTTTTATTCCTTTTAACATATTATTAATTATTTTAAACATGCATAAATGTGGACCCCAACCTTTCGTTAAAAATTACGCGCAAATTCAGCAGCAGTCATTAAGAGTAGAACAGTAAGAGGAATTATGAGTCTTCGATCTCTGTAAAACAACTCTGATATCATCATATCTCTCTCCTACCGAACCAGCAATTAACGTTTGATCACATTTCCTTCAGCAATTTTAGATCTTCGAATTTCATTAGAAATTTGGCGGATTGAAATTATCCTTCCACTTAAAAAACACATTTATCATACTTCACTACATGAACGTTGTTTTTTTCGAGGGATTATCAGTAATGTCCGTCCACGAAAAATTGAAGGCTTATATATGAATTAATGCAGCCCAGTAGTTAACAAATTCGCATATGTCAACTGTGAAGTATCCGCCAGTAAGTTAAATAAAACGAAAAAATCTTGAATGTCCCTTATAATTATGAACATCTAAAAACATGGAGAAAAAATATTTTGCATTATTGTATATTAATTTTGTTTCATATTAAAAAAATTATAGCAGTTTTGGTTTTTAGAATACTAGATATATTAAGTGCACTTGTATAAACTTGTTCACAATTATTTTTATATTAGTTTTTTCAAAACATAAAGTTTCCGTATAAATTTTTTGAAGGAGTGTATATACATGAATACACACACATAATATTTATATAGATAAATGGTACAACGACTGACTAATATCAATCATTGTTATTTAGGGCGTGCGAAATGATATACTTATAACTGCCTTTCAAGGTTTTTTAGGCATTTTATGCATCGATGTATACTGGGCGTCTCATAAGTCTGTAGATATTTAAAAAATTCATAGAAAATGGAGTAATTAGTAAAAATGAATGCGATTTGGAAAAAAGTTATTCTCATGAAGGGGGATTATATTTTATAAAGAAAAAAATAATAGTAAAATATTCGTCGATAGAGGCCACTGTATGTGAACAATCACACATTTCCATGAAAATTATACATTAAATGTAAACATTAATGTTATACATTAAATTATTATTAAATGTAAATAATAGTGAATTAGCTTAATTGTAACATGGTATATTGAATTTGTATTGAAAGAACTTTTCGACTTTGAGTCAAAGGAATGATATATCAAAAAATTTCGCAGATTTTTTATCTTGGACGTAATTTCAAAACAAGTGAATTAAAAACACCTGCAAAAAATTATCGTATTTTAATCCAGTCGTTGTAGATAATAATTTAAATTTGTGAATGAAATGTATGTTTTTTCTTAAATATGGTTTAAATTTTTCCAACGGAAACATTAATTTAGTTTTTAAGATAATTAGTTCATGTTTTATGAAAAAGAAAAACCGACAAAAATAAATAAACAAAATAAAATAAAAAAGGAAATGTTTCATGAACTTTTAGAAGAGCATAAACAGTTTCCTTTATAAAATTATTCAATTTCGATTCATTTCATGCAAAAGTTGACATAGAAACTATTTTTAAATTTTTAATTAATTCAGTTATTATTTTAATTATTTCTTGGCAGAAAACGTATCTAACATATTAAATATTATAACACATTATATATAAAAAATTGTTATACAATATATATTTAATTATAAAGCAAAATATAAATTTAAAAAGAAGCAAGCAAAGATAATTCTAAATTTTTACTCACATGATGTCTGTCAGCTATTAAATAACTATATATACAAAAATAAATAAATAAAATAAATTGCACATCAAATGAACGTCTTGTTTATTAAAATTAAATTTTTAGATTGCTTAAATTAAATTTAGAGCAATTAAGGGAAAAATATAATTAATTCTAAATCTTCTTTTGTCAGGCCTGTCACGCTACATTTTTACATTATTAAATGTAAATTATTTTTTCTTACGTAAAAGGATTTGTATTATTTATAAGAAGGATATACAGATATATTGTCTCACGAAAATACGTTCAGAGGTTACACCGATTTCGAAAGCTAATATATATAAATATTCTGTATAGTTGTAGTTTTAAACGTTTTATTTTTACTAGTATCGCCCAGTGGTCGAAACTCGACCATTTTTTTTTTTTGCAAAGCGAGGCAAAGCAAAGTTATTGCCTTGTCCTAAACGGAATGCAATTGCAACACAGCTGCGGCAATTGTTTGCTGATATTCACTTTAACTGAATCAGCAGAGTTTTACTTAATATAACTATTTCTCTCTGTAGATGTTAGCCTTTCCTGAAATGAGAGAAAATCGCAACGTGTAAACGCCCCTTGTTGTGTGATACAGCCCAGAAGCTAATAGGTACCATGTCAAACCAAGGCCCAACCAAATATCAAATTCTGTTAAATTAATTCGATTGGTTCATAAAGTACAGTGTTTGAACAAAGAAAAAAAAAAAAAAAAAAAGATATTTTTCAAAAATGGTCGAATTGAGTTCGGAAAATTTCAAAACGTGTAACTTTATAGAAAACCGAGAATCTAAAACTTTTCTGAATCTTATATTTTCTACTTATATATGCAGAGGAAAGAATAATAAATCCACTTAAAAAAAATAAAAATAAATAGTCAATTTCACTTAATTAAAATGCAAGGAAATCTCAAAACGTGTAAATTCATCGAAAACCGGAAATCAAAAGTTTTTATGTATCTTCTACTTGCTTCTTCTACCCACAAAAGCTAGCAATAAAGACACTTTTTTAAAAAATAAGTAGCCAATTTCAGTCAATTGAAACGTAAAGAAAGCTCAAAACATGTAAATTCAGCAAAAAACGGAAATCGGAATTTTTTCCGTATCGTCTACTTATACATGCAGCAGCTAGTAACAAATCCATTTTCCTTTTATTTAGTATATTAGTTGAATATTTATTGTTTAAATATCACCCTTTGAAATGAAATGTTTATGTTTACATTCGAAACTGGAAGTTTGCCATATTTTTTTCTGGAGTTTTTTTATTTTAAATTAAAATTTTATCAATTATACAGAAAAAATAACTCAATCAAACACATGTAGACAGTAACTTATATATAACTATACCCAAATATCGGAATTAAAATCGGCAGATAATTTCCGTTATTTTTTAATAATTTTTTACAAAAAATCCAATGGACGATTAACATAGAAAATCTTTTTCATGGCTCCATGGACAGACAGTGACGTCATCACTTTGCTTGCGTATAGTGATGCTACATTATTACTGTGTCTATGGTTTTATTTGAGCTTTATGAAATTGCCAGATTTAACAACTTTGTACTTTTAGGTATTTTTTAATGTGAAGGAATAC
This sequence comes from Salticus scenicus, assembly GCA_963930645.1. Classification (NCBI taxonomy): domain Eukaryota; kingdom Metazoa; phylum Arthropoda; class Arachnida; order Araneae; family Salticidae; genus Salticus; species Salticus scenicus. Next base: position 372,753,581 of record OZ005650.1, read on the forward strand.
GTGTATAAAAGGGAAAAATGGGGGAAAATGCATAAAAAATAAATGTATTTTTGAATACCTTCTTGACATCGTAAGAAAATAATATTTGTATTCGCACCTTCCGGCTAACCATACCTTTCGAATGATACTATTTTCAACCCTCTACTCCCATAATTAATATGTTAAAAAGGGACTACAAATTTTATGCTTGACTATTAATATATAGATTTTTTTTAGTATAATGAATAAAAGTTTTTGTAAAGAATTTTGATAATACAAAAGAGCAAAATTTAAACAATATTTTATTAAATGTTCGTTATTATTATTATTTTTTTTTTATTCTGTCGGCGGGTTCTGATTTCCAGACACCCTTTAGAAAAGTGATAGACAAAATTTCTCAAAAAAAAAATCACCGATTTTACTTAATTTTTGCTCATTTTTTAAAAATAGAATTGATTAGTGCTTGAACGAAGTATTTTTTTTTTAAATTGAAATTTGATTTTTTTTATTAGAGTTGTATGGAAAAACAGTACAATTTTCGGAACATTTTACCCCACGTATGGCTTTGTAAAATTATATGTATATATATATATATATATATATATATATATATATATATATATATATATATATATATATATACATATATATATACACACACACTGCTCGACATTGAAAATGGAACACCAAAAAGGAATGATAATAACGGAATGAAATTTATCGGACACATGCATTATAGTAGGAAAAACAATTGATTAAAATTTAAGGAAATTTGGAGTAATATGTACTGAAAAAACAGTACATAAAGCAGCGACCTCTGCGAGCAATAACAGCACATATCTGCCTAGGCATTGAATCGATCAGCGATTGGATGACATGTACGGGTAGAGCACTTCATGAAGCTTCAACACGATGCCACAATTCATCGATCGAAGTTACTGGTGAGTGGTGGGGGATCAGTCGCTTTCCATTGATTAACAGTCATTTTCATTGGTGCGAGATCAGGAGAACGCGCTGGCCAGAGCAACAGTCGAACACATTCTGTATCAAAGATGTTTCGGACAATACAAACAATTTGCGGTCGTGCATTGTCTTGCTTAAATTTTGCTCTATGGAGGCCTCGAATACAGGGCAGAGGGGTGGGCCTTAACTCATCAGAAATTTAATGGCCGCTGTTCAGAGTGCCAGGAATACGAACATGAAGTAATCGAGACGTGTATCCAATGGGAACCCATAACATCCTTGCAAATGATGGACAGTATGATGATGTTGAATCCCAGCTGGCAATGTGCATTATTCATAATGCAGTTAAATACGGATAAGGCAATCTTGATGCTGTAAACAGGATTGTGATTTGTCTGAAAAGTGACTTCACGCCATTCCTGCATCCAGGTTCATCGTTGATCACACATTAATGGCGCCCATATCAGTGATGCAGTTTTGAGGGTAATCAGAATTTTGGTAGCCGCATACTGAGTCACCATCTCGATTGATGGTCTGTTGTACCATTGGATACATGTCCCGGTCACCTCTTGTTTTCATTCCCGCCAGCCTGAATACCAGCCATTACATTTCTGATGAGTTAAAGCCCATAGCTCTGCCCTATAGTCAAGGCCTCCGAAGCGCAACATTTAAGCAGAACAATGCACGACCGCAAGTTTTCCATATTGTCTGGACCTTCATTGATGCCGAATGTGTTCGACTGTTGCTCTCTCCAGCGCATTCTCCTGATCTCGCACCAATAAAAATGACTGTTTAATCGTTGAATAGCGACTGCCCCCCCCCACCACTCACCAGTAACTTCGATCGATAAGTTGTGGCATCGTGTTAAAATTTCATGAAGTGCTCTACCCGTGCATGTCATCCAATCACTGTTCGATTCAATGCCTAGGCAGATATGTGCTGTTATTGCTCACAAAGGTCGGTGCTTTATGTACTGTTTTCTCAGCACATATTACTCCAAATTTCCTGAAATTTTAACCAATTGTTCTTCCTACTATAATGTATGTGTCCAATAAATTTCATTCCATTATTATCATTCCTTCTTCGTGTTGCATTTTCAATGTCGAGCAGTGTATATAAAAGGAAAGAAATAAAAAATCTTTTGTCCAAGCACTAGTCAATTCTATTTTGAAGAAGTGTGTGAAATTTCAATAAGATCGGTGCATTAATTTTCGAGAAATCGTGACCGCCGCTTTTCTGATGGGTCTCCTGTAACTAGGACCCTGCAGCTGAATTTTATAGAATTTTAAATGAAAATGTTGTAAAATATTGCTTAAATGTGCATTTTTTATCTGCTTAATTTTTTTTTTTCATAAAAAATGTATTTCTTATCTCTTTCTCTCTCTTTCTCCCTCATTCTCCCTCTCTCTCTCTATTAGTTCTTAAAAAGAGATAAGAAATTTTTATCAGGTCATATTTGCCGCACATGAAATTAATCCTTTATTTAAGATAATAAGAATACTATTTAAAAGAATTATTTTCATCTGTAAAATTATTCTATTTTTTAAGTCTTAAAAAATGTATTAAACACGTTATATATATATATATATATATATATATATATATATATATATATATGAAGAAGTAGTAATAATATATAAATGATAATCCTTTATCATTACTTTATATTCACAACTATTTCCTCAATAATGAAAGGCCGCGTTAACCTTGTCGATATAGCACCGAACTCGGAAAATATCGGGTTCGATACTCGAGCCTCTGAATACCGTCATATACACTAATGTTGACTGATGCATGCAATACCTATCAGTGGTGGCCACAGTGATGGCCACAGTGACCTACAGTGACCTACATGTTCCCACCTAAATTACGCGTCTGAGAATCACCGAAGCGGGTGACCTATCAGCTCCGTGGAAGGTCAAAATTATGATGGCATGTCTTCAGACTACCCTTAGAAAGGAATCCCAGACCTTTGCCAATTGCTCACAGTGTGATGTAAAACCCAACCAACCTCAAAAATGAAATAATTCAAATGATTTTGAATAACTTAAATGATTTTTGACTTTCAATAAATGAAACAATTTTCACTTGAAACTTCACTAAAATTTTGCTCAGAAATGTCGTTAAAAAATAAATACTGACAAATGTATCGGATATTTACTGAAATTTAAAAATTACGAAAAGAACCGGACATCACGAAAAATATACGTTCGTTTCCCTTTATAATTAGTTTTACTTTAAGTGTAGCGGTTGTAAATTATGAATATGCCTTCACATTTTGATGCGTAATTTACATAATGTATATGCATAAGAAAACACTTAAAATTTAGCTATTTATAACAATAATATGTATTTCTGAAATTTTACATTTTTAAGATTATGCTGTTAAAATGTTCCATGAATGAACTAGGATTTGGGATTAATATATATATATATATATATATATATATATATATATATACAGTCGGTAACAAAAGTTTCCGAACACTAGCAAAAATTCCTATGTAAAAAATGTACACTTTATACGGTTTTGTTAAATAAATCCTTGTCAAATCCTGTTCTTAGACTGACTAAGAACAGGATTCGACAAGGATATATTTAATAAAATCGTGTAAAGTGTACTTTTTTTACATAGGAATTTTCGCTAGTGTTCGGACACTTTTGTTACCGACTGTACATATGTTTTATATGTTCCGCACACAAGAACGTTTCAACATCTTTTCTATCAGACAACTCTAAATCATTTTGACTCATTAAAAAAATAAAAATAAAATAAAAATAAAAATAAATAAATAATAAATAAATAAATATCTGCTTTATTATAATATATATATATATATATTATTTTGGCAATCTTATGTGAGCTTTTAAAAAATAATAGTTTTCTTTTGAATGAATCCTTAAAAGAACTAAATTATATATTTGGCTGATTTAATAAAAAGAGAAGCCATGCATCAGGGAAGATAATCGATAGCTATATTTTCAAAATTATCTAGACGAGAAATAACAGAAAATATTTTTCTGAGGTGATAAGTCAATTTTTTATCGAATATAGAGATAGGTGAATCAAAAGGGCGTAGTCTACCAATCCATGTTACATGTAAAAATCCTATGAAAACTGGAAACAAGTAAAGCATCACATAAAATAGATATGAATTTAGGAAATTGTTCGGCAGTAGATTATATCTGTCTAGCAGGAAAGAGACAAAGACTTTTTTTTTTAAACTTTTTTTTTAATGGTTACATTGTATGTTACAAAGTTCATGGCGCAGCAGGATGTAAAATATTTTGCTCTATGTTTGTTCTATGTCTAATTTAATCACAAATTTGAGCGAACGAGAAACAGATTACTGTACATAATTAACTGAATTTGGAAATAATGGAATATTCTTTTTCATTAATTCTCATTTTTAAATATTTTATTTTATTAACTTAGTTTTATTACATTATTGAATTTGGAAATTACGTTATTACTCATCATTTTGTATCATTTTGAAACTACTCATCAATTGACGGTGTTATGAAACTCTTGTTCACCCGTCTTTCATAGTTAATTGCAATTGTTCTAGTTTATTTAGCTTATGGCTCATTTCTTGTAGTTCTGCCTATTGTGCAGGGATAGATCTCATACCTCTATCAATGAAGCAAAATTTTCTTCTTAAATCAACGATTTTATAGGCAGAGAAATATTTTAAACAAACACTGGTGTGAATTTCTGCACGAAATTCCTATCCTCATATTGTGCTATTAGTACTATTATTGCGCTATTTGTAAATTATGTTACAGTATGTGTCGTTTAATAATCACGACTTTTATTGCCTCGATACTATTATAAATAAAGTCCATTAAATTTTATTTATGAATAGGCTAACAAGTAAAGTTTAGTTTCATCAAATAGTCTTAAACACAAAAAATAGATTATCTCTTTATTTTCTATTTTCATATATATATATATATATATATATATTCTGTTTTTGCACAAAATGTAAAAAGATATATACTTATTCTGCAAACTTAAGAAGGTAGTAGCAGGAAATTTTCCTTATTCAAATTCTAAAAGCCTCGCAAAAATACCGTTTATTTAAATGTTTATGTATACAAAGAGAGAGAATTTTGCGTCACGATTTAACTCTTGTACTTGTTAACTGATAAACTCTACATGCATATATGACATTATGTGATCTAGACTGAGCTTTAATACAGTTTGATACACTAACATATAAAAAAAAAGTCTATCACTAAAATATTTCATATGAAATAATCATCATGAATTAAATTTCAGATAATTTTGAGCGACACTTTTTATTTTCTCTTACCCATAAGGTAGGGAAAGTATTGTTTTAGGGTCAAATTTCGAACGTGAGTCTTGTTATATTTACACGTTTTGAGGTTCACTGAATCCGAAAATCATGTTTTTAGTGAATGGTCTGTGTGCCTGTCTGTCTCTGTGTGTGTTATCAGCATAGCTCAAGAACAAATAGTAGCAGAAAGTCTAAACTCGGTATTCTAAATGTGTATGATATAGGGATGCTACACCAAGCTTTTTGTTGAGATGAAGCAAATGGTTCGTGTACAGGGACACCCAAGAGAATTCATCTACATTACGTCTATGTGGGAAATTGAGGTAAGTAGAGTTTAATTTCTATAGACTACACTACACCAAATGAAATTAATATATATTTTACTCGTATTATGTATTAGTACTCGTCATTCATAATACGGGTCTACATTCGGCGTTGTAACTCGGGGCCGACCAGTACTGTAACGTCGACTGGCATTTCCATCGTTTTGGAATAGTTTACAAAGCCTAGAGATGACACTTTGGGCGATACCAAGTTCCTCCGATACTATTATAAGAGTATGCCCACATTTCAGTCGACCGATAAATCTACTACGTAAAAATAATCCACATGCGTCTTCTGTGTCATAACCATGGACGTCCAAGTCCGTGGTCATAACTATTCGCTTGTAGCACTGAGCAACTTACAGAACGCTTGCGCGCAATTTTCCCTCTTTGCTCCCATTCCTTATCTACCCATTTCTTAAACTTTCGTCATTGTGACGTCATATCGGCGTCATCTGACGGCTTCCTATAATTTGCATATTATTCTTGAAGATGTGTGTGGTAATTCTACAGGTGAAATTTTTGCATTAAAGCTTAATTTCCGTGTGATTCTGAATTTTCCTTAATTTATGGACATGAGTGTAAATAGTATGAACATGGTAAATATATTATCTAGAAAAAGAAAAATATTACACAGAGAGCGAGAGAGAATAATGCTTTTTTTTTTTTTTTCCTAACTTGACCAATCTTTGAATTGATTCCGCCTTAGCCTTTTACACACTGTCTTAATCTAAAAGAACCTAACTGAAATTTACTATAGAATATTTTTACAACTGTAAAAAGATTTAACTATTACTCTTTTTAAACACACACAAAAAATAAAAGAAATATTTTTATTACTTATATTTGCGTGGATTTTTGTTTATATCTATTGCACAAAAAATGAGCTGAAATAATTTTTATAATTTTTATTAATATAGATTATCTGCTGAAAAATTTTCATGGATTTCCTGTTTAGTTACAAAACTTACAGTCGGTAACAAAAGTGTCCGAACACTACCAAAAATTCCTATGTAAAAAAAGTACACTTCGTACGATTTTTTTAAATAAATCCTTGTCGAATCCTGTTCTTAGTCAGTGTAAGAACACGATTCGACAAGGATTTATTTAACAAAACAGTATTAACTCTACCTTTTTTAGATAGGAATTTTTGCTAGTGTTCGGACACTTTTGTTACCGACTGTACACTTGTGAAAAATATGCAAATAAATATTACACTAAAAAAATAAATATTCTTGACAATACAACGTGTATCTTCGACACAAATCTTAATGCCAGACATATGCTAGGCACCTATCCTACTAAATTTCTCATATTTCAGACAAATCTACATTTTAAAAAGTCTCATCAACCGTATGAAAAGTACAGTCGGTAACAAAAATGTCCGAACACTAGCAAAAATTCCTATGTAAAAAAAGTACACTTCAGACGGTTCTGTTAAATAAATCCTTATCGAATCATGTTCTTAGACTGACTAAGAAGAGGATTCGACAAGGATTTATTTAACAAAACCGTATGAAGTGTACTTTTTTTCCATAGGAATTTTTGCTAGTGTTCGGACACTTTTGTTACCGACTGTAATAAAATATGTATATATTTTATATATTATTTTATTTTGACATTTTTTTCTATTTTTTAAAAACATTCATGATGAAATGGCCTGGAACTTTACAAATGCAAAGAAGATTTAAAAACATATTGTTTCCACTATCTATCAATTAGGGGACCAATATCACAGATTAAAGAAGAGCGAAAATAGTTTGGAGCACCCTGTATCATAAAAAGCTACAAATAACTTGTAACTTTAATACATCATTGCACATACTATGGGCAATATTTCTATGCTTTGGTGCGGGTATTCCGCAATTATTTAGACGGATGTAATTTTTTTTTTTCGAAATTACTAATTTTTTTGACACGTTTTTTACTTATAACTGGAAAGGATTTTCCTGTAATTTTATAAAACTTTCAGAAAAATTGACAAAACATTAAAAAAATAACATTCTGAAACATAAAATTCACACGTGTAATATTCGTTGGGATATGAGCCTTTTTATAGTAAATATTATTTTACTGTGCATGCGCGAAAGATAGAAATTTTTATTTAACTTAGATTGGAAGTTAAATATATTGAGGAACTTTTATCAACTTAATAGAATAAAAATTAAGCAAATTGTCGGCAAAAAAACAACTTCAATTTTAGGTATTTTCCAGAGTTGAAATTTCAGAAGGGGTTTTTCTCATGATGCGTATTTAATTTTAAAATCCAATTATTTCAACCACATTCTAAAAGTTCTTTTTGTGAAAAACTCTTTTAGGCTTGTAACTTTAACATATTTTTATTTATTTACTAAGATTTGCGTTCGTAAGGGGTTTATCCCCAAAAAGAACTTTTGAAACGTGATTAAAATAATTGTATCTTCAATTTAACTACGCGGCAAGCGTAAAATCCCTTATGAAATTTCAACTCTGGAAAATACCTAAAATCGAAGTCATTCTTTTGCCGACAATTTGATTAATTTTTACTGTGCTCAAATGAACTTTTGGTAAAAGTTGTTCAATATATTTTATTTTTAACCTAAGCAATAAAATTTTTCTATCTTTTGCGCATGCGCTGTAAAATAATATTTACCAAAAATGCTCATATCTCAACGAATATTACGCGCGTGAATTTTATGTTTCAGAATAATGTTTCTCTACCATTTCGCAAATCTTTTAGCAAGTTTTGTAAAATCTTATGCAAAGCCGTTCTAGTTATAAGCAAAAAACATGTAAAAAAAATTAGTAATTTTTGAAAAAAAAAAAAAAAAACTAGATCTTCCTAAATAATTGCGCAAATCCCGCACAAAAACATACAAGTATTGTAAATTTTATGTGAAACAATATATTAAGTCGTTTGTAACTTATATTGATACATGGTAATCTAAAGTATTTTTACTCTTCTTCAATTTGTGCTTGGTCCCCTTATTGCACTCTGGACTAAATCGAAAGTAAAAAAATATATGAGTTTGTAAATGTTCTTTGCATGTATGAAGTTTCAGAACATTTTGTTCACTATTTTTTTAGAAAATCGAAAAAATGTCAAAATCGAAAGAATTTTTAAGAATTTGATCACCCGCTGTACTAGCAAGAATTACCGATGCATGGGCTGTTATAATTATACATATATTTTATTTATTTATCATTAAAAAATATAAAAAATTACAGGGAATAAAATGGTTCAAAAATTAAATATTATATTACAATTTACATTTTAAAAATTAATTCAAAATTACATTTAATTCACGAACTTGGACTCAATTAGCATAACATAAAAGTCATTACATAATTTAATTTATTAAGCACAGTGTAACATTAACAGATTTTAGAGTTAGCATTTGTACTTTCTTAACTTATCTCTCTATAGATGTCTTTTCTCGGACAACTCAAAGCTGATTCTTGACTAAATTGAGTGTAGTCTTAACATTGCATACTTTGCTATAACGGCTTCAGTAATGAAAATTTGCTGGCATCGTTTTATCTCCAGCAATAATCGTAATCACTGTCCAGACTCACCAGCAAATCCTCCCTGATAGAAGATAGGGAACGAATAGCTGTTAGTGTGAAATCGACATTTCATATAAAGAATTATAAAATGATGCAATTTCCCTAGATGCCCATCGTTAACTTATTATTGATGAGAAATTATGAAAAGAGAAACAATTTCTAATTGATATTATGTTTCTGGTTTTACAGGTTGTTATAGTTATTAAGGAAAAAAAAAAAACCTTTTCTTATTTAATAAAAAGGAGAAAAGTCATGGGTTTTCATAGATTATACAAAACATTTTCTAACTTCATTTACTCATAACACGGTTTAACGCGCAATTTACCCCTGTGATAATACCTTGAAATATACTTTTGTCTTAATTACGGAAGGAGAAATATTACAAAAACTGCATGCATAGATTTTCATTTATAAAGAAAGCATAAAATGTATTAAATATGTGTAATCCTGTCTGTTGTCTAAAAATTTCATTTGCACCATATAGTACATTAAAAATTTAATGTAATAGTAATAAAAAATAAAACTGTATAATGCAAATGTTAATGCATTTGTACATCTTAAACACTTCAACAATGCATGTCAATTTCGTTGGGTTTCGTGCAATAAAAGGATGATAAATGGCCTTTAAAAATATTCTTATAGACCTTTATATATTCAATCAATTTTTAAAATCCCAATTACACAAACGAATTGTAAATGTTATACACAGGGTGTTCCAAAATTCGATCGACAAATTCAGAGAGGTGATAAAAGGCATCAAGAGGATAAAAACGTACCACAGAGTATGAGTTCACAAACTAAGGTGAGAGGATTAAAATTGCGAAAACCGAGGAGGTAGATTGAACGTATAGGAAACTTTGCATGGCCTCCACATTTGCCAGATCTCAAACCATGTGACGTTTCCCTACTGACTCACCTTAATGCACTCTTTTATCCAACGCCTGTGGATACACCAGAGGATCTCATAGCGCGAATTCTCGTCGCTGTGGCAGAATCAAATTCATACCTGGCATCTTCGAGCTCGTCAAGGATTGGTTTTTACGTTTTTATAGATTCTGTAATGACTTCAGCGAGAGCCACTTCCAACCAGTCTTGTAATAATTAATCAAATAAATCTTTTTGTAGTTATTATTGTACTTTGTCGTTCCAGTAACGTTGAAAATTGCGTTGAAATCGTAACGTTGAAATTTACATACTTTTTTAGCGTTTTCACCCTCTCAACCTGTTTTGTGACTTCAAGTTCTACGGTAAATTTTTATCCTCTTCATACCTTCTATTACCCCTCTCAACTTGTGGATCGAATTTTGGAACATCCTGTAAACAATTTTTAGAGTTAGACTTTCTACAAAATGCATGAATAATAGATATCACTTTCATATCATGCTAAATATATTTATGGAAATAAGAGTGAAAACAGACAGCTAAATTGAAGTGTTAAACACTTCAAGACTTTGTTGGAAAGTGGCGAAAACGACATGCATCAAATTGACATAAAACTAATAATAATTCATATTATCAAATTTGTTGTAACTAAAACGAATGAATCTCATTCAAATAAATGAACTTAACTGATTCAACAGAAGATTAATATGCTAAAAAAATTTCTTTGCATGATTGAATTTATCAAGTAGTACAATATTAGCATCTTTTAGCAACAGCACGTTATTACCTCTCTACACGATGCAGTTTTTCTCATTATCAAAGCTGAACCATTACTGCACTAAACAGGGATTTTCTTTTTCAACCCATCTTCAAAATGGTTTCTGTAATGAAGGTTTGTTGGCATCGTTTTATTTCCAACAATAATCCCAATCACTGTACAAATTGATCAGCAAATCCTTCCTTGCAGTAAATAGAGAGCGGTTACTCTTGGTGGGAAATAGACACTCCAGAGAAGGAATTATCAGACAACATAATCTATCTACATGCCCGTCATTGACTTTTTAGAAAATTATCTTATAAAAGAAGAAATCACTTAAATGCCGTAATTGGCCGCCTGTATTGCCCATTCGTATAATCATAGGAAAATCCTATAAAGTGATATATTTAGATAGGCTCAAAGAATTTCGCGCAAACTCAAATGCCCCCATTTCACTTTTAAAAATATAGATTTGTGTTTTGATATATAAGGTGAAATAATTTTGATATGGAAGCTATGATTTCTTCTCTTTGCTTGAAATAATAGTTACTATTTTCATGGTACACTCGTATGCACTTTCTCTCGCCTAATGAAGGGCCATGTATAATTATTTTGATCTAAAACAGTTATTGCGTGTGTTTACAATTAACAGCGATTTTTTTTTTTTTTTACGAAGTCTTAATCTTTATTTCATGCTTTTGAAGCAAATTGTGGCTAACACCCAATGTTGCAAACTTATAGGTGCTACTATTTTCAAAAGTTATCGGTTATTTCTAATTTTAATGATTGTCTAATTGTATGTCTATCTAATCAAATATTGTATGTAACAAACATAATTCTTCAAATTTAGTGAAAAATACTAAATAAAAAAGTCCCTGACATGTTAGCAAAATAGCTGACACCTATAAACCTTTATAAACAACTATAAACCTCTTATTGCCTTCCACATTTTAGTAATTTCGCTTACATAAAAAAAAAAAAAAAAAAAAAAAGGAGGACAAGGAGGACAAAAGAAGTAAAAGAATAAACTAAATAAATCCTTATCATTCTTTTTTAAAGAAGGCTATTCCTTCCCAGCTTTCAACACATCTCTCTGGTTTCACTTTCAAATCTTCGCGGTCCATTACCATTTTTGAACATTAAAGATTAATGTTTGATTCATTAAATACAAACCTAATTCTTTATATCTTTTTAATTAAACTAAGAGTGAATAAAAAATGCATTATTTGAACTTATAATATAAATAGTAAAAAGATTTAGCTTATTTTAAATTTAATGTAATCCACTAACTACTGAATAAAGAATATTCTGGAAAAAAAACGTTCTACAAACTTTATATATATATATATATATATATATAAAATAAATAAAACTCTCTAAACTTAAAATATCTAGCTTTAACGCATATAACCTGAAAAGCAAAAAACTTACAGTTCGTTCATAAAAAATGTATGTATTAAGCTAAGCAAGTTCGTTAGCCAAGCACGCTATTTTCAAGGGAAAAAAAAAGAAAAAAAAAAAATAATAACCCAAAACTTTCGTTGTAATAAATATTCAGAACTAGTCTTAGCACAAAATAAAAACCAAAGTTTTCTACTTGTGGCCTTGGTTTAATTAACGAAATAATCAAGAATTCTTCTCCCAAGACTGGGGAAAATTTCATTAAAGATTTTCGGGTTAAAGTTGTTTGATTTTATTTGAGAAAATTATTTGTCATTGTACTGGTTATATATATTTTTTAATTTTTTAGAATATTGTTCTTTTTGAATATGTTTTGAATGATTTATGTTTTGAATATACTTTATTAAATAAAGTATGAACGCTTATATTACTTTGTTAGAAAAATACATTGAAATTAATTCAGAATGCGATGTACTTCTTTAATTATTTTTCGGTTGTTCCTCTTTGAGAATTTTGTGTTATTAAATGTTTAAGAAATCTACTATTGTGATTTACGACTGCAATAATGAAAATTATGTTTCATAGATTTAGTGTTCGTAAATCAGGGAAATCTTATATTTTGTTGATTGTGCAATAAGTGACAAAAAAAAAAAAAAAATAAAATAAATAAATAAATAAATAAATAAATAAAATAAAATAAAAATAAATAAAAAAAGCCGTACTGCAGAAAAAATGACTTATACCTTTTTTCATTTGTAATAACTTTAACATTAATGGTTGAAACAAGTAAAACTGTCATGTTTGCATAATACCAAAGGGCTAAATTGATACGGATGTACATTTTCGATTTAATAATTAGCTTTATTACACTCTACGAAGTACTTTATAAAAATCTACATAAAACTTATAATGCAATAACCATACACTTTGTATTCTATTATGATTTATTATATGAAATAAACAAGTTATATTTTAATATTTGAAATAAAACTATTTATTTGTTAGATATAAACAATTTTTTAATAAAAATATGTATTCTGTCTTGGATTAATTCCACCTTTATATGGAATTACTGCTTTAATGCGCAGTGGCATAGTATTATACCGTTTTTTGATATAAATCTAGAAAAATTTCACTGTGCTAAATATTGTAAATAATTTTTATAGTTCTTGCAAAGTTGTAGGCAGCAAATTTCGAATCCTCCTCTCTCTCCCCGCGCCTTTTTATGACTAAAAGTTTTTGAGCACATTGAGATTAAGACTGTTTCCAAGTCTAAAAAAGAAGCACGGAGTAATATTAATAGGAGTTGAAGGTCCAATGGGAGAAAGCTACGAAACTGTGATGTAAATTTTTAGTAAATATTGAGGGCTCCTCTTGTCATTACTTCCTACATCGGCTCGGATATAATGTTGTTTTCAATAGAATTTTGCTGGAGTACATTTAAAATTTTTTATTTTAAGCAATTTAATTTTTTTGTAAGTTCTTAAAACTGCATAATTCAGATGTTTCAAATAAATGCTTCGTTCCTAGTTGTAAAACAGGCTATGATAGTGATAAGAAAAAAAAAAAAAAAAAAAAAAAGCCCCAGGAGAGAAATAATGTCCGAGGTCGTGTTTTCTGCACCTAAAGTAAGTTTATTTTTTTTCTTTACAAAATTTCATCCATTCTCCTTCCTCCCAATTGTCTGTTTTAGCTAGCTTCGGTTCATAAGGATCACCAGTTTTTAAAAGCTCTCTTTCAAAGTAAAATTAGTATAAAATGGCTCTTAAAAAAAAACATGTTGGTTAGAATACTCTATTTAATGAAATTTTCTTTCAATCGAACTTTTTTCAGCTTGATATTATTTAAAAAAAAAAATAATAATAATTAAAACGAGACATTTCCCCATTGAATAACATTGCGGAAACTGGGGAGAAGGAAGTATTGTACGCTGGCGCCATCTGTAAATATTGTAAAACAACATCACAAAATTTCAGCGTTACCTTCTTCTCCTGTCTTTATCTCCGTGAAAAGAAGAAATTCTACGGTATTCTTTGTGGGGTTTAACATAGAGTAAAAAATGATATTATTACTCACAGAATTATAGGTGCTCATGGGAATGAATAGTTAATTTTAAGAATTTGATTCAAATTGACGTACCACGTACAGCACGGTGTATTATCATCTTGAAACGCTGTTTGAAGAAAAGTCTGAAATACTTCCAAAATAGTCGGCCAGGCGCCATTTTTGTAATCACCGTGTTTTACTTTGAGTTAATGGATCCCTTGAGCATGCAAATTTGCCCGATTCTTTGAAAAAGTATGCACCTCCGTACCATAATGTACGGAGAATGTGTTACTGTTTTAAGAGAGCAGTTTTCATTAAGTCAGTCCCAATTTTACCGTCTTAGTAGTTTTCTTCAATAGCTTGAAATAAATTAAACTTGACTCATCAGAGAAACTCAGTTCAGCCCGATAATTAACTGCTAGTTTTTTTTAATTTTTGGTCAACTGATGTCTCGATTTTTTTTAATATTTGTCCTTAATAATGACTTTTTTTGCAGATCTCCTGCCTTGTTTAATTGCTTCCGGACTATTTTTGAAGAAAGTATTTTGCTATACACTTTTTTCTTTTAAATATTTTTTATGTTCTAACCATGATACAAATCGATTTTTTAAACATTTGCTTTTTAACTTGCGGTTATCTTGCTTGGATGAGCAACGTGGCCGCCTAAAGCCAAATTTCCAGTTTAAAAGGCCAAAAAATTTCATATTTTGTTAAAAACCATTTTGCCAATACTTCGTTAACAGTTAATCATTTTGCCATCTCACGTATTAAATTATTTTTTTATTTTCATTCAAAAATCAATACTTTTTGTGGCATCGTTAACTGCTTTATTCTTACCATTTTTGAAATAATTTCTAAAATTACAGTTTTTTTTATAATTGCATTTTGTTTTTAACACTGGACTCAGTGCTAAAGCGTATGTGGAAGACAACCTAATAAAATCTGCTCGAAAATTTGCTTTTTAAACGATACAACTGGCGGTTTTAGAAGGTGAAAAAAAAAATATTCAAGAGCGGCTTTTTTTTTTTTTTTTTTTTTTTTTTTTTTGTCTTTTAGTGTATATCTTAGATCTTCTGCTATTTCCCTTTCTACTACTTTTTACTATGTATTAAAAAAAAAAAAAGAGAGAGAGAGAGAGAGAAAGAGAGAGAGAGAGAGAGATATATTTGAATTTATAATTTATAGAATTTTCGACTTCCAATATTCCGTGGATTTGCACACGTTGAGATGTCTTGAAAATTATTTAATCGTTTTTAGAAAATGTCTGTCTGTGTGTTTGAGTGTAGTTACCAAATCATTAAGGGCATTGTATATTACAAATCAATGAACGGAATTCAGAATAACTTTATATTTAGTGTATAACTTTCTATTTTTATATATAACTTTATATCTTGATATAAATTGGTGCTAATTAGAATTTGGAATATATCTCCCAAAATACGGCTCTGAAAGGTTCGAATTTTCCTCATTTAAACGCCGCCAGGTACTAAAAAACACTATTTTTTAAATAACAAATCCCAGATGAAATATTGGACGAACAAATAAATGGAGTTCAGAAAAAGGAAATATTTACAAATACTATCTATTTAAACTATTTTTTATCAGATAATATTTGCAAGGATACCACTAAATAAAACAATGGATTTCAAAAAAACCATAACGAGTTCTTTCCGTGTAAAGCAGGAAACGTTGTGTGGTTAAAGACATATTTTAATGGTTCCGTTTATTGTGACGTGCCAGACTGATAACAAAGTCAACATCAGGAAACAATATCAGAAATGGATAAAATTAGGTTAAAAATTGGAAATACTGTTCAATTTCCTGCAGTCTGTAGACTGTTCGTTATTAGGTAATTTCAAATTTCATGTCTATTGTTATTATTATTTATTTATTTAAAACAATATTTACTTTAGGATATTACCATTTGGTTATTTAAGAAAAAAAAAAAGGCATGTTCGCTAATTGCATAACAAAAGCAGTAAGAATGTATTAAATCATTTTAATGCAAGTTGTTCGAAAAATTTTGACATCGGATTAAATTTTGTAATCTTAGTCTTATAAAATGTTGCGAGACTTCGTAGAATAGATAAATAATTTTAAAAAATCAATTAAAAGTTTTAGATTGGTTGATTGGTTTGTTGGGTTTAACGTCGTACTAGTACTGTGCTATGCTGGGTATTTGGCGACGGTCTGGGATGCGACGCACCCCTAAGGATGGTCCGGAGACATGCCATCAGAATTTTGATATTCCATGAATTAGACAAAAGTTTAGGAAAATATAATCACATAAATTATTTAAAAAATTTCCAGAAACATTTTTGATGCGATGCTAGAATCTTATACATCATCACTGAAGCATATACGCTAAAGCAACTGAAGTAGCATATACACTTCCATACAACTGAAGTTTTATTGAGGCTGGTTAAATTTATAAATGTTATTGTTCTGGAAACTAAATATTCTGAAATTTGCTAGTCCTTTTTTAAATTTGTTTACTGATTTTACACAACTTTGAAATTTCTCACTTAGAGAGAGATTAAAGAAGCCGTAAATTTCAGCAGCAAGGATTTTCTACTCGAATTTTATATCTAAAATTTGATACCCCATACGAATTGTTCAATGTGGCTACCTGAAAATTTTATGTAACAGAAATTTTAAACTGTTTTTCTTTTTTTTTTTCGTTACTCTAAAACTTGTCAATCGTAAAGTGTACGTATACTGAAATCTTTCAACATTGCATAATCATTTTTTGTTTATTTGATAAAATTATTTTGTGGAAATCTTGTAAACAAATTTAAAGTTTCAATGAACATGACAATTTCAAGTACAGGAAATTTACAATCAAAACTCATGGATATCTCATCCTAAAATGCTTTACGGCGACTACATGAAATTTTTATGCATTTAAATTTTAAACTGTTTCATCTTTTGGAGTTCCGAAATATGTCATTTTAAAATAACCCTACATTGCATGATCTCATGATACAAATGCTGATATAATTCCAATCCAATAAACATGTATCTATTACTTTGCATGGCTGTGTATATCGGTTACCATGAAACAAATTCATTTTTAAAAACCACGTATAAATCAAAACGCCGAAAGGCATTAAAAGGGCACTATTTTTGAAATAACAAATTCCGGATAATATATTGGACGAATACACAAATGGAGTGCGGGAAAGAGAAATATAAATTGAGTCTATTAGAGCTATTTGTTATCGGATAATTTTTGCAGAGACACCACTACGAAAATAATGGATTTCTACGAAATTTTAACGAGTTCTTTCCGTGCAAAACAGGAAACGTTCAATGGATGAAGCTGTATTTTAATGATTCCATTTATCATGACGCGGAGACTGATAACTAAGTCAACATCGGAAAGCAATACGAGAAACGGATAAAATTGTGTGGAAAACTGGAAATATTCTTACATTTTCTGCAGGATGTAGACTGTTCGTTAACAAGTAATTTCGAATTTCTTGTCTATTATTATTATTATTATTATTATTATTATTATTATAAAAACATTCATACTCAAGATATTTCTATTTTTTTTTTTTTTTTTTTTTTTAATTATTATTTAAGGGAAAAAAAAAAAAATGTTTGCTTATTTTTTTACAAAAGAGATCAGAAAATCATTTAGTAAATCAAATTTACACAGGTTGTTTGTAAAATACTTTTGAAAAAAAAAAAAAAATCTTAAACTTTGATCTTAGTCTTATAATAAATTCCAAGGCTTCGTAAAATACATAGAGAATTTTAGAAAATCAATCAAAAATTTCAGAAAATGTACTTGCAGTGGTTTCAAAGAACATTCAAAAAATTTTTATGATAGAACGCTGGAATTTTATGCATAATCTAAATAGCGTGTGAAGTTCTTTCATTGATTATAAGTTTTATTGTGATGAGGCAATATAAATTCATGTTTTATTGTTCTTGAAAATGCATCCTCTTCAATTGTCTAGTATTTAGTTAAATTTCTCTATCTAATTTATGCAGTTTGGAAATTTCTCTCGTTTTAATATGAAAGAAGCAAATTTCAATGACAAGAAGATTCAACTCAAAATTTATATCTAAAATTTGATACACATTCCGAAATGTTCTGCAGTGATTACCGGAAAAATTTGGGAAATAAAAATTTTAAACTGTTTCCTTTTATTTATTCCAAAATTTGTCAAACGAGAAAAGTATATAAAAATATTTCAACATTGAATTATCAGGTATAATAATGGATAATTAATGCAGAGACATCAAATGTAAAAAACAAATATATATATATATATTTATTCTGTAAACATTGAAACTTTTTTTTTACTTTCTTCTATATTTAATAGAAGAAAGTATTGGATTTGTAAAAATTTTCGACCTCGGGTTTTAGGTGGATTTACACTTTTTGAGAGCTGTAGAACACGATTTGAGCATTTTTAGAAAATGTCTGTCTGTCTGTCTGTGTGTGTGACATAATTTTGTGGCAACTGTATCTCAAGAACTACTTCGCAGAATTTCATACGAATTGGTATGTGGTTAGAAATTAACATAAATTTGTGCCTATCAACCTTCGGTAAAGATTGTCTTATAGGTTGCGTTGCCATCCCGCTTTTTCTAAATTTTTAACATGGTGGTATAGGACAAATTTTGTATAAATGTGCATAAAGAGAATTATTTTTTAATAATCATTATGAAGTTTACAAGAATTATTTATAATAGAGATAGTCAATTGGAAAAAAAGTTTTGTGTATGTAGGAGCCTCGGCTCCTTCCCCCTCGAGGGGAATAAAATTTCATGGTGGGTATCTTTCAAATGAGCTTTTCAATACGTTTAAAATGAATGGTTGAACCATCGATCTGCGATAATTTAAAATAAAGTTATCGATTTTTTTTTTTTTTAATATGTAATATTGAGAATAAAATGAACTTTTTTTTTTTTATATTTAGTGTTATACTACTTCTCTAATATGGAAATTGTACTGCATTATCATGGAAGATAATTTCATTAATGATTTTAATAAATTATTTTTACTGAGTGAATTTGCATAGGAAATGTAGAAGAAAGTCATGTGGTGGACACAATATTGTAGTTTTTCTGTGTAATAAGATAATTTTAATAAAACTATCATACAAATTTTAAGACGCAAAGAGCCATTTTAAGCGTAGAAAATTTAGAATAAAAATTCATAATTCAACATTTAAAACAATTCAAAAACGTTATTTTTTTATGTAATTAAAATTACAAACTTTTTTTCTTACGCTGTTCCGAAATATGTCACTTCAAAATCCTTCTACAACCAAATTAATCTCGTGATACAAAAGCTGCTTTAAATACAATCATATAAGCATGTATCCATTATGTTGCTTGATAGTGTGTATCGGCACCAGGATACAAATTTATTTAAAAAAAGAAATAAATGCACACATAAATCAAATTGCCCAAAGTTATTACATCGACACCGTTTTAATGAGGCCCAGACCAAATATTGGACAAATGAATAAATGGAGAGCTTAAAGGGGAAGATACTATAAATAGAGTCTGTTAAAACTTTTTATTATCGGATAATTTATCCAGGGAACCACTCTGAAAATGATGGATTTCTACAAAATTTTATCGAGTTCTTTCTATGCAAAACAAGAATGGTTTTGTGGATAAAGATGTATTTTAATGGTTCCATTTATTATGATGTGCAGACTGATAACTAAGTCAACATCGGAAAACAATAGGATAAATGGATAAAATTGCGGTAAAGTAGTTAAAATTGTTAAATTTGCCGCAGGATGTAGACTATTCCTTATCAAGTGATTTCAAATTTCTTGTTATTTAAAATAATATTTATTCCAAAATATTTTTATTTGAATATCTAAAAAAAAAAGAAAATGTTTCCTTATTGTTTTACAAGAGAGGTAAGAAAATTACGTAGTAAATTAATCTTATACAAGTCGTTTAAAAAGTGTTGAAGTCAGCTTAAGTTTCATAACCCTTTATCGTATTTTTATAATAAATTACAAGGTTTCGTTAAACCGGTACAGAATTTTAGAAAACCAATTGAAGGTTTCATAAAATGTCTTTTCAGAAGTTTTTTGAGAAATTATGTAAAATATTTTATGACACAATGCTGAAATTTCATACATTATCTCATTATAAAGCACTGTAATTCATTATATGTCTTATTGTATTGGGGCCATATAGATTTATTTGTTTTTATAATTACACCCTTCTCAGATTGCCAGAGCTTATCTAAATTTCTCTATCTATTTTATACAGCTTAGAAATTTCTTATGTATGAAGATTCTAGCAACAAATTTCAATGACAAGAAATTTCTATTCTAAATATATTTCTAAAATTAGACACCTCTTATGAAATGTTTTACGGAGACTACCTAAAAATTTCGTAATATAAAAATTTTAATCTGTTTAGTGTTCGTTTTAAGAATATATGAAAATCTTTTAACATTGAGTTATCTTATATTATTTTTGCAGGGGCATAAGAACGGGAAAATCTTTTTTTTTTTTTTTTTTTTTTTTTTTTTATATAAAAAAAACCTTAAAATATTTTATTGTTTACCCCATTAACTTATTTTGTTGAAAGCATTTAAACAAATTTTAAGTTTAAAAGAGCTTTACCATTTTCAAAATAGAAAATTTGGAACAGAAATTCAAATTTTAACGTCTTTATATATACAATAAAAGGCAATGACTGTGTGTGTGTGTCTGCGTGCGAACAGCTTAGAGCAAAGACAGTAGCTCAGACAGTTTCGCGATTCGACAAGAAGGTCCGTCCCGAGGAGTTCTTGTGCACCTCGATGCCGGATTTTCGAATTTTTTATTAGTTTTCTTTTAATTAATTAAAATATGAAAATAATAACCTCATAATAGCTTTAAAATTAGCCACTTAAATTTTAGCTATAATTTAATTGTTGCCAAAAAATTTTACAAGCTCATTTTTTTTTTTTCGATATAAAAATAAATACATTTAATTAGACGTGAACAATAAAAAATTAATAAATTATGCATCTCAAAAAAATCATTATTACTTTAAAAATTTTATACAACTTAATAAAGTAGCAATATAGTGTATGATGCTATTATATGTTGCTTTAAAAGTATTTTTTATTTTTAAAACTACAATTTTTTCTATTTTTACGGCAAAATTGTTCTTAAAAAAAAAAAAAAAAAAAAAAAAAAAAAAATGCCCGTGACGTCCCATTTGTGTGCATAGCGATCCTTTACTAGGCTGAACTTTATGATCATAAATCTATTCTAATTTTATTAGTCTTATTTGTAAATCTTCATGGGCGATTTTTTAAATTTTGACGTTGAAGTATACTGCACATTTTCCGTCAAGAACATTAATCTAGCAATAGCCATTTTAAGCCAAGTAGTGCATCAAAAATATAAATAAATTATAAAATATTGCAGAAATAATATTGAGAGAAATAAAAATAATCTATTTTTATCTGGGTAGATAATTTTATGTAAAAAAATGCAGTTTTAAAAATAGAAAATTTATTTCAACAAGTAATATTTTAAATCTAAATAACATTAAAAATATGAACAGAATATGAAGGATTCTTAAAAATTAACGAAAAAGTGCAACCGATAAAAGCATTAGCAAAATAGCAGCTGAAAAAATTCCCCCTTTTTATACAAGAAAAATAAATCTGCCTATATTTTTTGCAAACAGAATTTAATTTAGTTCGACAGGATTTATTTTCATCTATACTTCCATATAAAGGCATGTAATAACTGCATTTTATTCCCTTGCATCGATTCATATATTCATTTCTTAAAATTGCTTTGGTATAGCTTTAGCGTAGGAGCCCCTTCACTGTTTTTATATATTTCTTGTCGTTTCCGTGAAGAATTACAATGGGTATCACAATTGCGCAAGTAAACATCTTGGTGAGAAACGTCCGAGCTACTTCGGTGCCAAACGTCAAATACCGCCCAGAGGTCCAAACTGTTTCCTTGCTTTAGCACGATTTTTCTCAATTATACTTTAAACTAGCAGGCTTTGCCCGCTTCGTTGGTCACTGTATTTAAATGAATAAAAAAAAAAGAGAAAGAAAAAATAATTATCACTTTCATACCGATTTACAAATAGAAATGTAAAAGAAAATCCGTTAAAATTGCTCAAAATCTTCGTTTTGTGTCCTTCTTGCCTTCGGCAAAGACTTCCTCATCGCAAAATCTCTTGTCGTTTTCTCTGGTGCCTGCGACAACACCGTACCCGTGAATTTCATTTTGGGGGCTTACTGGATGACAATTTTGAAATGAAGATTATTGAAAACTATCGAAGTAGTCTTTTATATTTAAATTGCAGTTATATATAAACAATATTTTACGCACTATACATAGTATTTGTTTTCAGGCTATTTACTATATAATACATATTTTTTAATGTATCCTGTTGGCTATAAAAGGACAGCAATTTCCCGCCAATATGCCTGGTAATACAATATGCTGTGAGCAACCGGATTTTAGACAACTAATGTTTTTGTGGTTATATATATTTCCTATTAAACATGTTTTTATTTTTATTTATTTATTTAAATATTAATACAAATTAATCAAATATTTGTGCGCGACCGCGTGCAAGTGCACTCACATATAGCAGCTCATTTATTTGTATGTTAAGTTAGCGTTGAGATCGATTCATAAAAAAATAAATAAATAACTAGAACTCATGGGTACACAGCTGTATTTTTCCCATGAAATTATCTATTCAGATAAAAATAGAACATATATGTGACAATTATTTCTGCACTATTTTATAATTTATTTATATTTTTGATGCGATACTTGGCTTAAAATGGCTGCTACTAAATTAAAGCTCTTGGCGAAAAATGTTCAGTGTACTTCAGTACCAAATAAAAAAAATAATCGCCGATGAAGATTTATAAATAAAACTGATAAAATAAAATAAAATAAAAGATGTATGATTATAGAGCTTAGAGTAAGAAAAAAACGCTATGCAGTCGAATGTGATGTTATGGGCAGTTTTATTTATTTATTTATTTACTTATTTAACAACAACTTTGCAGCAAAAATATGAGAAATCATAGTTTTAAAAATAAGAAATCATTTAGAACAACATATTATCCTCATAAACTATATTAGCACTTTATCAGTATGTATAAAATTTTTAAAGTGATAATGCATCAATCTTTTGAGATGCACAATTTAATATTTTATATTTTTTTGTCGTTCACGTTTAAGAAAATGTATTTAATTTTTATGTTCGAAAAAAAATTAACTCGTAATTTTTTTTTTTTTTTTTTGGCAACAATTAAATTATAGAGAAAATTTAAATGGCTAATTTGAAAGCTAAAATCATCTGAATATGAGGTTATTATTTTCATATTTTAATTAATTAAATGAAAACTAATCAAAATTTCGAAAATCGGGCTTCGAGGTGCACAAGGACCCCTCTGGAGACACCTACGGGTCGAATGACGTGACAGTCGGAGCTACCGTCTTTGCACAATGCTGTCCGCACGCACGCACACGCACACACAGTCATTGCCTTTTATAAGTATAATTGTCATATATATATTTTTTAATGCAAGAGGGAAATAAGAAAGGAAAATCATGTGGTATGCATTGATTATTAACACTGTTCAACTGTACGTACTTGTTGTATCGCGTAACTTGCAATTGTCTTTGCCTACGTTATTACACATCAGATAAACAGGATTAAAAGGCATACAGATAGTATAATTGAATACATAATAACCCTTAAACATTGTTGGAAAGTGTTAAAAATGCTTACCGTAATATAAAATATAAACCTTAAAGTATCCAAATATTTTAGTGTAGTCCTGTAAATCTGAAGGTTAACCATAACATATTCTATAAAAAACATTATTTTAGCATACTAACAATAAATGTCAATTTCTTTATAATTTTTACTCTAGAAAGTTATTTAAATATGATTTATAAAAAAAAATATATATCCTAAAATTCAAATGCATTGTCATTTTTCAGGTGTTCCTGTACAAACATCATTTGTACAGGATACAACCATACTTTCGGGTGTACCTGTAATCTGGAAAATCAGTAAGGGTATTCATTCCATTTTTAAAAGGGAACATCCGATTGTAAACTTAAATAGCATATATCAGTTTCAATAAATTTCATGTATATTTATGGGAGTTAGAACGCGGACAGACGGACAGGCAAACCGAAGTCATTAACACTTTTCAAACTTGTTGGAAATTGTTAAAAAGAGAAATTTTACTATTTTGGAAAAATTAAAAATAAATTGCTTAATAAATTAAAAGTTTCAATAAACTGCAAGATAAAATTTATTTTAAAAATCAAATACATTTTTTTTCTATTTTGCTAATTATATATGTATATATATATATATATATATATATAGCAACCTGTTCAGATTAATACAAGAACGAAAAATCATGCAGTACGCATTGATTATTAACTCTTTCCAACTGTACGTACTTGTTGTATCACATAACTTTGTATATTCTCTGCCAACAATGTCACACAGCAGACAAACGGAAGGACTAAAAAGTATACAGATTGACTAATTGAAATTAAAACCACTCATAGACATTGTTGGAAAGTGTTAAAAAGGCTTCGCAAAAGAAAATCCAATCGTTAGATTATAATTGCAGCCCTTTATGTATCTGAATATTTTAGTGCAGCTCTGTAAATCTCAAGGTTAATCATATCATATTCCATACAGAGCATTATTTTAGAGTATTAACAATACACATCAATTTCTTTACGATTTTTACAGTAGAAAGTTATTTAAATGTTATTTTTAAAAATGTCTGTCCTAAAACGCAATGCATTGTCATTTTTTTTTTCTGGTTATCCCTGTACACAAAATAGTCGTACAGGTCCTATTAATACAGGACCATTCTATAGTAAACTTAATTAATATATATAATTTTTTTAAATTTCTGAAAATATTTACAGAGGCTGGGGGCTAGAGGCACACAGATAGAAAGATAAACAATCGAAGAGACAGATAAACAAATTAAAATGATATTTACACTTAAAAATTGTTAGAAAGTGTTGAAAACGCTTAATGTAAGTGAAAATGCAATTCCAACAAATTTTTATTAATAGCTCTTAATGTAACTGAATATTTTTATGTGGCCCTGTAAGACTAACACTGTAAGTATATACTATATTCTGTATAAATCATTCTTCTGTGCATATGAATAACGCATTTCAATTTCATTAAACTCTGTGCAAAGTAAACTTTGTAAAATTTGTTTGTAGAAATACCTCTCATAGGACGCAAAGAATTTACTCCATTTTACATAGGTAACATCCGATAGTGAACTTGAATAACATATTTCATTTTCATTAAGATTTATGCACAATAAAGTCATTAAAATATGATTGTTATCAAATGATTGATATATGATTGTTATCAAATATCAACCTTGTATGAAAGTGTATAAAAGGGAATATTATTTTATTATTATTTTTATTTTTATTATTTTTTTTAGTGGTCTAACTATACAAAAATATCTCCTTGCAAAAAATAATGAGTTTTACATTCTGTTTATTACTAGAAATAAAATGACTAATGTGGTTTTTCCTATGTTATTGGCATCTCCATAAATTTAATTAAATTAAATTATCCAGTACGAAGAACTTGAAGTCTCTGTCGAAGGCAGGCGAGGGCTCAAAGCGAAGTTTTTAAGCAATATCAATGTATTTCCTTTTAAGTTTTAATTTGTAAAGCGGTATAAAAAATAGTGATTTTTTTTTTTTTTTTAGCTCATTTAAATATAATGACCAGCAAAGCGAGCAAAGCCCGCTAGTTTAAAATAATAAAAAAATATTCTAAAGCGACTGTATTTTTTTTTAATTAAAATTAGAAACTGTTTCTCTTTCTCTATTCTGAAATATCTCACTTTTAAATCCCTCTGCATTGCGTGATCCCATGATGTAAAAGCTGTCTTAATTCTAGTCGTGCAAACATGTATCTATTACGTTTTGCATGAGAGTGAATATCGGCCACCACGATACAAATTGATAAAATAAATAAATAAATAAAAATAAAAATAAAATAATTCTAAACGCTGGAAGGCATTAAAAGGACACTGTTTCTAAAATACCGGGTACAAGATAAAATATAGGACAAATAAGTAAATGGATAACAAAAGGAAATATAGTCTATTACAACTATTTGTTATCGGATAATTTTTACAGGACACCACTATGCAAAATAATGAATTTCCTAAATTTAACGAGTTCCTTTCGTGCAAAGCAGGAAATGTTGTGTGGATGAAGCTATATTTTAATGATTCCATTTATCATGACGTGCTGACTGATAACTAAGTGAACATCGGGAAACAATACGATAAACAGGCAAAATTGAGTGGAAAAGAGGAAATAGTGTTATTTTGCTGCAGGTTGTAAAATATTCGTTATTAAATAAGGCCGAGTTTTCCTTTCATTATTATTAATATTATTAAATAATAACAGGAGACTTGGCGTTGGAATATTAAAACCCGAATAAACTACTACGTCAGAAACGTCAAAGAAAATTATAGCAAATGCATACAGCTGTTTCGGTAGCCTAAAGCGTACCGTCTTCAGTGCAAAAAGGATTCTGAATCAGGAGAAGTGCTCGTATATATAGAAGAGGGGGCCGGATTTAGTTCAACCAATAGGATTACGGGAAAGGTGGGGAGAGTGGCCAATAGGAATTTAGGAAAATTAGCTGTGTAAACAGTAGAAAAATTAAGAAAATGTGGACTGAATATAAAATTTCCAACAGTCAGACAAATAGGGAACAGCGAAATCACAATTTACAAGGTTTTTAAAATTTTTATAAATATAAAAAGCTTCAAAGAAAATGCATTTGCTATAATTTTCTTTGGCTTTTCTGACGTAGTAGTTTATTCGGGTATTAATATTATTATTCAACAATATCTATATTAATAAAATCAGACTTTTGTCTGTAAATTTGTCGGAATCAAAAAATTTTGCGATATCTTCACGTTTCACACCCCATGAAAGCCGAAAATGACTTCAGAAAATTTTGCCTGTGTGTGTGTGTGTCTGTGTGTGTGTCATCGTGTCCGAATGTCGCTTTTTTTGTCCGTCCACGGCTGGACGGAATTCAACGGCGCTTGGCAGGAATTTAGCTCTTCACCCAACTTAAAATTATATCTATCAACTTTTCAAAAATTCCCCCTCCCGTTCCCCCCCCCCCCCCCTATGGGGTAAAAGACTGAAACACGTTTGTCCGGAAATCACTCGAGAACGGCTGGACGGAATTCAACGGCGCTTGGCAGAAACTTAGGTCTTCATCCAACTTGAAATTATATCTATAGAAATTTTCAAAATTATGATTAGTGTTTAAATTGTGGGTAAAAAATGCCTGCGCATGCGCCATAAATATTTTTTTCACTAAAATGCTTTGAATGAAAAAATAAATTATAAAAATAAATTTTTAAGTTAAAAACTTTTGTATTCGTGTGATTTTCACTACAAATTATGAAAAGATTGAAATGAAGTGTTGCCATCTAAGTTTCATACTTTAGTTAATTTTATAAAATCTAATTGTCGTGTCGAAAAACTGTTTACACCCCAGGATTCAGAAAAATCACCTCTTTCATTTGGTATTGAATTTGTACTGATAGGTCTGATATTTCTAATTTATTTTTCCCTTTATCCGTTTTTCGGTTTCCACTTAAATTTCATACTTTAGTTATTTTTTAAAAATCTAATTGTCGCATCGAAAAAACTGTTTGAGCCCCTGGATTCAGCAAAATCGCCCCTTTCATTCGGTATCAAATTTATAAATATAGGTCTGATATTTCTAATTTATTTTACCCTTTTTCCGTTTTCAACCCAGATTCGATATGGAACAGCTTTAGTATTGGATCCCTTTGGCAAAATTTGAAATTCAACACCGAAGTAGCTCGGACGTTTCTCGCCAAGATCTTTAATTGCACAATTGAGATAGCCAATTCAGTTCATCGCAAAAATGGCTTAAAATATTTAAAGTTACCAAAGGGTTCCGATACTTAAGCTGTGCTTTTTGTATTTATTTATTTATAATACTGTCTATTAAAGACTTCTGTGGTCACGAAATTTGGTGTGTAAATTGTTTGTATGCATCCGGCACTTATTGTAACTGCATTTCACGAAATTCGAAATCCCCACCCCCCCTTCTCGGAGTCGGATGGCAATAAACATATGTAAAAACATGTTTTTCCGTTTGAATTCGCTTTGAATTATCTTAGAATGGCGAATTTTGGTGTGTGGATATTGATTAAGAATAATGATGAAGGATATTGGTGTGTGAATATTGCATTATGTACATTAGTGGGATTTTGCAAAACTTCGAACTCACCCGCTGAGGGTGGGGAAGTAAGAAGTGGGTAAGTTGTGCCGAAGACAGTGGGGACCCAGACTCCTAACATTGGGAGCGAGAAAAACTCTACCAATCACAGCGAGAACTTAGGTTATTAATAAAGATATGGCATTTTGACAAATCATTTAAGTTTAACGTCCAGCGAAGCGAGCAAAGCCTGCTAGTATATATATATATATATATATATATATTATTTCGTATGAGAGGTGAAGTTTGTTTATTACGTTACAGGAGCAGAGATGAAACCATGATATTTGCCAGTTACATGTATTTAAAAGAAATTTCGCAAATCAGATAAAGCGTAATAATAATAATGTTCACCGAAATAACATGTTCACCGAAGGCTGAACATGTGCGCAATATGTCATTCTGATTATAACGGAATAATAAAAGGTACAGACGAAGATAATAAATTCATTCTTGCTTCTTCTTGTCTGATGTACGCAAAATCCGTCATGGCTACAATGTCTTCTGAGTTCTGTAAAGATTTTTTTTTTTTTTTTTTTTTTTTTTTTTTTTTGTCAGGGGCCGGGCGGTCACTTTGTTTAATTCCGCTTTTAGGTCTTTGATTGTTTGGGTGCAAGGTCAATTGACAGCGCTAGGGTCCTAGATCTGAGGGCGAGTGCACTCCGTCTAGGTCTTTCTAAGGGGTCCTTACTGCTTTTAGGAAAATTTTCTAATTGTTTTCATTAGTTATCTTCGATATAATAATACGATGTAAAAATAGTAGTATTAAAAAAGTAATACGTCTGGAGGTTACCGATGTTGGTGAGCGATACGCTCTGCTGAGGATCAGAATTCTGTGATATGTCTACGTATCACTCCCAAAGATAAATTACAGTTAATTGTTAATTCACATCAACCTTTAAGATTTATCATTGCTTGAGCAAAATCCTCTATAAAAAATTATTTTATCTCTCCTTTGTTATCTGCCAATCCGAATAATTAATTTAAAATAATTGAAACAAAATGACAATTTAAGAAAAAGAAACCAAAAGCAAGGAAAAAAAAAATAGTAGCATTTCTATATTTTTTCTCATTAGAATAAGAATGTTGTTTTTTTCAGACCCTTACTTTTTATGGTCTTCATGGGGTTATAGGTTGCTCGGACTGTCCCGATCATGAAGTTCTTTTCAATGTCGACTCCAGTAATGGATCCCTATAGATCCTTCAATCGGTATGTTTCAGATACGGTTAAACATCCGTTTATACAGTGTCCCCGTCGCCTTAGGACCGTAGTCCGTGCCGAAGGCGATTGGTCCGGAGGAAACCTAACTGAATGCTGTCCCCTGCTAAAAAGACTAAGATTTCGGGCGGGCATGTCCGGCGCAGTCTTACTATTTTAGCGTCGTTAGCTGGCAGGTCAGGTCCGACAGCCCCGATCGGACGAACCCGAGCAGTGTACGGCGCATCTGGATCGCAAAATTTTCACAGCATGTATACGATCAAGAGCTTGGAAAATGTGTGCTTGAAGAGACAAAGATTCTTGTTCGATACCGACCTCCTGAATCTGAATATGACCCCCATTTTGCCCTATCACCCACAGTTTTTAGGGACGGCTCTCTATTTTTATCACTTTTTGGTAATTTTATGGCTATAAATTTATTTTTAAGGTTGGAACGGATTATTTTAACTATTAAATATCTTCTGAGGGGCTACAGAGTTCGAAAATTCTAAAACATGAACACTTGCGGCAAGGAGAAAATTTAGGGGGGGGGGGATTTGCCACTGAAATTATGTATTACATTTCTTATGTTTTTTTTTTTTTAAGTGTTGAATTAATTGTTTATCATTCTCCAAATCAAATTCATGGCCATAAAATTAAGAACAGTGATAAAAATTGGGGGAGGGGTGGTTTTCCGAGAAAAGGGTGAGTGACTGGGCAAAATGGGAGTCATAGTCGGATTCAGGAGGTCATTTTACATAAGAATCAGCAAGAATGTTATCAAAGCTTGAAAAAAAAAATCTTTTTATCTTTTTTTTTTTTTTTTTTTTTTTTTTTTTTGCAGCGCAATGTAATTAAAAGGGCATTAAAAGCTAGAATTTTCATGGCATCTTCAGGTCATACAATTGATAAATGATAGTAGACAACATATATATATAAAGGGACAGGTGGCAGCTACAGATGCTAGTAGCTTGCCAGAAAGATTGTGCATATAAAGCAGAATTCCTGTATGAATTCCTCTTGATATGCTTATGGAACTTTATGCATAATTAATTTTTTAATACGACAAGTTGTACTATTTCTTTCAATTGGCTGTTTTCGAATCTTTACAAATTTCCATCTATCATCTTGAATAATCTTGCAAACATTTTTGTTTTTTTCTATATGTATAAAACAGAAAGTGTTTGTTATTATATCTGTCCGGATTTTCGACCGGATCATTATATTTTATCAAAAATTGACACACTTAATTACCTAGACAAAATCTATGTAATGCCGTATTTTATAGTTCAATCGGATAATTGGTTCAAAAGATATTAAATAAAAACCCTATTAACTTTAAAATTACTAAGAATTACTGTAAAATTACATAAAAGAGAATTCAATTTAGTAGGATAAGACTTATTTTAATGTATTCTTCCACGTAAAGGCATGCAATAACTGTGTTTCATTTCTTAACATCGGTTACTATGTTCTTTTCATAGAATTTCTTTGGTATAGCTTTAGTATAGGAGCCCCTTGGCAGCTTTAAATTTTTATTACAATTTTATTTTCATTTTATATATTCCCCTGATATTTTTGAGTCAAAAAAAAAAAAAAAAAAAAAAAAAAGGTAGATATAGAAATAATTTAAAATATACTTTCGTCATTTTAAATTTTAAATTATGAAACTTTCAAAAACGAACACGATTTACTAAATTTCTCGAATAATACATCCCTACTTTTTTTTCATAAAGGACACTTAAATTGATTTAAAAAAAAAAAAAAAAAAGATTTTTATACCTTTTTAATAAGAAAAGGTATAAACATATTAGAGATAAATATATTTTTAAAATATGCAGACAGCCATATTAAATTTCTTTTTAACTACCTAAATCAAATTTTTTCGTGTCGTTTCCATAACATTTTCTGTCTAATTTAGAATTAAAAAAAAAAAAAAAAAAAAAAAAATGCTGGAAATGAATAAAATATCACTGGGAATAAAAAATATTTTATGTTCTACTTTATTAATGCTGGTTTATTTTTACATGCGATATTTTTATGTGCACAGGCGTATGAGGTAGAGCAATTTCCTTCCCCCTGCCCTCTTTGTACCTGGAATCTCAAGAATTTTATGCATGAACATTTTTTTATCAATACGTTTTCAAATATTAGAAATAATATAAAACTAGTTATGGCACGCAAAATTTTTGTAGGTTACTTTGAGGGAGTTTTATCATTATTATTATTTAAATATAAAAGATTACTAATTAAAAGCTCTTTTATGAAGTAAAATGTAATGAAGTTGTTGATTGATTTTAAAATGCATCAAGTATCTATGTAAAACGATGTAAAAAAATACATTTATTTATTTATTTTATTTTTATTGTTTATTTTTTACTGTGTTTTCGGGACTATCTGATACTGGACTTATATTAAAAAGAGTGAAGTTGTTTCGGCCTTCAGATTAAAATTATAAATAAAAACTACTTATATTCAGACACTTGTATAATATAAATCGGATTTAACAGAAAGATAAACCTGGCCAAATATTCCAAAATATACTCGTTGAATATAAGAGTGAAATGTACTCAAAAAATAAAAAATTAAAAAATTAATTAATTGATTAAAGAAAATAAAAGAAAGAAAGAAAAAGAAACTACCGGTAATGCCCCTATATTGACAACCTCCCGCCTTCCCTAGAGCCATAGGCAGAGGGCGCATCAATGTTTTACATTTCACAAATTTATTTGAATTACCCATAAACAAGAAGAAAAAATAGACCTAAATGCATCACTATTATTATTATTATTATTTTACATATGACGCTATAATTAATGGAAACGAAATAAAAGTACAAACATTAAAAAATACAGAATATTAAAAATATAATTACATAGAATCATCACATTATTTGCGTTTATAAGTAATAATAAAGAAACTGAATAAACATCGTAAAATGCATTTGCATTTTAGGGTATTTATTAAAATTTTTTACTGGTTATTTATACTCTTTGATCCGGAAAAAAAGTTATCAGCATAGTTCATTAAAATTTAAATACTAAAATAAGCAACATATATATCCTATTTGAGACGAACTCACAGAGACATATATAACGATTATGAAAATCCTGACAATTATCTCAAAAAAATCATATGTTAGGTGATGAAAGCCAAAATTTAGCCATCAACATTGTTTATAGATGTTAAAAAAATATACACAAATCATTAAAACAAAATTCATTTTCAACCTTCTGATTTATTAGTGTCTATTTGACTCAAAATATTTTCTGTGTCCTATAGAAACGAACGTGAAGGAATACTTGTTAAAAATTTTGTAAATACTGAGGATAACATGTTATTTTACTGGAAATATTTTTCTTTTCTTTATTTCTTTTCTATATATATATTTTAAATAGCACTAATGCAATGTATAATAAAGGAGAACAGACCATCAGGGTTAGAGAACATTTTATGTTTCACTCTCACATTTTTTAACATATTTTACATTAAACAAAGTTTAGAAGGACTGGAGAATCTTACAATAACAAGATCTTGTAACTTTAACACTAGAATTACGGCGATCTTCGTATACCTAGAAATACGGCAGGGGTCATTTTGACCCCTGGAAATAAAATCTGTATATTTCCCTATATAAAATTATATATTTTTGAAAATCTAATAAAAATAAACTAAATTACAATGATTAAAGTATATTTTAAAGGGTATGGACAAATAGCTGGCTGAATATCGTTGAATTTCTTATTATTCCATTTTGAGCATATAGTACTAGTTCCTGCTTTGGCATTCTTAGTTATGTCAGAATTCGAATTTCTGGGAGTGGGAACTTATTCATTTTCACTTTCATATAAACTAGAAGATGATATCACATGATCTCTCATTATGACAAATTCTGAATCACTAGAGGTTCCATTTTCATCTCTATTTGAAAAATTATTATCCATTTCAGAACCATGAATCGCAATCAGATAGTTCTTGCATCAATTTAACTGTTTCTTCTTGCGTTAGTCCTCTTCTATGAGCCATTAGTATATAATAAACTCACATAAATATAACATAATAATTTATCAAAAATTGTTATTATATGTAACAAACAAAATGCCTAACAAAATCTACAAACATTTTCTCGAACATAAGCTCTTTTATCTGTTCTCATTTCACAAGTGAATGCATTCCGAAAATTCAAATCACGTGACAGGCAGGTGAGAGATTACACAAAAATATCATTTCCTTTTCTCTTATTTGTTTTTTGTTTAGCAGGTGAAAACAAAAATAGTTTACTGAATAAAAAATATTCAGATACCTTTCTTTCTCACAGGGGTCAAAATGACACCTGCCTGTATTTGTAGGTATAAGCTTTGTTAAGACTTTGTTAAGTCTTTGTTATGACTAAAAGTTAAATAAGGTTTTCTTCAAAACTTTATTTTTTTGAAAAGCACAATGATTTAGGAAAAGTCAAGAAAGGATTAAGATATTTGTGAAAAAATAGAATAAACATTAAAGAAAAAAGCTTGCTTGGGGTCAAAATGACACCTTCCGTAATTCTAGTGCTAAAGCTTTAAAATGATATGCATTATAATATAACACTCTGAAGTCTGCCTTCTGTACACCGTTAATTGGAGAATATAAACTAGAATGCTGCGGCCCTCAAAAAAGTTGCTTCTATATTATCTTACATAACGGCCCGACTTACTAGTTAACCTGTGCAAAACTTAATCAACATACCCCCTTATAATAAAGATTTCATATACTCAGATTGGTGTAATTTTAACCAAAAGTTGCTGAAATATAGCCATACGAAAAATCCCTGAAAGTGAGTAATAGCAGCAAAAGCTGTTGGGTGATCTAAACCGAAATTGAATGATTATAATGTTTCATAATCATCTCACATTTAAAGTTCAATGCATATATTTGTAGCTTCGAAATAGCTTTCCAGTAAACGGTACTAATTTGCATGTAGAAATGTCACCCTGTCGCCAATATGCACATAAATAGAATCAACATAGTACATACATCTTGTATAGTCTTGTATGTATATTTCTACACTTATACACCATAGAAATTGAGAAATTTATACGGAAAATTGCAGCATAGTAGCGTCACATGTTGGGCTTAATGAATTTTTTTATTTATGTCAAGGATCAACCAAGTATAAAGTTTTGCGGAATTCCATCCATTGTCTCTTGAGATAAATAAGCGCCCAAAAAGTTTAGTAACACACGCAGACAGTCAATTTCTACAAATGGTCAAATTGTGTTCTGGACGTCTCACAACGTGTAAATCTATTGGAAATCAAAAGGAGAAAATATTTCCAAATTAAATTCCTTAACTTGGCACAAAATTCATTGTTTAAGCTCAAAATATTTGTTAAGTTGCTCTTTTTTAAGACTCTTTTCTCAAAGAATCGTAAGTTAATTTCTTTTATTTTTTGCCGGTAATATATCTTTTAGTTTGCAACAAATTTAACAAATCTTTAAGAAAATGAAAAAAAAAAAAAAAAAAAAAAAAAAAAAAAACTTGATATATATATACTTTATTTGTACTTCAAATTTTCTGGAGATGAAATATTTTATAACAGAATTATAATTGGGATTAATTAATTATGATTGCAAACGGCTGTAATTATGATTAAATGCAGTAATTATTTTCAGTAATTATGATTTCAAAACATTTCCACAACAATCTCGTCGTTCCAGCTCTATCGCCCACTCTGGGCCGTGCACTGAAATACTGGATAGAGCTCCTGCTATCAGTTAGGATCCAAATGAAGCTAAGCCTCGAAAATTCCGAGTCTTCATCAAGTGCGTTCAGTCCTGCCTCATAGCCAAAAGCTCTGACCGGAAAACAGAACAAGAATCTGGATTTCTCAGCTTAATATTGATGACATTATCAGGGCTTTTCATGAAAACTCAGCTTCAAGCACAATCCAGATCATTCCTGGTACCATCCGTATATACTTGGAAAGCAATCTTCTGGGATGGTGTTAATTATCTCAAGAGCCAGTTGACGTAGCAATTCAGGAGTGTCTGAAGATTTTTTTGTGCTTGATAACAAATCCGGTTGGAAGTATACTCTCGGCATCCCTCGCAAGGGATCAACACAAGACTAAAGGAAGTGTGGCTCGACATCTTGATAGACTGCTTTTAGGGATATTGCACATGAAAAAGGGCTATCTCTTTTTAGTCTCTGATTATTAATTCAATATAAAAGATAATTAACAGTTCTGTGTTCATCCCCATAACTAAGTAATTTACTAAAATGATTCATAAGACTGAGATCTCTTCTCATATTTAGTGGCAAAAAGTCAGACTCAAATAACGCTATTTCGCTAGGAAAGAAGTGACGTAAACCAGTAATAATGCGTCCTCCACACTGCTAAAGACGATCACGTTTCTTAAGATTGGAATCTGATGCACTCGAATAAATCTGTAGACGATGCTCTAAAACAGGTCTCACAAAAGAGATGTACGTTGTCCTAAGGGTAGTCGCATCAGCACCCCAGTCACGGCCAGAAATATGTTTGAGGATATTGAGTAGCTAACTACTTTTGGCCACCAAGGACTCAATATCTTTGTTACAAGCAAATTCTGGGTCAAATACAAAGCCCAGATACTTGGGGTGCTTTCCATAAGAGAAAGGGACACCTCTCATAAATATCTCGGGGTGGTAGTTATATAAATGTTTATTAGTGGTGAAAAAGCTTGTTACTGATTTGGGAACATTAAAAGTTAGTTTATGTTCTGCAACAAAATCCTGGACCCTTGAAAGTGCCAAATTAAGATGTGTTTCAAGCAATTTCATATCTGAGTTTGAATCCTACAGAATGATATGATCAATAAAAATAGCGATCTTGCAGACCCCATTTAGCACCTCCTTCAATCCCTCCAGAAACAGTTAGAAAAGCGTGGGGCTCAAAAATGAACCCTGAGGTACTCCATGAAATAGTCTAAAATTGTCAGAGAAGGCGCTGCCATATTTTACTTTGATGAGTCTGTTCTGCATAAAATCAGAAATCCAAGCAAGGGCTCTTTTCGAATGTTAAAGGATTCATCAAAGAGTTTAAGTCACGAGTTTAAGTTTTATATATATATATATATATATAAATAAAAAAAAATAATAAAAAAAAAAGCTGATATTGTTATAACTTTTATTGAAATAATTCCACCCAAAAATATCGTCAAACTTCATTCAGAGGTTTGGGACAAAAAGAGGTTTCGAAATTGAGACACTAGGAACTTTGCCCGTTTACATCATCAAAGGTATGAAAAATAGTAATTAAAAAGCTTTCCTAATATTTATATATTTTATTTATTGTTTATAAACGAACAAAAATTAAAAAAATTATAATATATTGGTCGCATATGTTAATTTAGGAAATTTCTAAACAAATCACAATGAATCCCTAATATCATGTACTTACATTAAACGAATTAATTCTAACGGAAAAGTCCATTTTTATTTCCTTTGTACTTCTTTCTTTTCGTTAATGAAATTAAGCGGTCAGTTGCACCCGCTGATAAGGTTCGTTAAGCCGGCTTTTCACAGGCACAAGAAATACATTCGATAAGCTATTCAACGTAGGCTTTACGTCATTGGTCAATCTTTTGTGTAAGCGAGTGATGTGGAGGTAGGGGATAATTGTATCCGATCCCCTGTGCTTATCTAGGGAGTCGTTCAGCCTTTGTGTAATAAAATGGTATTTTTCAACATTTCTGTAGAAGCCAGATTCATGTTTGTTGTGTAAGTTAAATAAAGTATGTTCATTTGGAATCTTGGATATCGGAAAGTTTTTTTTTTTTTTTTTTTTCATGTCTTTTAGTTACATTTGTTATAGTTAAGTACATTAGAATTGTTTCGGCGTACAAATAGTTACAAGTGTTCGAAGTAAGTACATTTTAGATATTGTACATTTCTTTTTCATGTATTGTTTGTTATATGAAATGCTTATAAGCATAAAGTCCATAAATTAACTATTGGAAGAATCATTAAGAATGAATGAAAAAATTAATTAAAGAAATATCAATATTGCATGAAATACGTAATTGGAATATTTTTAAGTAATTATATTGCATTTTCTTATTTTATTGTCCAAATAAATATAAATGCACGCTTTTCATTCTTAATATTAGCATATTTAAACGAATTTGTTTCAACATTCAATATAAAATATTTAAACATTTTTGTTCATAGAAACAAACAAACAAAAAGAAAAAAAAAAAAAAAAAAAAGAACAAAATTCGGTATATATTAAAAAAAAAAGTATTTAATTATATTTTAAATATCATATTATTATTTAATATAATTTTCCCTTACATATTCATTAATGAAATTTTTTTCATATTCCCTTTAATTTTATATTTAAATTATTAAAGCATGTACTTTTATCATTAAATTAAATTAATTATTTTTAGAAATTATATAAATTTGATTTTGTAAATTATATTTTAAAGTTATAATTTAATATATATATATATATATATTATTTTGAATTTATCATTTATTTTAAATTGTTATGTTCTCCCAAATGCTAATTTTCAGTTAACACGATGACTACACTGCGCTGCAAAAAAAAAAAAAAAAAAAAAATAGAGAGAGATCTGATACCATTCTTAGTGATTATTATGTAAAATGACCGTCTGAATCCGAATATGACTCTCATTTTGCCCAGTCACCCACCGTTTTCTAGATACACAACCCTCCCTCAATTACTTTCCCTATTCGATAATTTCATGACCATGACTTTCATTTGAAGAATGAAAAATAATTAATTTAACACTTAAAAAAATAATAAATAAATAAAGTTTAAAAAATAACATTAATAACAGATAAAAAAAAAAAAAAAAGAAAGATATGTAATGCATAATTTTAGTGGCAAATCCCTCAAAAATTTTCCCTTATCGCAAATGTCCATGTTTTAGAATTTTCCAACTCTGTAGCCCCTCAGAAGATATTTAACTGTTAAAATAATCCTCCCCCCTCCTAAATAACAAATTTATAGCCATAAATCATCGAAAAATGTTAAAAATAGGAGGCTATTGCTAAAACACGGTGGGTGATAGGGCAAAATGGGCGTCATATTCGGATTCAAGAGGTCATTTTACATAAGAATGTGCTGAAATGGTGTCAGAGACAATTTTCATGTCGAACAGTGCTATTTCTTTAAAATATTACTCTAGCATCGGTTACTATATTCATTTCTTAAAATTGCTTTGTTATAGCTTATAGCCCCTTGGCGGTTTTTATATTTTTGTTGCCATGATGATGAATTAAAATAGGTGTCGCATTTGCGTATGTAAAGACTTTGAAGAGAATCGACATTGGTAATTCGGTGCCAAATTTCAAATTTCACAAATTGGTTCAATATGGTAGCTGTTCTATTTCTTTTGCACGATTTTTCTCAGTTTTATTTTAATTATTGAAAAAAAAATGTTTGCACATTATTTTTTATTTATTTATTTATTCATTCATTTATATTATATTATATTTACATTTATTTATTTAATTATATTTATTTTATTTATTTATTAATATATTTATTTTTTGATATAAAAAAATGTATATTCACTTATTTATTCATTTACTTTTGGCATCAATTTGACTTTTCACTTTTAAATAATTTAAAATTTAAAATGGGGTTTTTACTCAATATTTTTTAAATAAAATTAAACTAAAAAATACAGCGTCAGCTAGATTTTGTCCTTATTAATAAGTGTACCGATTTTTGATAACATATAATAATCCGACCAGATACGATGGAAAACTTTCAATTTTATATATTTTAAATAAAAACAAAAATATTTGCACGTTCATTCAATGCGTAATATAGTAAACGGCGAAAATGCAAAATTGCTGTCTGAAAGAAATAATATGACTGGTCGTACTAAAAATAAATAAATAAATAAAAATAAAACCCCAAAAATATTAAAATTAATATTTTTTGAGAAAAATCCTTCAATGCAGGGTTATGCCTCGGCCAAGTATTAAGTAATTTATATCGGCCAAGTTGTTTGACCATCGTCAGCTATTGCATTTTGTAAGTGTTCATTTATTTTTTCCCTCTTTTATAAATTTTCACATATATGTTAAATATTTGCATTTTTTTTTAATGATAATTTGCTTTTTATTACTGTAATGTCTTTTTTTTTTTTTTTTTTTTTTAATGCACCTGAGGTGACTTTGACACCCTTTGGACCTGCATTTCGCATTTATGAACATTACCTTCAAGTGTTCCGTAATTGTGTAATTATAATATAACATTAGCTAACTCCTCAATCCCACAGTATCATTAGATTTTTCAATAACAGTGTTGTAAAGTCAGAATGGTGTACTAAGTGGGGTGTCAAAGTCACCCCAGTCGTGGGTTGACTTTGACATGCACAAGTTTTTCCCATTTATTGCCGTATTTTTCACATGCTAGTGTCGTAATTACCCCATATTGAGGTTTATGTTATTAACAAACCTTTATATGTGTAAAATTTACATTTGATGTTGTCAAAGAAATGGTTAATAACTTCTGGGCTTACACTTGCACGGGATGTTTTGATATTGGCAGCTAAACGCACAGATAAGTTGTTTTTTCGTATAAAACCATCAATAAAGTCAGAAGCTGGAAGATTGTCTTTGAATATTTTGATGTTTGCACCCTTTTTGTCTAGTTTTAACGACAGCCTGGGCATCAGGCTTAGTTAACGGAAATCCCCACATAGCAACAGTGGTTAAAGTCTCAGCTAGGATTCTTTCCTCATCTCCTCTTGGAACAGTTTGGCCACCTGGAGTCTTGTTGTGTACACTAGTGACCTTGTTGATGAGAGTTGCACGTGGAATGCCAAATATTTGCGAAGCTTTATTCTTTGATAAGCCATTTTTTATGGCGGTCACCACCAAGTCCAATTGCTCAACGTTGTAATTGCGGGTAACGTCTTGAACCAGCAACACGACTGTACTTTCTTGGCATTTTTATTGTTCATTTATCTGAAAAGAAAAGGATAATAATTTTTATAATAACCCCAAGTACAGTACATGAGCAAAATATAGGCATCAAACACAAAACATGATGGGTGTCAAAGTCACCCCAGTTTATATGTTTATAATGTTTTTCATCTATAATACACATATCGATCTTTCGAATGGGTTTATTTTTTTTCCTTTATTCATAAGATGTAGGGTGTTATACTGCTTTTTAGTATTTTATTAGCAGTACCTAAAGTATATATATGCGTAGGTGTGTACCAATTTTATATTTTTATTTTGGAAAAGGAAAAAAAAAGCATAAATGCATTTTTATGAAGACGTTTAATTATGGAATTTATTAGTACAAAAATTTACAATATTTTAAGAATGGTTTTAAAATATGTTATAAGGATCCTCAATTATGCGGTATATGTGAAAGGTTTTCTTACATATGTATATATTATATTTCTAATAAATAAGGCAATGAAAATTTAAGACATAATGTATATTAATACACAGTTATTTGCGAAATAATTAAATATAACACCATTTAATTATTTATCTACCTTGCTAATAAAGTTGTAATCTGACGACTGTGTTGCGTAATCCTTATTGTAAAAGAAAAATTCCATGTTATAACAGATTGTATTTTATGCAACTTTAATATTTGTTTTACGTACCTAAACAAATAGTAACATACCAACTATTTTGTAAAGTTGTTTTCCGCTTGAAAAACAAAGCTTTTACTCTCAAAACTATATTTCATTCTTTGAAGAACGAAATCCACGCGATGATAATGACTTTATTCCAAGCAAAAAAGGGAATCAATCTAAAAACATTTTGGGAACTTTATTGTCTCTCCAGGATTTATTTTCTCACATGGATTCTGTGCTCTTATTTCTGAAATAAGCCTCCGGTCTTACTGAAAACATTTATTTGCACTCTGATATATTCCCTGCGTACTCTATTTTCCTTATGCCAGCCTTGAGCTTTGTTTCAGGAAGAAATCAGCAAAATGGATTTAGGTGGCTTAGATCGTTTTTCTTTCGGATTCCCCCACGTGTGTCGTAACGAAAGATTTGCAATCTAGAAAAAAGTTCTTTCGCCATTGTTTGATTATTTTGTACATAAAAGCCTGATTGATTTTATGAGTTAAGTGATTTTGTAATGCAAAGAAAATATGTTGAAATGCATAAAAAATTGTAAAACTTTTTTAAAAAGGATTAAAAAAGTGATGGTATATTAAAATAAAATTCCACTTTATATGAAGCTACTTTGTAATTCCATACAAAATCTGTCAGTCACAAACAGAGATATTTTTGCTTGCACCATTATTTTCTAACAATAATCGCTATCCTGTTTAATCACGAAAAACGCCTGCAAATTTATGGCAAAAAACGTAAATTTCTGTACGATTTACACTACTTTCTATAGCGGGAATACCCTCATATATTATATTAGTATCGCGTCACACCCCTACAAGAAAACTGACGCATCTGAAAAAAAAAAAACGGCAATTTTGAGTTTACATAATTGAAAAATGTGTGTAAAGTGCCCCAACATGAACAAAAATCCTCACATCTCTATCTTTTAATTTATCCACCTGATAGGCAGTTGTGTTGTACGTATAGTATATCAATGCTTTATCGTTACCTTTAAGTTGATTTTTCTCAAATATTGCATTTTTTAATTGTATCACTTTATACAGGTTATATAGCGATATGCCATAAACTAAAAAGAAATCTACTCTAAAAGAAATATAAAAAAGAAATATCGAAATAAGAAATTTACAAATCTAAAATTCAATAATAATAAAAATTATAATAAGCCATTGTTTGATTATTTTCTCATAAAAGCCTGGTTGACATAAAACTTAACTGATTTTGCAAATACAAAGAAGAAATATTAAAATGCATAAAAAATAACACTTATTATCAATGAAAGGTTTTTTTTTTTTTTTTTTTTTTTTTTTTTTTTAATAAAGTTCTATTTTATATCATGCTTATATATTCTATTAACGTCATATATCATTAATTAAAAATAAATACACAGTAAATTAAAAATTTAAATATGTATCGTAAGGAAAAAAATTAGTCTGAAAAATAGTTCTGTCACGATTAAAATTATTTTTGTACATAAAAATCTTTTTTTTTTTTTTTTTTTTTTAAGAATTTTTTTTTGTAATTAATAAAAACAAATTTGTGTATATATATATATATATATATACATGGTGTTCCACAAGTTCCCTCCTCCCCTCCTCGAAAATGAGTCGAAATTGAGCCGCTAGGGAGGGTAACTTTAAAATTTCAAATAGGTAGGTGTCTTGTGATACATCCCTGGAAAAGTCTCTTCAAAACAATGAATTTTATATAAATAGTTTTGCCATACGGTGATTATTAAGGGAGATACATGAGTTTTTAGACTTTTGAAATTGGAATTTTATACTTATGTATCCCTTTTAATAATCATTGCAGGACAAAACTGTTTATATAAAATTCATTGTCTTGAAAAGACGTTTCCAGGGATGTATCACAAGACATACTTAGTCCAAAAATGTTTGGGCCCGGGAAAGGGGGTAGTAGTAGTAGTGCTTTTAAGGAGGGCAACTTTAAAATTTCAAGCACGAAAGTACATCTTATGATGCATCTGTAAACGTCTTTTCAAGACAATGAATTTGATATAAATAGTTTTGCACTGCAATGATTATTAAAGGGTATACAATCCACATTTCAAAAGTCTAAAAACTCATGTATCTCCTTTAATAATCATCGTAGTGCGAAACTATTTATATCAAATTCACTGTTTAGAAGAAACGTTTTCAAGGATGTATCACAAGATATACCTTCCTATTTAAAATTTTAAAGTTGCCCTTCCTAGCGGCATCCCTAGCCCCCCCCCCCTCCACCCCCCTAGAGCGAACGTTTTACACCAAAAGGGGTCCTTCACGTGTTCATTGAACACGTGTTTCGCCATTTTTCATAATTACGACTCATTTTCGAGTTAGGAGGAGGGTGTTGGAACACCCTGTATATATATATATATATATATATATATATATATATCAAAATACTCTGACTAATCAATCTATTAACTTTTTAGATCTCAAAATAATCATCGATGGTAATAAACTTTACACAGATATCTATGACAAACGGCAAGATTTTTGTTTTAATGTAAACTTATTTACACATTTTAATTCATGTCTGCATCTTTCGGTATTTAGAAACATCATCATTAACCATTTATTTCGAATTAATAATTTATGCTCTGCAAAGTTTAAAAACAAGAATATTAATAAACTGATCACAGCCACTGCTATAATGGGTTTTCCTAAAAACTTTGTATTTTCTATTTTATATCCTTAACCATGTCTCTGTCAGTACAAAAAAAAAAAAGCTGTGTACACTCTTGTGTATATCAACAAAAAAATTATAAAATAATAAAAGACAATAAAAAAGGTGGCGGTTGGGTGGGCAGATGTTTGATTACGGAGGTGGGGTGGTGTTGTAAGGCTGGATGGTTGGGTGGGTTTGTGAAATTAAATTTAAAAAAAAAAAAAAAAAAAAAAAGTAGAAGGTTTGTTGCATTTGCTTTGTATTACTATGCATACTTTCATTTTCCATTAAAATTTCAGTTTTTTCCTTTTTGAGTTGTCAACTATATTTAATGTTCTAATTATACTGTTAAACACAATGTGATAAATCGGTGAATTTCATTGTGGCTTCGTGGTTTCATTGTTGTTCATCTGCTTTGAAATTTGCATTTTTAAATCCATATGGTTCCTGTTCTGGTTGTGGCAGGCTGGGGGAGTGTTGCCGGCATAAAACTAGTGTAACCCCACAGGCAAGTCACAAGTCTTGCCGCCTGCCTCCTTCTTCCTATCTTGTGTTTCTTGAGTTGTTTTTTCATTAATTTTGATAAGTTTATGGTTTTAAGTTAAGATTTGTTGTTTTACTTTATTGATTCGTTTGTTTTGCAGGCTGTTAATTGGTGAATCTGGTTTCTTTGCATTAGTATATTTCGTCCACTGGTGATTTTTTTTTTTTTTTTTTTTTGTCTTATTGGTCATTGGTGTTTCAGTGATCTTGTATCTGTTGCTTGGCTTCTACTATGCTTAATAGATCATC
The DNA here is from genome assembly GCA_963930645.1 of Salticus scenicus. Lineage (NCBI taxonomy): Eukaryota > Metazoa > Arthropoda > Arachnida > Araneae > Salticidae > Salticus > Salticus scenicus. The sequence goes on from OZ005650.1 coordinate 372,798,386, forward strand.
TTTATTATATATATATATATATATATACACATATATAGAAGTACATAAAAAATTATAAAATTTGTAAAATTATTTAAAAAAGTGACATTATTATAATGTAAATTACAGTTTGTATAGTACTTATGTATTCTGTTAGCATCATCTTTCATCAATTAAATTAAAGATAGAATAAATGTATAAATAAATATAGTATTGGGAGAATCGCAATCGAGAAAAAAGTTATTTCGCAAGTGTTTGATATTTTATATATACAAAGTTGAAAGTCTCTCACTCTATCTGCCTGGGTTTTTAGTTCCTTATACAAAGTATAACATTTAGCTGATCGCTACCAAATTGGTATTTTTAAAAATCAGGAAAAAATGCAACGAACGCCGCATTTTCTAGTTTATTTGGATAATTTGTTCAAAAGATATTAAATAAAACCCCTATTTTACCCTTAAATTAAAAAAAAAAAAAAAAAAAAAAGATGCCAAAAATTAAATTAATTACACATTCATTTTTTTTCAGACATAAAAGAAAATATATTTATTTATTACACGAGGTAAAAAAAAAAAAAAAAAAGGTGAGGGTTTTTTTTTTTTTTTTTTTGTATGCAAATGTATTTCCTTTTATGCCAAAAAAAAATTACGTTTTAAGTTTTTTTTTTTTTTAATTTAAATTAATTGTTTATTTGTAGTTTTATTTGTTTATGTTATCACAATGAGTTCAAATGATTATAATTAGGACTTAACATGTAAACATGTAGTAATAAACGTGTAGTAATTCTTCTTTATTATTCCTTTAAACGTTTCTCCCAATATTAACGTTTAAACAATTTTGAAACTTAACGGTTATGTAAATAACAAACTTCTGTTTATTCATGTGTTTCACATCCATACATGAATAAAAATAAATCTGGCATGAAACAACCACAAGACTTCCATTACCCACTATTACACATATTATATGCATATTTTGGAGATAATGTGATCAGAAGACATAAAATTGATGTAACGAAGTAGAAACCTAAAAATATTTCTGTAAGAGAAACTTGATACACGTGTAACGACATTGTGAACAAAGTTTACAAGCAAGTTAAAAAATGAGAAAAAAAAATTGATAGAGTTATTTATTGAAACACTAGTTTCTGAGATTTAAAACTGACCTACCTAAGCAGGATTACTGTTAATTTTCCAGTGAAAACCACGTAATACATGAGAAAGGATATCAAAAATGGATTTATATAACAATTTTAAAGAAAATCGTTAGAGCTTTTTTCGAGATACCAACTTTTACCCAAAATTGGTATACTCAGTTATTGAATGGAAAAGAATAATCACACTTAAATGGATATTTAAAAGGGAGTTAATATGGTGAGTTTGAAAAAAATGTAGAGCTATTTATGCAGAACACCTATCAACTTTGTTGAACTAACCAACTGCATCATTCGAAAGAGCATCTAATAGAGTGTTCACATAGCAACTTTGAAGAAAATCGTTAGAGCTGTTTTTGAGATACGGACTTATATTCCCATTTCCGGTTTCCGAAGACCCATTTCTGGTTTTCCAATTCTCGCTAAAATTTGGAAATTTCATCTGTACACCAGACGTATTTCAATTCTAAAGTTTCGTATCTATATCTTTATTAGTTTCTGAGCTATAATAGCCAGAAGATTCTCCACATACATACATACACACACACATACATATCATCTGTACACCAGAACTGTCTCGATTCTGAAGTTTCATCATTCTATCTTTTTTAGTTTTAGAGATATGTTAGCCAGAAGATTCCCCACATATATACATACATACACACTCATCAATTGCCGAAAACTACTTTTTTAGACTCAGGAGACCTTAAAACTTTTAAATCAGGTTAAAACTCTATATCGAATTTTTGGGCCGAATGACCGAATACAATACTTCCATTACCTACGGCAACTGGGTAATGAAAGTAAAAAAATAGAATCGATTCCAAAAATTAATTATATTTAATATTTAAACTACGAAATATGCATTGAAAACTGACATAAAATGGAATTGTGCGCCAAAAAGTATAAAATAAATTCCTTTAGCAGAGAACATAAACACTACTATTAATCATAAGTTTTGAAGTCAGCACAAAATTTACTAAATATAAATATAGATATACATAATATATAATATATATACAGTGGACTCGCGTTACAACGACGCCATTGGAACGACTCAGTTTGTGTCGTTATGGTTGTGTCGTTATGTCGCAATTTATTTGATATAGCGACCATTATATCAAATAAATTGAAAATAATATTTCAAATGATGAACTTTTCATTAAATTTGGTTTGATAATGGTTGCAAATGACAAACTGCATGTAAAATATAAATTGTATTAGAATTTATAAGTGAAGTAAAATTTTAAAATTAAAATGAATTAAAAATATTAACCAATGGGCTGGTTTGTTGTTTGGTTGGGTTTTAAGTCGCAATAGTGCTGCGCAATGGGCAACTGGTGACGGTCTGAGACTCACCAATAAAAGTGGTCCGGAGGCATACCATTACAATTTTGATCCTCCACGGAAGGAAATTAACCAATGAGAAACATTATAATTTTCTCAAATTTGGCGAAAATGAAAATAATGATTCCAGATGACCATTTCAATTAATTATACGGTATATGTGTACCATAAAGTATAAATGGTACCATAAAAATTTTAAATGAAAGAATAATTTTGTTTTGATAAAATTTACATAATAAAAAAGAAAAGAAGTGTGTGAATTGCTTACATACTGTACAAAAAGCAAATTATCCTATCTATTTATGAACAACTTATTACATGTTTAATATTTTATGAAAAAAGCAATAATCGAGTTTTGATGTAATTTTGTAATTGGAAAAATGTATTTTTAAAATGAATAGTGTTTTCAAAATATTCATTTCCATAATTTTGATTTTCAAATGCATCCGAAAGATTCCTTAACAGCACATTTTCGCCAAATGACATCTTTAGGATATCCACTGGATAAAAAGACATCCTAAGGACATCCTAAGGAAGTGCTATGGATATGTGTGCTGTTAGGATTGTTACGTATTTTCGTAGCTCATTTTTGATTGTAGGATTACTAATTTTTGGAATATAATTGATATTTTCATTATTCTCTATATTTAATATCCCTTTTGCCTTTCCACTTTCAATAATCTTCACGAGGAACTTTCGATGAATCTTCTTCACACTCCCTCAATTTGACAAAATCTGTTTGTTCGAAGCGATTTCTGATAGTTTTTTCGAAAATTTCTTACCAAACAACTTATGTAGTTTGGATTGCATTTAAAAGGTAACATCAAACTGCATCTCATTTTTCCAATGAAGTAAAATTCGTTGGATTCCCTCTGTCTCCCTTTTTCTTTTTCTCTTTCTTTCTTTCTTTTTTTTCTTTCTTTCTTTTTTTTTTCTTTTTTTTTTTTTATTTAAGTAAAGATCACATCTTAAACTATAAATTGGAGGAAGTACAGTCGTTTACTGGGTCGTTATAAAAAGAGTGTTGTCTTTTCCTGGTCGTTAAATCAAATATGAAATAACATTATCTTAATTGGAAGTTAATCGGGAATTTTTAAAAGGTCGCTATATGGCGTTGGGTCGTTTTAACACAAGTCGTTATAACGCGAGTCGACTGACTATATATATATTATGAGAACCTTTCCAAACATTGGATAAGATGAAACCAAGTATCACATAAAGAACTAGAAAGAACATGAATAAAGATTTCTGAAAGAAAAGAAAACCCATTAATATTCTTAAGTGTAATTAAGTGCGTGGGTCAAATTAAGAATTAAATAAATATAAATATTTTAATGAGTAATTGTGATCCGAAAAAGGTTCTTTCTCCATTGTTTGATTAGTTTGTGCCTCATTGATATAAGTTTCATTTTTGTAATGAAAAGAAAATATATTAATGTGCATCAGAAATTATAAAAATTATGTTTGAAATAGTGATAATATTTTAATATGAAGCACCACTTTTTATATATAATGCTCTTATATACTATTAGTATCATGTTTAATTAACTAGAAATAAAATGAATGTAAAATGAAAATTTAAATAAATATAAATATTGTATCAGAAATGTGTAATCTAGGAAAATGTTTTTACGCCATCGTTTTATTATTTTGTGCCTGACTGTCCTAAGAATTAAATTAATTTGTAATGTATAGAGAATATATTTAAACAAAAAAATTTCTTTTAAAATCAATCTTAAAATAAGTAAAATTAAATATATAAATAAATATAAATATCTTAATGAGAAATTCGTAATCTAGTAAAATGTTCTTTCTCCATTGTTTGATTATTTTCTACATAAAAGTCTGATTGAACTACGAACGAATTAAGTGATTTTGTAATATAATACAAAGACTATATTTTGAAGTACATAAAGGAAATTTATTAAACTAAATAATAATAGTAATCATAATAAATGAAATAAAATACGTCATTTTTTTAAAAAGTAAAATTACATATTATGCAAATCTGTTAATCCTGTTGATAATAGGCCTTTAATTCAAAATAAATAAACAGTAAATTAAAAATTTTTGCGATACAGATATTAACTGAATTGCACTATAACTATATCGAAAGGTATTCAAATAAAGCTCAAACTACAAAACGCTGATTTGCGTAACTATTTTTTATTTATTTATTTGATTGATTACTGTTTCAGAGTTATTTTAAAACTATTTTGCTTTGTATGATTTTTATACCTAAGGAATAAATTCTGTATCAAAACAAGAACGAAAAATCATGCAGTACGCATTGATTATTAACCCTTTCCAACTGTCCGCACTTGTTGTATCGTATAAATTTCAATATTCTTTGCCTACGATATCACACAAGAGACAGGCAATAGGACTGAAAAGTATACAGATAGACTATAATCGCTCTTAGACATTGTTGGAAAATGTTAAAAAGGCTCAAAACAAAAGAAAATGCAGCCGTTAGATTATAATTGCAGCCCTTAATGTGTCTGAATATTTTAGTGTAGCCCTATAAATCTGAAGGTTAATCATATCATATTCTATACAGAATATTATTTTAGAATATTAACAATACACGTCAATTTCTTTACGATTTTTACAGTAGAAAGTTATTTAAGTGTGATTCTGAAAAATGTCTATCCTAAAACACATTGTATTGGCATTTTTTTTTTTAAATGTTGTCCTTGTACATAAACTAGTTGTACAGGAACAGGACCTATTAATGTTATTTTAAATAGGAAAATTTCCATAGTGCACTTGATTAATATATAACTTTTTTTTTTTTTAATTCTAAAAATATTTACGGACACTGGGGTCGGGAGACAGACAGATACACAAATTGAAATCATATTCACTTTAAATATTGTTAGAAGTTTGTTAAAAACGCTTAATGTAAATGAAAGTACGATTCCAGAATTTTTTTTATAAATAGCCCTTAATGTACCTGAATATTTTTGTGTGGCTCTGTAAATCTAATGCTAATAATACTATATTCTATAGAAAATATTGTTTTGTGCATATGAATAACATATTTCAATTTCATTAAGCTTTGTGCAAAATAAAAGTATTAAAGTTTGGTTTATAGAAATGCGTCTCACAGAACGCAGTGCTTTGGAATACTTTCGAGCGTCCCTGTACACAAACCAGTGGTGGTATTTAAACCTTTTAAACAGGAAACATCCGATAGTGAACTTGAGTAACGTATTTCGATTACAAAAAGATTTGTGTACAGTAAAGGTATTAAAATATGGTTTATAGAAATACACCTCCTTTAGAATACAATGCATTGGAATATTTTTGGGTGTTCTTATACACAAATCAACAGAGGTATTCACTCCATTTTCAAAATGAACATTCAGTAGTTAACTTGAATAACATAAGAAATTCCATAAATATTTGTGGGAGTTAGAGCGCGGACAGAGAATGGATGGGCACAAGAACAGATAAAAAGATACACTAATTAAAATCATATTCACAATTAAAAATTGTTAGAAAATGTTAAAAACACTTGATGTAAACGAAAGTGCAATTGCAGCAAATTTTTATTAATATCTATTTAAGTAACTGAATATTTTTTTGCGGTCCTATAAGTCTAATGCTATATATATTATATTCTATAGAAAGTATTATTTTGGACATATGAATAAGACATTTCAATTTCATTAAGCTTTGTGCAAAGTAAAGTTATTAAAATTTGTTTTATAGAAATACCTCTCATAGAACGCAATGCTTTGGAATACTTTCAAGTGCGCTGCACACAAACCAGTGCTGGCACTTACTTAATTTTACAAAAGAAACATCCGATAGTGAACTTGAATAACATATTCATATTTCAATAAGATTTGTGTAAAGTTAAAGGTATTAAAATGTGGTTTATAGAAATACTTCTCATAGAACACAATGCTTTAGAAAACGTTCGGGTGGCCCTGTACACAAACCAAGAGAGGTATTCACTCCATTTTCACTGGGGAACATCGGGTAGAGAACTTAAATAGTAATATCAGTTTTAAGGAATTTCATAAATTCCTTACGTGTTAAATATACTAATAAAATAAATACGTGTGTTAAAGCGTGGACAGACAGACAGACACGCAAGAAGAACAGACAAACAGATACACAAATTGAAATCATATTAAAACTTGTTAGAAAGTGTTAAAAACGCTTAATGTAAATGAAAGTGCAATTCCAACAATTATTTTTTGATAGCTCTTAATTTTACTGAAAATTGAATAAAATATTTCAATTTCATAAAGCTTTGTGAAAAATAAAGTTATTAAAGTTTGGTTTATAGAAATACCTCTCATAGAACGCAATGCTTTGGAATACTTTCGGGTGTCTCTGCACACAAAGCAGTAGAGGTACTCACTTTATTTTCAATGCACTGTTAAAAATTTCTGTAAATTTAATGTAAATATTTATCCACAGTCTCTGTAAATTTATAGTAACTCTTAGTTAAAAGTGAATAATCAAGATTTTCGATCATTATTCTGTGTTTTTAGCTAATTTTATTTTTTAATTTTTTAATTAAAATTAAAAATGACTGTTTCTACTTTAGAAAAAGCATTTTAAGTCCGAAATATATTATCACCAATAATTAATTAAATTAATATTAGGCATTAAAGTGAATGTATAAAATAGTTTTTTAACATATCCGTTTATTTTTCTTTATAATTTTACGTAAGACTTAACCCTTTCATGGTCATGAACGTGTATACACGGTCAGAGTTTTTTACTTCTGAATCATTTATTCATTGCTACGGATTTGCTAAATAGAAAACAATCAGTTTCTCAGTATTCGTGATAAATTTGTAATATTATTAGTACTTAATGACTTTAAAATATATGAAACACATCCCACTAAAATGGCTTTGAAACGCAAAAATTAAAAATGGCGTGACCATGAATGGAAGATAATACATTACACAAAGTTTTCTGTTGAAATTTTTAACGGTGTAGGGAACATCCGATAGTGAACTTGATATATCAGTTTTAAGAAATTCCATAAATATTTACGGGAGTTAGTATGCAGACAGACGGACAGACAGACAGAAAAGGTGAAATTATTAACACTTTTCAACCTTGTTGGAAAGTGTTTAAAAAAAAAAAAAAGTTTAATTGTTACTTACTTAGTACTAATTTTTTCTTTCTTTCTTTCTTTCTTTTTTTTTCTTTTTATACTTATTATGTATGTGAGGGATTAATTAGGCAAGTTTTAGAACATATATTATGAATGCTACTTAAAACAAAATATTATACATTCAATGCACCATGTAAGTAAACTGCTGTAATAGAAAGATGTAGTTAAGATGTACATACTGTATGATTTTATTATTTTTTTTAATCATAAAAGTATATTTATTTTTATTGGCAATGTAGGTATAGAGTAAAATGTATTATTATTATTATTAATTTCCTTTTTAGTGAAATAGTTATTTTTAAGAAGGATTTTTTTATGCACTAATTGAATACATAAAATGTACGCATATGTGTAATCGGTGTTAATAAAAAACAAGTCTATAAATCCCAGTGACAATAAAATAATAACAATGATAAAATTTTAAAGTTCAGCTTATTTTTATGGAAATTTGATTTACAAAGATCTGAATTTATATTTCTTTCTTTCTTTTTCAGATGCTCCTCTAACGAAGAAAACCTTTTTAGCGGCAGGTAAGTTTATAATTTTAAACGTAAAGTTTATTTTACATTGTGTGTACATTGAATGAGTGCGCTTATTTGTCTGTAGTAAAAATCAATAATCAAATATTGTACATAACTTTATGTTGATTTATCCGCTTGAACAAAAAGTATAGGAAAATCCAAATGCCAATCAAGATTTCATAATATGCTACGATTTTCAATATACATCTGTTGTCATAAGGTATTTTCAGTATTTCACAAATATTAATGTTATTTAATATTTCATATCATTAATTCTAAAAGTGTTAAAATCAGATTGCACTCATCTAATATGTCTAACATGTTTCCAATACAATACCCTAAATTTACTGTTTTATGATGTTATATAGGAAATAAGTTGAATATTCTCCCAGGAACAGATATGTGATACATTAATAATCAAAGAAACCAGATAACTAATTCCGCCTTTAAATGGCAGCAGAAATCCAATGGAATAAAACTTCGAATGCTCCAAGATTACAAGAGAATTTTCCTTCTAATCCGATTTAGAAATACGCGTGTTTCGTTTACGTGATTGAATGTTTCATAAATTTTGCGGTTTATGAGAATTATTTCAACAATAATTAATTATTAAATGACATTTAAAAGGAATGTAGCTTATGAAAGTTAATAGCATTCACAATGTTGCTTTGATTTTTAAAACTGTTAAGTATATGAAATTAGAAGGATTTAAATAACATTTAGGATTGAGAAGCTTCAGTCAATGCATTTAGGAATTGCCTGATTGCAGAAATTTATTTTTATAGTAAAGGAATTTATAGGTTTTCTATTAAAGTCGTATGCGTGAAGGTTTTTATTATTATTATTATTTTTTTTTTTTTTTTTTTTTTTGTCCTTCCTTCTTCTTTGATGTATTTGAACGGTAGGGGGGAGGGGGGAATTAAACGTAAGAAATTAAGATATTTAAAATGCATATATTCATTCAAAAAATTATAGTTCTTATTATAAGTACATACTATAAATACGTATATTTACATACTACAATTACATACCTGTATACAAGGTGTGGCTATTAAATAACGAGACTATTGCTTCTACAGATGAATAAATATGCGACAAATCCGAACGACCGACAGCTGTGCAGCGTAAAGGCTTTTCTTTCGATTGCAGCGTCTCCCGTGTTTGTAGAGAAATCAGTCTGGCCGTAACCTTCATTTGTGTAAGAGGTGTTTGTTTCGTTTTGCCGAAAACATTATAAGTGTAAAAGTAGAGCAAAGAATTGTCGTGAAATTTCACGTGAAGCTTGGTAAAACCGCTAGAGAAACTTATCTTTTATTAAAACAAGTTTATGGCGATGAGTGTTTATCACGTGCGCGACTTTTTGAGAGGTTCAAGATTTTTCAAGATGGCCGAGAAGACGTTGGAGATGATGACCGCCCGGGTCGCCCTTCCACGTCCAAAACGGGTGAAAACATCGAAAAAGTCTCTAATCTTGTCAAACTATTAACCAACCTTACTATCTTGAGGTGCTTGCTCAATTCCGTGAAAGAGTAAGGAAAAAACGACCCGAATTGTGGAAGAAAAAGTCATGGCTTCTCCATCCAGACAACGCGCCGTCTCACACTGCATTGTCTGTCAAGACGTTTCTAGTCAAGTACAGCATACCAGTTTTGAACCATCCACCTTATTCACCTGGAATGGCCTCATGTGACTTTTATCTGTTCCCCAAAGTCAATTCTGCATTAAAAGGAACACGATTTGAGTCAGTTGAAGGTGTGAAAGAAAAGCGGCACGCTTCATGCAGGAGCTCACAGAACAAGACTTCCAACACTGTTTCGAACAATGGAAAATTCGCATGGAGCGTTGTAGGGATAGAGGAGAGGTATATATTGAAGGTGATAATAACTAAATATGTATAAATTTAAAATAAAATGTTTTACAGCAATAGTCTCGTTATTTAATAGCCACACCTCGCATACCTGTTTGAAATTCCTAACAATATTCTTTTGTAAAATAAAATCAATTTTTATTTTTATTATTTACTAAAACGAAACATTACATAAGCAACTGCAACATTGCAATGCGACTATCGTAGAATATGCACAAACTGTCCAACAAAAATTTATAGTTTGTTTATAAATTTGTTTCTTTCTTCCAGGAACCGTTTTTGAGTAACTGAATTTATTTAGTGAAAAAAACGGTATTCTAAAACTCTTAATACTTCAACGATGCATAATTTGAAGCATTTTGTGATACATGTTATGCCAAATGAAGTTTTTAGTAAATCGTTTTACCAGATTGTATTTATCCTGTTCTTTAATTTTTCGCCCGTCTCATATGGCAAATTTATCAAAGAACTTAAAGGATAACCTATGAAAGATTACTTTTCATCAATATTCAATAATTTCCAACATTTACAACGGCCGTAGTAAAATTTTACTTACTAACAGAAAATAATCGAGATAAGTTTTATTTTATATTTTTATTGTCTTACGACTTACGATTGCCTTTTAAAGATATGCCTTAAGAGAAACAAAAATTTCATTTTCTGTTAGCTGGTTTTTTTTTCTCATATTAATCATTTTTTACCTCTTTTTTTACGATTTTTACTTTCTCTTACTTACTTTCTTTATGTTAAAGAAAATATTGTTTTGGGGTCAAATTTTTGAAATAGAATTTCTGTTTGTCGAAATTCAAAATTCCGAAATTGAGTTTCAGTTTACACGGGTTTTGAGGTCTCCTGAATCCAAAAACCAAGATTTTAGAGGTTGGTCTCTGTGTGTGCGCCTGTGTACCTGTTATCAGCATACCTCAAGAACAAACAGTAGCAAGAAATCCAAACTCGGTATTCTAAATTTGTATCATATAGGGATGCTACACTAAACTTTTCGTTGAGATCAAGCAAATGGTTCGTGTATACATACAAGAGAATTCAAATACATTATGTCTGTGGGCGAAATATTTGTGAAGTACAGTTTAACATCTGTAATCTTAGCTAAACAAAATGAAATGAGCATATATTTTTTATATGCATAAAAGAGTACATTCAAAATTCGGTTATAGGGCTAACCAAACGTGCTAGAATATAATGGGACTACGTTTGGGTATTGCTAGAGAGCATTTCAGGTTGTGCTGCTTGTTATTAATATAGGACTATATTTAAAAATACAATGTGATATGTACATAATTTATAGAAGACATGCAGTCCTACCAATAATCAAATAAAAACGTTCCTTTTTTATTGAATGTAATCGGCAGGAGTACTATATTTATCATGTTCAAGAAAACTGTTCAAAAACGAAAATTAATTCCTTATACCCATATGGTAAAAAAGTTTTTTTAAAGTAAATTTTAAAAGCTCTTTTTTGTATAATTACACCTTTTGAGGTTTCCTGAGTACTAAAGTTAAGTCTCTAACGGTTGATTTTTGCGTATATCTATTATCAGTGTAACTTAAGCCTTGGTTTCACTTCGCACAAGTGTGCTATGAGAAATTGTACACGGTCTGTGATTCACTCTTAAGTCTGGTCTGGCACATGCCATCAAAATTTTGACCGTCCACGGAGGAGATCAGCATAACTTAAAAACATATATTTGTACTACTATACACTATAATAACTGTACAGTATAACTAGCATTTCAAATATTGTATTTTAACTTTGCATGAGGTTGCTACTTGAAAAATTTGATCAAGACTGATAAGTTTCAAGGAGTGGTATGAGGGGAAAATATCTGAGTAATTTGGAATACATTTTGATTTTAAATAATAGACAGCAATTCTATATATATGTAGGTACTTTTCTGAAACGCAGTGTTAAAAGGCGGTAGTTCCTCACACGGAATTATTTATCGAATAAAATTTTTCTTAAACCTGGTTCTTTTTAACATAAGTATATATACAGCACTTGTTATCTTACACTGTAATCTACGTGTCTTTATAGTATCGACATGCAGGATAAGGAGAAAATCCTATGAGTGTTGAACCAGATTATTTATTTTCTTTTACCGATGTATATCCAAGGCAGCATATAACGTTATTATAACGTTGAAAATGAGTCTGAAAATGAGTTGTAAAAACGTTAAAACAACGCTATGTGCTACTAGGGATGGTAGAGAAAGTATTATTTTGGGGTCAAATTTTCAAAATTGAGTTATTGTTTACATTTACATGTTTTAAAGTCCCTTGAAAACGAAAAAGTATATCTCAATAAATTGTATCCGTAAGTCCAAACTCAGTATTGGAAATATGTGTCTAATAGGAATGCTACATTAAACTTTTCGTTGAGATCGAACAAATGGTGCGTTTACAGGGACATTCAAAATAATTCAAATATATTACTTCTGTGGACGAAATATTCAATAAGTACAGTTTAACATCTATAGGCTGCTCTGAAGAAAATTAAATGAACACACACACACACACTCACACACACACATATATATATATATATTTTTTTTTTTTTTCACGGAAAAAACAAGTTTTGTGTAGAATATAGTTTGGTTTGAAAATCATTCACCATTTGTTTGCAGGGCTACCCAAGGAATTAGAATATAGTGGGACTATATTCTAGGAATTACGGAAGTGCATGATAGTTCTGTGTATTAATGATAAAGGACTATATTTAATTACACAAGATGCTGTGTACATAATTTATAAAAGACATACAGGGTTACCAATATGTCAGTGAAAGCATTGTTTTCTATTGAATGTAATTTGTTGTGAAAGTGCTTTGCTACATTTTGCCATGTCGACGAAAACTGCTCAGGAATGAAAAATTTCTCATGCTCATACGATAAATAATGTATTAGTTAATGTTCAATTTTTACTTCTGTTTTTTTTTTTTTTTAAATACCGCGTTTTGAGATACCCTGAATATGAAAATCAAGTTTTTAACGGTTAATCTATACGTGTGTCTGTTAACAGCATAATTTAAAAACAAATAATTACAGGGAATTGAAATTTGGTAATTTGAAGTTCAAATGAGGATACTACTTGAAAAATTTTAATCGATATTGCTAAGTTTCAATGAGAGTTGTGGGTGAAATAGGTCTGAATAACTTGAGCTAATGTAATTTATTAACAACGTTATTATTATTATTATTATTAAAATAAATATCAGCTCTATATTTAAAAGGGGCGTTAAGGGGACAGTAACTCCCTTGACACAGAATTAAATGTGAAATAAAACTGTTCGTAACCATATTTTAGATTGTTTTAAGTATTGTACAGCACTTGTTATCATACCTCTTAATTTGCAATCTGTTTTTATAGTGCTGAAATTCAGGGTGACAGAAAGTCGTGTGAATGACACACTAGACTATTTTTCTTCAGTGCGTATTTATGAATTTTTTTTTCCAAGTGATGAAATATTTTAGAGAAATTTATCACCCGAATGTAGTTTTCTACAATCTACGGTTTCCTGAAACTGAACTAATCAACATTAATAGCTGCCATTTATATATATAACACTATGTACATGAGCAGCGTAATGTACAGAATGCAGAATGCAGAGTATGCGAAATACATTTTATGCAGGCTTGTAAGCTAATTTTGCTTTCATTACTGGACTATCAGAAAATAAAGTATTGTTTAAAGCAATGGAAGTATTGTTATCGAAAAAAAATTTCGATATCGAATTTTCCCCTAAATTAAATGTTTTGAGGTCTCCTCAGTCCAAAACATTAGTTTTAGAAAACTTTTCAGTGTGTATATGTGTATGTAAGTGTGTATATATGTAAGGGGAAGCAATATTCTACCTAGCATATCTTCAAGACAAATAAAGATAGAAGTACGATACTTCAGAATGTGAAGACAAACCAGACGTTAAGATAATTTTGCTAAATTTTGATGAAAATTGGAAAACTAAAAGTGGAACATTGAAAATTGGATGTCGGACAGTAAGCCTGTATCTCAAAAATAGATCTAACGATTTTTTAAATTGCTTTTAAACTCCTTTTTATATGTCCTTTTGTATATATTAGTTGTTTACTTCAGGAAAACAGATAAATGTCCCCTCTAATTAGTTCAATTTTAGGTCTTGCAATTGTGTTTCTTAAAAAAGACCATGCAAATTTTCTTCAAATCAGCCATATTGACTTTTTTTAGATGTTCTTTTGCATATAATTGGTGGTTTCTAGTGAACATATGCGTTTGATACGTTTTGATAAATATTGGAAGTAGGATGTAAAGTCGGTATCTCAAAAAAGGTTTTTTTCCAAATTTGCTACATAAAGCATTTTAACGTGTATTACTTGTTTACTGCAGGAAAAATGCAGGCACCCTGATGAGATACGTTAATTTTAGATCTCGGAAATAGGTGTTAAAAAAACGGCTACCGATCTTTTTTTTTTTTTTTTTCTTTTTCAATTTGCTACTTATACTCCCTTTTATATGTCTTCACGATGTATATATTGTTTGCCCTTACAGGAAAATTCTTAGGTGTATAATTTGATAGTGCAGTTAGCAGAAATAAAATTGACCTATCTTCAAAAATAGTTTATAATAAGTATATTAGTGGGTAATGGAGGTCACGTGGTTGTTACATACCATATATATACATTTTTATTAATAAAAGAAACTATACAATACTTTACGTACAATATTATATATTCAAAGATACAAAATTGCGTAATAAGTAACGATATTATAACTGCGGTATCACATTTAAGAAAAAAAAGTATTTAATTTTCCGCGTATGTGTTTTTGTGTTGTAGAAACGTCTAAATCATAAGCTCGGCCATAAATAAAAGATATAAAACATCTTCAATCCAAAGAAATACATCTTTTGAAATGATTACTTTCTACATCTAGAAAAATAACTTTTTGTTGTCTTGGTAACCAAGTAATAGAAATATATCTTCTTTTCATTTTCATTTTCTTTTTTTTTCGTCTTTATATCTGTCTTTAGAAAAAATTCCTGACAATATATCTTTTCTAAACAACTCGACAAAAGATGTTTGTGAAAGCAATGGAAATTTTCCAATCATGCTATCAAGACTGATGTTTTAGAAAGACAATTTATTCATTTTATTATTACATATGTCTTAACATGAAACAGTTAATATTCATTAATAAAAACTAAATTTCTTTAACTTTACAGTTATGAGGATCATTAACCTTTGAACGACACAATTAATGTTTTATATTTCATTTGAGGAAATACACTGAGTAAAATAAGTAGAAGGACAGTCAGTTTTGTAAATTATTTTCTGTATTTTTTATTTATTTATTTATTTTTCTGCCTTTCAGATTCTTGTGCAGATTTTGTTTAAAAATGTTTTCTTTAATTTCACGTAAAAGTGAAATGTGTACCTCTAATTCTAATTAGTGAATTGTAGAAAGACTAGTATTCACGATTTCAAGATTGTAAAATACGCAGAAGGATATCTGCCACAATTTATTATTTGGTGAATTGTGCAGGAGTAAAAGAGTAGATATAAAATTTTCTCTAACTGTTTTTTGCTGAGAAAAATGTATTTTGTTAAAAATCGCATTGTTATTTTCCTTTCAGACAGCCTAGAGGATTATCTTTAAATCATTTTCAAAAGGGCCGAATTGTCGCAAATAAAGCTTATAGTAAAGGTGTTAAATAGATTTCTCATATACTGCATGTCCGCCCCGAAACAGTTTCTAACTTTCTAAAAAAGTCAGAAAAAAATGGGAATAGAAAGAAGACTGGTAGGCCTAAAAAGTTAACGCTTTGTGATGAAATAAAACTTGCTCGCGAAAAAAAAAAAAAAAAAAAAAAAAAAAGCAGTGGAAGTATTGAAAAGGTTTATAATCAAGCAGGATTTACTCATGCGTCAAAGCAAACGATTTACAACTATAAAACAAGATCCAAATAATTACTTTTCAAAAAATGGAAGCATCATTCATGCAAAGCGGAAGAAAACATTTACTGATAACCATTTATTATGGAATAAGGAACACATGTCATGGATCTCAGTTAGAACTTCTGTAATATTTTTAGACGAGAAGTTTAACTTTGACAATCCAAATGGATACCAGTACTACTGGCATTGTCTGAAGAATGTACAAGTATTCTATTCAACTCGATAAATGGGAAATGAGGGATGGGGGCTGGATGACCTGGTAAGCAATTGGATATGGAAGAAGAACAAGTCTGGTCTTTTCCAGTGGTAGGCGAAATTCAGCACATCAATATATGCTGAATTCTGAGCTTCTTAAATATGGCTTTAAATTAGGAAGTGTGGATGTTTTTAATAAGGTAGAATTCACATCATCAACGGTAGAATTCACATTATCAAGTTAAAAACTGTTTCGCTCAAATAATGTACAGATTTTACCATATCCAGCTAAAAACTCTTATCTTAACATAGCGGAAAACATCTGGGCAATGCTTGTGGGTGATGCATACTGGTAGAAAACAGTTTGAACCCTTTACTGAGTTTAAAGAAAATAATTCAATAATAAGCTCATGGAATAATTTTTGCCAAACAGAAATCTAATCTTTGTAAGATTCATTGCCAAATAGAATATTCGAAGTCACAGAAGCTAATAAGAAGAGTATTATTTACTAACATCGCTTGATTACTGCCTTTCTTTCTCTCTCTCTCTCTATATATATATATACATGTATATATATATATATACATATATATATATATATATATATATATATATATATATATATATATATATATATATATATATATATTACAGCGTTTAAAATATTAGAAACTATTTCTGCTGTTTTTAATATTTTATTTTTGAATATAGTAATTACACTGATATTTTCTTGTTAAAAGATCTGAAAAATGTTATTCCTAAGAATAATTTTATTAAAGATAAATGATTTCCTTTCTTTCTAAAAATATCTAGTGTCCTTCTATTTTTTTAAGCAGTGTAATGTAATAGTAAGTGTAATATTAGCTATATAAAAACCGCTAACCCTGAATTTAATTAAATGTTTTATATATATATATAATATTATTTTAAGTTGGAAGAAAGCTAGCGGACAAATTCTGAAATGTCCATATAACCTTGAATTTAATTAAATTTAGTTTTTCTAAAATCTCGAGTTTCAACCAAATTTAACGACATTTGCACTACGAACTCATAACAATAATTTTAGCCAACTTTTAACTTTTGGTGAAATCGGTTAAAAATACGCGATGTTTTAAAAACATTTTTATACTCTGACTAATAATAATAATAATAATAATAGTAATGATAATAATAAACGCGTTACTTATCATCTAACACGAGTTGGAAATTTGTCAGCTCGCAAATTTTAAAATATCAGTGTAAAATTGCTTGAAAATAAAAATAAAAGTAAATAATAATAATAAATTGATTTAAAAAAAGAAAAGAAACTCTACGAAATCTTCAATTTTTAACCGAATTTAAAGCTTTTCAGGCTGAGCTCAAAATCACTATTTATAGTCACAGTAAAACTAGACTTACAGTCAGAGAGAAAATAAATGACATTCCCCTCACTTGCAGGTAAACTTAAACAAAAAGTATCCTTTTTGCGCTGAAGACGGTTAGCTATAGGCTACCGAAACAGCTGTATGCATTTCCAATATTTTTCTTTGGTGTTTCTGACGTAGCAGTTTATTCGGGTTTTAATGGTAGTTTAGAGTTCCCTATGTTTTGAAACGTTATATTGAATAGAAGCCTTGATCTGGTATTTTCCATTGGATTCTAACACAGAAACATCGCTAAAAAGTATAAATAGAGGCAGATTGATCTTCCCACTTGTATGTGTATAGAGAGCTGTTCTAAGCGTTTCCTTCTGAGAGACATCATTCTAAGCGATTGATCTTTAATCGAGAATCAGCGAAATTTCTGTGGAATATTTAATGCTGTTTGCTTTACTCTTGTGGAACAAGTACCTGTTCTTTCGGATTGTTTCCAGAATATTCGTTAAATAGTGAGTTTTGTGATACGTGTGACAGCTTTATTGTAGTGTTTCGAGAATATTCGTTAGATTCACAGTTTTGTTGGACTGTTTAATATACGTTGAGTAAAGTACATTCATAGACTAAAACATGCCTGTTTCTTCACTACTTTCTTCACACACAAAACTTGAAAATTTATTCGTCTCAAATTAGGAGTGCAAGTTCGTTTTACTTTCATTATTGTTTCTATATATTTATAGTTAATTATTTTTTTTTTCAAAGTTATTTTATTCGTTTTAAACCATGTAGGCGATTTATTTTTCTTTAGCTTAATATATTGTTAACGTTAAGACAACAAAGTCTCATACCAAGTGGCTCACACCGAAATTAGGACCGACATGAAATTAAGGTTATTCTTATTATAAAGATAATTGCATTAACTTGCTTGTAAGGGATAATGGGTGACGATGGAATTAACCTTTAAACCTGAAAAAAATTTTCATTATTTTTCAGTTTATGGTATTTTGTTATTAAATTTTTATTCATCATTATTTAGTACCAGTTTTTCGGTGTATTCTACAGAAAAATGTCCTTCATTGTTGTTTATTGTTTATGTATTACAAGTAGTGTTTACAAAGCTTTTTAAATAATAGTAAACATATTAGTTCTCTTGAATGACTAAACAGTTACTCCAAAGAATGATTATAGTTCAGGTTAATAATTTTAATTCCATTAAAAAGAAAACGTACAATAGAAACATTCATTCATAACTTTGTTATCCCTATTTAAACTTAAAAACTTCTTCACACATCACTCAATTAATGTATTTATTACCGTTTCCGAAAAGACGTGACCTTTTTTCTTCAGGTGCAAAAAAACACGTGGTACTTGCTACCTTAGAGGCAAGAGAATGCAATCTTACTTTTGCCTCCAAGAGGGTAAGTAGCACGGGTTTTTTTGCACCTGAAAAAGAAAAGCCACGTCCTTCCGAAACTGACGGTACTTACATCAATTTAATGGTGTGTGAAGAAGTTTTTATGTTTAAATATATATATTGTAAAAAAAAAAAAACTTCTATCAGTATCAGAAACCATTTAAAAAAAAAAAGAGAGAGAGAGAGAGAGAGAGAGAGAAAGAAAAAGGCTCCCCATACTTACAATGTAACAAGGAACAAAACATTTTACTAGAATGAGGAATAAATTAACAATACTAATTACGCTATATAGATAACACAAACATGTTTTATAAAAAACACTTTCGGTGAAAGATACTATTAAAGAATTTTTTATTTATTTATATTTTTTTTTTTCTTCAAAAACTTCAAATATATTTCCTCCTTTTATACAGCACTTACATCGAACATTTACATTTTGTCTCTTTCAGTATTTCAAAATTCATTAACTTTTCTCAGCAGAATGGAATTTTGATTGAAGGGCATGTTTAAAATTTCATACACGAAAGGAAGGAAACGTTCGCTTTTTCGTTTGCTCCCCCGTCTACCTCCTTACCCCTGCGTTATGCATTTGCGTCATACCTTGCAAATTCGAAGCCCCCTTTGCTTGTCACGTGTTATAAAAAGAAAAGAAAGGAAAAGTTTATTACAGCCGACTGTTTCAAAAAATGAGAAACGTGAGATATTTCGGCTTAAATGTGAAACTGAGATTTATTAAGATAATTTATGTAACTCTTTTACATTTTTAAGAAAAGAGTAGGATAATGTAAATAGAAATATTTTGTGGTGGAAAGTATGAAAGAGAAACATAGAGAGGTAGAAATATTTTACTTATTATCTTTTTGAGCATATACTAGTATGTAATCATGATTTTGATCTGTATAATTACTGCAATAATCACAAAAAAAAAAAAAAAAAAAAAAAATCCCACTGTAACATTCTAGAATTTTTTGAGGAGAATACGTTTTGAAGTGTCCTAAATTCATTGTTGCTACTTCATGCTGATGTGTGTAGGTGTGCGTGAGAACTCGAAAGCATTTAAACTCTCTATTTACTTGAAGTCATAATTTATAGGTCACCGTTGTACAAACTATATGGGTTTCTCATCAGTGTCGAAGTTATCCTGTTAACAGGGATAAAAAAGAATCCTTATGCATTACGGCCTATGGACTTAAATTATTTGAAATAATTTAAGTCCATAATTAAACCCTACTTTCAGTTGAGATCAATATAAGGTGCGTTATTATAGGCACTTTCTCAAGAACACAATAGACATTTATGCGGATAGAATTTAAAGTTCTTTTATAGGGGTGTAAAATAGAATTCTTCTACATTATGGTGTATGGTCTCAAATTATTTAAAATTCGTTTTAGTAACGTTAACATACTTAAAACAGAAAAATTTGACATAACTTTAATTGCTTTGCTGAATTATGATCTTTATGTGAAATGATATGCATAGTACTTAGTTATTTCACGGAAGCATATAGATACAGGGTGGGCAAAAATCCGTAAAAACTTTAAAAATTCATAAAACCCGAAAAAATTACCAAAAACGGTTCATCTTTCAGTCACGATTTTTTTTTTTTTTTTTTTTTTTTTTTTTTAAGATAAGAAAAAAAAATAATTCAAAAAACAACCGATAGGTGGCGTTTCGTACATAAGTGAAAGAAAAGACACGTAAATAACAAAAATAATGTTACCAAATCATTTATTATAGCGATATGTGTTCCACTTGCTCACTATCACAGGTGATAACACATACGGTCACAAATCCAGCAACGGCAGAGTGCAGCATGTCCGGTTGTATACATGACAGCTCTTGGCGGATTGCATCTTTCAATTCCGACAGATTCGATGGACGAGATCCTTTTTGACTTACATGGGATGCAACGGAAAACTGGTTTTGGATTGAAAGCGTAAGTATTTATAATCGCTATTTGCATATTTCCAACTTAGTCATTCGTATTAGCGTCATCTGTCGGCGGTTTTTTAAATTATTTTTTCATATCTTAAAAATAAAAGCCCGTGACATATGAATGCTAAATCCGCAAACCTTTTTTATTTAGGTTATTATTTCGGGTTTTATGAATTTTTAAAGTTTTTACGGACTTTTTACCTACCCTGTATTACATATATTACGTCATGTGGAGCTATTTATTGAAAGTGCAATGTAAAATTTTCTGTGTTCCGCATTAACATTACTTGAAATCCCATACTTAACATATATAGGACGCTTACAGAGACGGACGAAAGAATTCAGATAATGACAATCCACTGTACAACTATATGAAACTAGTAAAAAAACACTCAAACTTTCTATTATATATTATATTTTTCCCTTTTATTTTTACTGATTCATGTATCTTTAAACGTCTGTTATTGTTACGTTGAATAAGAAGCAGTATATGGTTACAACCCAAATGAGAAAATGACTAATATTATACCATTTAAGTGTAAATTCGATCTGCATTTTTACAGGAAAAGTACAATTTCATTTTAATATTTTTTAAAATGCATTTTAGAAAAACTATTGTGAACCAAACAAGCACACAGGGCGACCAAACTGATTTTCATATTCGAGGTAGCATTAAGACGTGTAGTTACAATAAAAAATCGGTTTCGAAAATTAAATTTAAAAATAATACTTTGATTATCACATATCATATGGGTAACAAAAGGGTAATTATCACTTCTAAACAATTGTCCTGGATATAGCGTAATTTAATATGAATATATTAAAATATTTATTATTTAATATTTAATATGAAATATTTAATAAATGTGCTTTGAAAATACATCTACTACGATCAGTTACTTTCATGATTAAATTACGACAAAGAAGCTAATTATTTCTTCATTCTCAAATACAACATAAAAAAGAGCTAATTAATTTTTTTTCATGATAGCTTGTGCCTCGAGGTGAACATGATACTTTATTTAGATGGTAATTTCGTTTATCATCTAAAATTTTTAAGTAACCTTCGTAGGAAGGACAAAAATTGATCATCTTGTAAAGAAAAAAAAAACAAAAAGAAGAAGAAGAAGAATTGATGAATAATGGGAAGTGAAAATTGTTAATTTGATTGTAATGCAATTAAAACAAATACACAATTAGCAGAAAAACGTTATCTAAAAATAAAAGTAAATGTGTATTTTTCGGTTTCGTATTGAAGTATAAAAGTGGCATTTTCTTTCAAATGCAAGTGTTATAATTTTATAAAAGAGAGTCAATTTTATTTTATTTAACAAAATTAAAAAATATTTTTATAAACAGGGTGATTATAATTAAAGTTACGATTTTAAAACGCTATACTTTTAAAACTACTTTTCTGAACGGTTTGATATTTTACCAGAGTAATCGTGAGGCAATAAAATTTTGTTTAGCAAAAGAAAAAAAAAGTTACAAAATGGGCCGTTAATTATCCGTAAAATTTTGTTTCATGAAGCTCCTCTTTTTCTCTTTTCACTATGACTGTTTCCGCTGTAAACACGGATTCTTGTCTTTTTGCTAAATAAATTGCAGTAAAACCTTGAAGTCTATTGTTTCCTGCTATTCCATTGTGCTGCTAACAACATTCCTGTGTTTAATGAGTAAATTTAGGCGTTTCCTCTGACATTACCCTGACAGCGCCATCTATAGGAACATGTTGGAACTACTTTTTTCCTCCCCACAAACAAAATTCATTTACTTCACGATTGCTCTGGTAAAATGTCAAATCACTCTGATGGGTAGTTTTGGGTAGTTTTAAAATTATAGCGTTTTGAAATTGTAACTTTAATTATAATCAGCCTGGATTTTACACGCTATTATTATTTTAATTACACATTATTAATACATATTTTTAATTAAAAAAAAATAGGTATTAATCAGCGTTCACTTTATTTCCATCAATTATTGCAAATAAAACTTCGTTAAAGCACATTTTCATGTTGGAAAATGTTTTTATAATCCTATCATTATAATTGAACATAATTCTATAATCAGTTGCAGGATAATAATTTTCATGATTTCACGGAAAATTCAACTGAGAACATGAGATTTCTCAAAATTCTAGACGTTGTGGTGTTTATTTTACTGTATTTTTCAGTTTTAACTAGAGAAAATCTACAAGAAACATTTGAAACATCTTATACAGTCATTTGATTACAGTACAGTGTAATTCCTGCACAAAACTATATATATAAAAAAAAACAAAAAAACAGTTGCACTCCGGGAGTGCCAACAGAAGTGAAAACGTGAACAATTACGTGTGTAGAGCTGCACCAGATTGTAAAAACGTGAGAAAAATGGCGGCTTTGGCCTTTCTCACGGTTTTGTGAGGTCTAACTGCAATAGAGGCAGTGTCCGGAGATGAGAGAAGTCGTGCAGAGCCGCACCAGATTGTAAAAACGTGAGAAAAATGGCGGCTTTGAACTTTCTCACGGCTTTGTGAGGTCTAACTCCAACGTTTCCGGCTGTAATCTTTAAGAGACAGTGGCCGGAGACGAAGGAAGTCGTGTAAAGTCGCACCAGATTACAAAAACGTGAGAAAAATGGCGGCTTTGGCCTTTCTCACGGTTTTGTGAGGTCTAACTGCAATAGAGACAGTGTCCGCAGATGAGAGAAGTCGTGTAAAGCCGCACCAGATTGCAAAAACTTGAGAAAAATGGTGGCTTTGGCCTTTCTCACTGTTTTGTGAGGTCTAACTGCTATAGACACAGTGTCCGGAGATGAGAGAAATCGTGTAGAGCCGCACCAGATTGTAAAAACGTGAGAAAAATGGAGGCTTTGGCCTTTATAACAGTTCTGTGAGGTCTAACTGCAACGTTTTCGGCTGCAATTTTTAAGAGACAGTGGCTGGAGATGAGAGAAGTCGTGTAAAGCCGCACCAGATTTCAAAACAATATACAGTATAAAATTATTAACACTTCACATTAGCAAGTTAATTGTATGATACATTGTTTCTATCATACGAGGATGCAAAGCGTTTGCTGACGATGACGCGAGTTCAATGATTTTTGTTCACCCAAAAGTTTTCACTTCAAATGAAAAGCGTCAGCTGAACGATGACGAGAGTTCAATGATTTTTGTTCACCCAAAAGTGCTCAACGCGCCTAAAGAAGTTTTCACTTCAAAAATTCCGATTGACATGCATTGTCATCCATTTGACTTGAAACTTTATACAAATGTTTATTCGCTACATATTTTCCGTTGTGTATGGTGAGTGTGTCTTGTGTACAAATATACACAAAAGAATCTCGTATTATCGTAGTTCATGGACGGTGTTTCTTCAATTGCCTTTTAATATTGGTACACTGCAAATATAACAGTAACAGTAACATGCATTATTAAGATGCTTAAAAACTTTGTTTCTTCGGGAAATCATGTGCATATAATTAATAAATAGTTTACAGTGGTACACAAAATGATTTCGACGTGTTTTATATTCATTCTAATGATTGGAAACTCGAGGCTAATATTTATGAGTTACATGGATTAAGCGGTACAGTTTTTTTGAGCGATACAGTTATATTTATAGCTCGTATACAGGAAGGCAAAAGTTAAATTTATGTCATTTCAGATTATTGACGGCATTATTTTCCATGTACTTTAACATTACAGTCCACATATGGCATTTTATTTGAGCGCATTTTAACACCATTACACTAAATTTAATACATTGAAATTGACATATATAACACAGATCTACATCTAACATTTTGATTTGATAATTTTGTCTGATCATTATGTTTTTGATGAAAACCTAAACTGAAGCCAGTTTTTCTCTATGACGTATAGATTTTTGTCAATACAGGATGTCTACCTATACAGTTTCTTTCGGGACACTTCCACATATGTAATTATACAGTAACTTTTATAGTATGTTTCTATGATTAATTATAATTAATCATGAAAACATACTAAATAATCTGGTGTGTCACTCACACGACTTTCTCTTACCCTGAAATTAAACACTATAAATACAGGTTGGAGATTAAGAGGTAAGATAACGAGTACTGTTATGTAAACCTATGTTAAAAAATTCAAATAAGGCTTTGGAAGAGTTTTATATGATAATTAGTTCTGTGTGAGGGGGGCTACCGCCCACCTCAACCTCCCGTTTCATTAATGCACCTACATTTATATAGAATTTAATTCGGTTATTAAAAAATATTTCTGTTTTCAAAAAATAATTTATTAAAATTATTATTTAAACAAATTATCTTTTATGATAATGCAGACGATTTCCATATTAGTGAAGTAGTATAACACTAAATATCCATTAAAAAAAAAAAAAAAAAAAAAAAAAAAAAAAAAGTTGAATTTATTCTCAATATTGCATTATTATTATTATTATTATTATTTTGTTAACAATGAAAAAAATAGATAACTTTATTTTAAATTATCGCAGATCGATGATTCAACCATTCGTTTTAAAGGTATTGGGGAGCTCTTTTGAAAGATACCCATCATGAAAATTTACTCCCCTCGAGGGGGGGGGTCTCCCCTCCAGGGGGGAGGCGAGGCTCCTACATACACAAATTTTTTTCCCCTGTTGACTATCTCTATAAAAAAAATATATATATATATATATATTCGTTTCATTTGGTTTAGTGCAGTCTATAGATGTTAAACTCTACTTACCTGCATATTCCCCCATAGACGTAATGTATTCGAATACTTTTGAGTGTCCATGTACATGAACCATTTGCTTCATCTCAACGAAAAGCTTACTGTAGTATCCCTATATGATACACATTTAGAATACTGAATTTGGAATTCATACTACTATTTGTTCTTGAGATATGCTGATAACAGACACACAGACAGACAGACACACAGACCATTCGCTAAAAACATGATTTTCGTATTCAGGGGACCTCAGAACATGTAAATATAACAAAAACTCACGTTCGGAAGTTAAGCTCGTACATATAATGTAAATATAGTATCAAAAAATAAATATTAAATGTCCATTAATAATTAATAGAAATACGATGCTGAGGCTTATCATATATTTTAATTCATGTTATAGAAACGTAACTTGTATTATATTATACTAGCAAGCCTACTCGGTTCTGATCCGATTGAAGTTGTGCGCTTATAGAATTTTTGAATTAAAGAAAAGACAAAATGAAAAAAGTATGAGATGAAATTAACCTCTTAATGATCACATAATTTTCTGGGAAACGGTAAAAAAAAGTGTCTATTTTTTCATTCAAAAAAATTGTACAAAATAAAGTGTATGAAATATATACGTATTAATTTTTAATTTTTTTTAGCTTGAAATTAAAAAAAAATTAATTTTGCAGAAAATCCCAAAATTGCGATTATTATGACTAAATGTCTGTTTTTTAATAAGTACAAAAAATAAATAAATAAATAAAATAAAAGATATGTGTTTTAAACATTAAGCAGAATTTTATGAAAAGAATTTTGGGTGTAATACAACACTGTACGTATACACTGATCTCAGATTAGCTATCCGAACTTTCCCAACTATCACTTATTTCCGAATCACTCATAGATGCATTTATACTAAATTTAGAATCCGTGTCACTTTGTGGTTCTGACTACATAATGTACACAATATTAAAAAAAAGAAAAAAAAAAGTTTACCGCAGAGCACAAAACCAAGTGCATTCAAAAGCCTTACTGAGCTACGATATTACAAAATAAGTATTACAATTATTTGAAATTCGATAGTGCTGACAGTTTAAAATAAACATACTATCTCCAATTACATTTTGAATAGTCTGCTATACTTCCATCTAGAGAGTAAAATAAGAAATAAAAAATTTTCCAGGTATTAGAAATGGTTTGTTTTAAAATCGTTTTAGTGCGTTACTTTTGAACACGCCAGCTCGGATAATATCACGCGCACGAGAAATAGAGAACGAAAACTTACCCTATCATTTTCACGGGAGCGGGAAGGAAGGGGTTAAAATTAAATTAAAATAAAAATATTTCCCCTTTATGAATAGGTGGATTCCAAACCCAACCCAGGAGGTTGATAAAATATGTAGACGGATCTATATAGAATCAACTGTGTAGACATTAATCTTATTATATTTCCTAAAAGAGCATATACATAAAAATAGGAATAAATAGAAGTTAGTTATATAACCGTTGAGTTTTAGTATTAAAAATTTTTTATTATTAAAGTTGTGGGGAAAATGTAATGGAATAAAGAGAGAGCAGTGAAATGATTCACTACATGTACTACTTGAATAAAATCCTAATTATAACAATGTGAACTTATTGTGAGAATGTAAACGAATAAAAGCACAAATAAACAATTTAAAAAAAGAACTGTCTTTTTTTCCCGTGTAATAATTAAATAAATTTTCTTTTATGTTTGAAAAATAAACGAATGTGCACTTTATTTATTTTTGGCATTTTCATTTTAGAAATTTGTTTTTCATTTTTAATAATTTTAAAGTTAAAATGGTGTTTTTATTCATTATTATTTGAACTGATTACCCGATTGAATTGAAAAGTACGGCGTTAGCTAGATTGTGTCCTGATTAATAAATGTACCAATTTCCGTAGCGATCGTTTGAATAGTGTAGCTTTGTATAGCGAATTAAAAATTCACACAGATAGGATGAGAAATTTTTAGCTTTATATCTATGGAATGTAGTTGCAATGCAAATTTGAATTTGACTATGCTTTGATTACTTTTGTGCAATATTTCGCTGTAAAATTAAAAAATTTTCAACAATTTTTAATAGAACTTTTTTACTAAATTAAAGAAAAAACAAGAAAGAAAAGAAATTATATCTTTCAGAATGGATTTCAAATTCACTCAAGTATGAAAATTATTTTCAGCTGATGGTAATTCATTTAAATTTTAACTCTCATTAAACAACGAATGTTCTAAAACATTAAACATTGTTAAAGGAAAGTTATCATCGTAATGTAATAACTAATAACAAGTTCAAAAGGTACAATTTTTCACTCTCAAGATTACAAATGATATACCAGACATGGAACATTTGCTTCGAATCATATGATCTTTAAATTCTCATATGTTACTTGAAGTGGATTATGGAACATTTGTCTTTATTGCAAAAAATTCTAAGTTTTATTCATCCCAATGTTTTATGAACTAGTGGATCTGCAGATCAGGAGCCTCAACGTCCTATTTACATCAGACATTATTCAATAGGTCATTTTTATTTATTCCTTATTATATAATCGTATATATTGATTCGATCGACTTGTTACCATAATAAGATACATTCCTGAGGGGGAATTATTTATTTTTGTATAAATTCTTTCAAAGAGGCTTAGTAAGTCGATAAAATGCTCATTTTGTGCATTTTTAGTCGTTTTAGCATTAAAATAGCCTAATTTTCCCTTAAAAACACTTAAAAAAGCTCCTATAAGGGAAGAAATGGATTTTGCGCCAAATTTGGCGACTGTTTTCCTCCTTGGCGATTTTTTTGGCGACCTTTGCGAGGAAATCCTTATTAGGGATATACCAAATATGGAAGCTCTAATCTCATTATGAGATACGAGAATTTTCCAGAACAGTCTGTGTTCGATAGAAAAGTATAAAAGGAGCATTTTTTCGCCAAGGCAGTCAGTCTCAGATCTGTGTCAGTTTCGTGAAATTCTTGCTTTGCTTTGAGCCTCTTTAGATGAGACTTTCTTTATGTGTTATTGCTAAATAGTTTGTACCGTTGTTTTGCTGTTAACGGCTGTTGTTTAAGCTGTGTTTACTGGTTGAATTGAAGCTGATACTTGGTTTATAGACCTGTATTTTTCTGGAACTTCCTGTGAATACATCACTGAATTTTTGCAAGTTTTGCCTTTCATTCTCGGACAACTTACGGACCCCCAAGTACGCAACAATATGTATTCTTAATGAACGACGGTCTTGTATTATTTCCCTGAAATTCATAAATACCAAATTTCATAACTACCAAATTTCATACAAAAAAAAAAAAAAAAAAAAAAAAAAATTACATAGCATATCGGAAATATTTTGCGTAACCTTTAAACTAATTTCCAATTCTATGCCCACAATTATCAACAAGAAAACATGCTTTTAAAATTCTAACATAAATTCATTATATTTGATGGGGTGTAACCATGTTAAAATAAACTTTTAAGAAATATCGACTATAGACCGTAATAGTACGAAATTATTTTATATATCCCGGAAAAGTAGCCGCAGTCATTATAAACGCCAATAATAAGAATAAACTTAATTAATTATAACTCATTAATTTTTCAACTTAATTTGACATCATTCGCATGATTACAGTACATACTCGGAATTATTTTGTGTGGTCCCATAAATTATTTAGTCTATACATAACCTTTTTTAAGAGTAAACATAATTTTAAGCACCTTTATAATGTATGATAATTTTATTAAGTTCAATGCAGCATAAACGCATTAAAGTGCGCTCTTAAATAAAAGTTTGTCCATAGGCTCTAATGCTACGAAATTCTTTTGCGTGTCTCTGTAAACAAACCATAAACATTCTATACACCTGTAAAAATTATTCAGCTTACTTTGAGTTTAAAATTAATAATTGTTCCAAATTTAACATCGTTTGGATGACTACGTGACATTGTCAGAACAATTTTGTAAGGTCCTGTACATTAATTAGAAAGCTTAAGAGCACATATTTTCTTTAAACAACATAAGTTAAACATCTTACTCATGTACGCTAGTTTAATTTTCTTGATTGCAAAGTAAAGATGTTAAAATGCGTTTAAACGCAATTCACCTCATACGCCGTAATGTAAAGTATTTTGGCGTGTCCCTGTCTACAATCCATACAATCCATAAAAAGTATAGGCCTAAAAAAGTAAATAGCTATTTCTATACCGAGCCTGAATATATGTGTCAATTTGCAAATCAATCGGAGAATTTTTGCGGCCGCTATTGCGGTACATACAAATTCTTCCCATAGGCCGTAATGATAAAAAAAATTTGGCGTGTCCCTGTACACGAACTGCAAATGGAATGCACACCCAAAACTATACAGCTAATTTCGTGGAGATCATGAACATGTGTACCAAATTTCAAGTCAATAGCGTGATATTTGCGGCCGCTATCGCACGACAGACAGACAGACAGACGGACAGACGGAACACAAAATCCTTTTGAGTCTCAACAGAGGCCCTCCACTGACGTTTCGGTAAAAATTCGAAGTCAATAGCTTGATTTTTGCGGTGGCTATCGCGGTACATACAGATTCTTCCCATAGGCCGTAATAATAGAATGACTTTGGCGTGTCCCTGTACACGAACTACAAATGGAATACACACCTAAAACTATACAGCTAATTCCGTTGGGCTCATGAATATGTGTACCAAATTGCAAGTCAATAGCGTGATTTTTGTGGCCGCTATCGCGATACATACAAATTCCTCCCTTAGGCAGTAATGATAAGAAAAACTTTGGCGTGTCCCTGTATACGAACTACAAATGGAATACATACCAAAAACTATGCAGCTAATTTTGTGGAGATCATGAATATGTGTACCAAATTTCAAGTCAATAGCGTGATATTTGCGGCCGCTATCACACGACAGACAGACAGACAGACGGACAGACGGAACACAAAATCCTGTTGAGTCTCAACAGAGGCCTTCCACTGACGTTTCTGCAAAAATTGCAAGTCAATAGCTTGATTTTTGCGGTGGTTGTCGCGGTACATACAAATTCCTCCCATAGGCCGTAATGATAGAATGACTTTGGCATGTCCCTGTACACGAACTACAAATGGAATACACACCTAAAACTATACAGCTAATTTCGTTGGGCTCATGAATATGTGTACCAAATTGCAAGTCAATAGCGTGATTTTTGTGGCCGCTATCGCAATACATACAAATTCCTCCCTTAGGCCGTAATGATAAGAAAAACTGTGGCGTGTCCCTGTATACGAACTACAAATGGAATACACACCTAAAACTATACAGCTGATTTCGTGGAGCTCATGAACATGTGTACCAAATTTCAAGTCAATAGTGCTATTTTTGCGGCCACTACCGCGATACATACAAATTCCTCCCATAAGCCTTAATAATAAGAAAAACTTTGGCGTGTCCCTGTATACGAACTACAAATGGAATACATACCAAAAACTATACAGCTAATTCCGTGGGGCTCATGAACATGTGTGCCAAATTTCAAGTCAATAGCGCTATTTTTGCGGCCGCTATCGCGATACGTACAAATTCCTCCCATAGGCCGTAATGATAAGAAAAACTTTGGCGTGTCCCTGTATACGAACTACAAATGGAATACATACCAAAAACTATACAGCTAATTTCGTGGGGCTCATGAACATGTGTACCAAATTTCAAGTCAATAGCGCTAATTTTGCGGCCGCTATCGCGCGACAGACAGACAGACAGACGGACAGACAGACACAGCCCAAAACCGTTTTGAGTCTCAATGTAGGGCCTCCACTGACGTTTCGGCAATAACGAAATTTTGAAATTAATTTCAAAGTCCATTAAACCAAAGGTATGAATTTACATTTATTTTTTATCACGGGAAAGAAAATTATTAAACAATCCAGGTAAAATAAATTAAATGTTTAGCGTATCATTACAGAATTCTTTTAGAAATAATGTTGTCTTAAAAAAAAAACTATTGCTTTTATGTGTACTACTATATATTAACTTTTTTTTTTTTTGCCTCTAACATTGTTGTTAAGCAAAATACGTTACAATTTTATCTTTTAATTTCTGCCAATGATTTCTCTAAATCAATTATGCTTTTAAGCAAAAGAAAACAATCTTGTTTAATCCAAAGAATAGTAAGCCTTTTGAAGATCCT
Organism: Salticus scenicus; assembly: GCA_963930645.1. NCBI lineage: Eukaryota > Metazoa > Arthropoda > Arachnida > Araneae > Salticidae > Salticus > Salticus scenicus. Next base: position 372,830,125 of record OZ005650.1, read on the forward strand.
TTTATTTTATTTTATTTTGTTTTATTTTATATATATATATATATTATATATTTGGCGATTTCACATTGTTAGGCGATTGGTTTCGAGTACTTGGCGGAGAAACAAAACACGGTTCTGTTCGTACACGGCAATCTCGGTGCTAGCGAACTGAACGCCTAACAACGCTAAATTGCCAAATATGCTTAATTTTGATAATTTTTTGTGGTCGCTGTAATTCATTTCAGGCGATAATTTTTTCACTTCCTGGTGTTTTATGAAGAGTAGAATCACATATATTTTACCATGTTTTTATTAACTTCGATTCTTGTGTGTTTGTTTGTGTGTTTGTCAGGGACAAATCTTGCAATCGATTTTTAACTAACTTCCCGACTAGCTAGATATTTGAAATTTTCAGGACAGCTCACAACACGGTGACAATACATTTTTCTAATAATTTTAGTCAACTGCTTCAAGTTCCGCTGCCTTCGGCAGCGTTTATATGATTCGTTAGAAAATTTATTTAACTAACTTCCCGACTAGCTAGACATTTCAAACTGTCAGAATAGTTCAGAATAAGGTTAAAATGCATATTTTTAATACCTTTAGCCCACTGTTTTGGGTTCCCGGTGCCTTTGGCAGCGTAATCAGTACAAAGATTGCAATCGATTTTTTCCTAACTTTCCGACTAGCTAGACATTTGAAACTTTCAGGATAACTCAAAACACGGTGACAATACATTTTTTAATACTTTTAGTCAACTGTTTCAGGTCCCCACTGCCTTCGGCAGCGTTTATATGATTCAACAGAAAATTTATTTAACTAACTTCCCGACTAGCTAGACATTGGAAACTTTCAGAATAGTTCAGAATACGGTGAAAATGCATTTTTTAAATATTTTTAACCAACTACTCCGGGATCCTGCTGCCTTCGGCAGCGTTACCAGTACAAAGCTTGTAATCGATTTTTCACTAACTTCGACTAGCTATAGACATTTGAAAACTTCAGGATAGCTCAGAATACAGTGACAATACATTTTTTTTATACTTTTAGTCAACTGATTCAGGTCCCTACTGCCTTCAGCAGCGTTTATATGATTCAACAGAAAATTTATTTAACTTCTTGACTAGCTAGACATTTGAAACTTTCAGAATAGTTCAGAATACGGTGAAAATGCATTTTTTAAATATTTGTAACCAAATGTTTCGGGTTCCTGCTGCCTTCGGCAGCGTTACCAGTACAAAGCTTGCAATCGATTTTTCACTAACTTCCCAACTAGCTAGACATTTGAAACTTTTATAATAGCTCAAAACACGAGAGCAATGCTTTTTTTTTAAATTTATCCAATTGCTCCGGTTTCCCGCTGCCTTCGGTAGCGTTTATATGATTGAACAGAAAATTTAAAAACATGGTATATAAAAAGATCTTTTTATCTTGTAATTATTTTTCAATATTTTTTTTTAAGGCGACACCTTTTGAATGTTTCCTCGTTAGGCTCATCTGGTATTTGAATGGTTAGCATTCTGACTTTCATTTGTTATGTACGGGTCCGAATCCCGGTTTACAGTGGTTCGGTGCCCATTTTAGTTTATCGATCCTGGTCTAATAAGACTTACTATTACCGGGAAATGTCACCGCCGAACCAAACTAAAACAACATAAATAGATAAGAGAATTAAATATAATTTTGTTATTCGGATAGATATCAAGTTATGTAAAGTATTTGTTTACACATTTTAAGTTTTGAATTTTAATTCAATTTTTAGTTGTTAGTAATATTTACCTTATTTATTTTATTTTATTTTTTAATAAAAAAAGCTTTGTATAAAAATATTTCTATGGACGTATTTATGCTGATATAAGAGAAGCATATACTTATGTATACTGACGCAGGGGGGGGGGGGGGGGGGTAATACATAAACCAGTTTATTATGAAAAAAAAAACTTCAGTGAAATTGAAATTTTATTCGAATATAATTAATATTTTACTTGCAGCGGATTTATGCATTAATTTATGCATTGTTTTCAATATCTAAGTATGTAATCTAAATACATTCAAATGAACGAATGAATTTTATTCGAAAAACAATTCGTCCATGCTGTTAAATTTTAATAAATTCTAATTAAATTTATCAAATCGTTTTTATTTTTATCATTTAAATAATTTATTATGTAAAATTATGCATATTAAAATGTCTATACACAATTTTTTGTTATGTTTAGAAAAAGAAAATTCGTTTTTTAAACTACATTAAAATTTATATTTTATTCGGATCGTAATTAACATTTAATAAATTCACCATTTCTAGTTCTTTCATTTATGTGCCCTTTACAACATCTAAATACATGTTCATCTAATTTAACGTTTAGATGAATGAATAAATTTTTATTCAAAAAACAATTCGACCGTTGTATTAAAATTTCGTAATCGTAATAGACCTGGATTAAAATATTATCTGTAAATCCTGCTTTTAAATTATTTATATTAAGCATTTAATAAAATTTTTATTTATCCTTTTAGAATAATTTAATGCATTAAAATATTTTATACGGAACAAAACACTTGCTTTGTATAAAATTGTGAGAGAGAGCTAAATTAACATGAATATATTTTACGTTTTTTTTTTTTTTTTTTTTTTTTTTTTTTGAGTTAACTGAAGTAAATTGTTTGAAAATTGATTGGCTTAATATAAATAAATATTTTATAAGCATAAAGGAATAATAAAGTTTTATTTATTTTTGTTCTTAAGGTGTTTGATAATAACAGCATCTTAAGTTTTTGATGATTTTTTTTTTTTTTTTGGTTGTATTTCAATCAATTACTACAGAACATCATTTTATTATGCAAATTATGACATACAGATTTTAACAAACATAGATTTTATATGTTTTATTTAGTTATATAAAGAATCGAATTTGTTTTAGTTTTCAGTTATATTCCAATTTTTACTAAAGGATTTTTTTAATAAAGGTTTTCGCAGTGTTTTATGACACTCTAATTTTCTGTTAGGTTAATTCTTTTAAAAATCCAACTATTGCAATCATTTATTTTCTATATCTATATATTTATCTACCTATCTCTCTTTATATATAAATCATTTATTTTCTATATCTATATATTTATCTACCTATCTCTCTCTATATATAAATCATTTCATCACGACAATGCGAAAAAATCCAGAAACTAATCAAAATAAAAAAAATTAAGAATTTAAAATACAACTATAACATTTGAAGGTTATATATTAAAAAATTCATAATTTCACTTAAATATGATAAAATAATGCAAATTCATGAAGTATCTATGAATAAACCAAATACAACTTCAATGTCGTCAAGGGTGTACTTAAAACTGTTAGGGTAAAAAAAATAACATTGTAATAGTTATTTTATTTATTTTTTTATTTTTTTTCATTCAAAAACGCACCATCTTCACCTGACAATGCTATTAAGTGTAAAGAAAAAGGAGGTACTTGACGATCAAAAAAGAACTATTAGACTTAAAAATTTTACTTATATGGGAATAACAAGATAAAAATGTAATATCAAGCACAAACATGTGATATTTACAAGCAATCACAAAAATGTATATTAAGAGACAAGTTGAGATGTAGTACAAGATTAATGTAGAAGTATAGAATATAAATAATTTAATAAAAATAAATAATGTATCTTCTTATCAGAATTATTTTAAAGTGAATATTCTTTATTTATTTTATTTTTTTATTTTTTCCGATAATAATTAAAAAATTCTGATCAAATCACATAAAAAAAAAATTGATTAAATTAACTAGTTACCAAATTGGCTTCTGTGGTTCACCATTGCATGGGATGCATGCGTCGCATCGACGGACGACGGATAAGCTTCATAAATAGCTGCAACAGCGCAGACGACTCTTGCAACCATATCCGTTTCGGACTCGACAGTTGTATCATACACAACAGTCTTAAGTGCTCCACAAATGAAGAAATCTACGTTGTTTAAATCAGGAGCGCCAGAGAACAGGCAACGGGTTCATTATGTCCAACTAATCGTTAACTAAACGATACACTCAAATGTGTCCGAACACATCTTCCATAATCGAGAGGTGCCCCATCATGTTGAAACCACATGTAGCGTCTCACATTTTGTGACACAGGGTAAAATAAGCCTGACAGTTCTTGTTTGAAAAAGAAGATATATTTTGATGTCAGAGGTGTTGCAACAGGTAATTCCCAACTAAGAAGTTGCTGACCAAACCAGTCCAAATATTTGCTAAGAAGCGATGCTGGACATCAAGCTATCTTATCTGTGGGTTATTTCGCAACGCACAATTATTATGTGCGTTGTATTAGTTGAAAATGCCATCTCGCGTGAAGTACGCCTGATAAAACATAAAATGGGAAATTAGCCTCTGGTGCACATTGGTTGAGAAAATATATCTTCAACGTTCAAAAAACACGTGCAGGATGATGTGTGGAAAGTAGAGTCTGTACTCTTTGGAGTTGAAATGTGTGTAAAGCTTTGCTTTTCAAAACACGATGTAAACCATCCCGAGACCTTCCTACTACAGCAGCCCATAATAAATGTATCTATAAATTGATTTGCTTAAAATACGTATGTTCATAGCACTCAGGATATTTCACGCAAACTTTCGACATTTCTGTGTTCAATCAGACTTAATATATCTACGCCGAAATTACCGTATATTTATAGCCCCTATTAATGTTTCAGCCCAATTCGTTGTTCAAATTCACACTTTTCTTGAATTTTACATAATTCATTCGAATTAACCAAGTCCAGTATATCATTATATTTGTTAGTTGATTGGATATACATTAATAATTTACCATATTTAGTGAAAATTCTATCTTTCCTAGAATAATCTGCTGCTGAATTGGTAAATTCAAGCACATCTCCAAGGAAACTTTTTGTTATCTAAAATTTTATACATACATTAAACGTCATTAATTGTCGGATATGGTATCGGCTCCTTATCAAGTATCTGTCCACAAAGTAAAATATATTTACATTTATTTCGAAGTCATTCACATTTACACATAATTAAAACACATAAAACTCCAAATTATACAACAAGCATTCATCACACAAAGTAAACAATTTACAAGGTAACATTCAAAAAGTGTCGTCTTCAAAAAATATTGAAAAAAAAAATATATATATGTGATTCTACTCTTCATAAAACACCAGAAAGTAAAAAATTATCGGCTGAAATGAATTACAGCGATCACAAAAAATTATCAAAATAAAGCATATTTGGCGATTTCACACTGTTAGGCGATTGATTCTGAGTACTTGGCGGAGAAGCAAAAAACGGTTCTGTTCGTACACGACAATCTCGGTTCTGACAAACTTCTAAATCACCAAAAATGCTTAATTTTGATAATTTTTTGTGGTCGCTGTAATTCATTTCAGCCAATATTTTTTTCACTTTCTGGTGTTTTATAAAGAGTAGAATCACATATTTTTTTTTCAGTATTTTTTTAAGACGACACCTTTTGAATGTTTCCTTGTTAGTATAAATTGCTTTAATAAGGCTCTATCTGTATTCGCAGAACTGGTAAAAAATTATCCTATCTTTTATATCAGCATATTAGTTCCTGTCAGATACCAAACAAAGTACATATTGGGTTGTAACATTGAGCACCGACACGTTAAGCTAAGACAAATTCGAATCCTGGCTTTGATAGTTTTCACTCTTGATAAAACTGATTCATCGAGTGGTACGAATTTTTGCTTTATGTGAAATGAAAATTAAAAATTTAGTCATCGATAATACAGGGTGGTTACTAAAAACTGTAACGCTCCAAAAAATAAGTGTTAATCATTCAGTAAAACAATTTTATACACATATTAGGTGAGACTTAGCAAAGCGTCGTCGATAACCTGATTGCGCTTGTGCCCACTCTTCAGAAACTTCGGTTTCTTTTCCTAGTCTATTTTTCTGCATTTTCTGACTGTTGTTAGATTTTTCCCCCCACACCTGTAATCATTCTTTTTCTCCTCATGCTATTTTATAGAAATTTTTAACTTTTTTCTCACCACATATTTTATTTTATGCGGTGGCTCTATTGGCCACTAGAGGCAGAATCATCCTCTTAAAATGTTTCGAGCCACAATCGGACAATGGGCATATAAGCTAATATTTAGTAATCGATAAAGATAGCGAACTATTCAAAGAATAAAATTATTTCAAGATAAGATTTCATTTATAGGGTTCATCATATTGGTGTATTTATCACTTTCTATTTTATATCAGTACAATAAAATGACATTTGTAACTGTATTTTGTAGGTAGCCTGTAGTAAATACTTAAATTATCCAGAGAAAATGATAAGCAATAGGTGTTGATATTTTAAAAAAATACACATTTATGGAGTTTAATTTAAGTACAAAAAAAAAATAATAAATAAATAAATAAATAATAATAATAAAAAATACCATGTAATTTTTTCCAAATTTGATAAAATTGAAATATAGAAATTAAAAAAACTTTTTCAGAAGCATAATTTGCAAGAAGTCATAACTCATCTGAAATAAATCTCATGTTAGTGATTTGAATTAATAAACTTTAATTTTTTGCAAACTTTTCTCAAAGTATAATATTAAGGAATCCAAAAAATTCTTCTAAACTATATTTCTCAAGGCAACAAGTTTTTTCTCTTTTAAATATAAATAAAATCATACCTAAATAAATAAAAATACTTAAATCAAATATGAGATATGAAAAAGCACGTATGATTTCAAGTTCCATGATTATATAGATATTTCAGGAAAAAATAAAAATATACCACTATTTTAAGGAAACATCTTGATTAAAGAAGCTCAAAGCAATATTCGAATAGCATTGTAAAAAAGAGAAAAACTCAACGTGCTCCTCTGAAAAAGTTTGCTATATGATTTCATTAAATTTCCAGTGCAGAGACTCCAAACAAGTTTTTCTTATGCAACGATGATAATTCGATATTATTATTAAATTTAATCTCATTTTTATTTGAATACTTATCTAACGAAAGATTTATTTCGATCACTTTTTGTTCTGTTATTGAAATACACACATAATTGAAATTTAATATTTGTCTTTTTAAACTTCATTATTGCTTTTATACCGTTTTTCCATTTGCAACATGTGTATTGCATATTGCAGGAGTTAAAAAAATATTCTAAACAGGAAAGTCACTCTGGTCCAGGTTTGGCACCACTATTTACTAATAATACTTTTTTCGTTTTTTAATTGCAGGAAAAATATTATATAAGAGTACTGATAAAAACTGGTGCCAAAGCAGCGTCAAGGTCACCCTCCCTAAACCATATTACAAACTTTGAAACCTACGGAAAAGTGAATGTTCTACTATGCATTGTATTCACAAGTGACCTTTTATCTGTTTCTTTTATCTGAGCTCTCATTTGTCAATACAGGCTAATAATTTCAAGTTTGTTAAAATATATGAAATTATACATATATTTCTTTTTACACTTTCAGAATTTAGTCTATAATATGCACTTTTACACTATACTTATTAAAAAGTTTGCACTGTGAAAATTACGGTATTTTTAACACGCTTTTATTAGCTTCACCTGTATGTATGTATGTATGTATGTATAACTTCTCTGGGAGAAAACAAAAAATTTATAGTGTAAAAAAAATACTTTCCGTACGTGAACGATGTACCGTAGAGGTAAGGCGCCGCGCTACGAACCTAAAGGTCCAGCGTTCGATCCCCGTCAGGGGAGATTTTTTTTAAAAATGGTTTTTGTTAATTCTAAGTTATTTTAATTAAAGATTTAAATGTATGTAAATATTACGGTGTGTCACTCACACGATTTTCTCTTACCCTGAATTTTAATACTAAGATAGATATTTTGTGCTTTTTAGTTCACATTTCTATAAAAACGTGTTCTTTAATTTTTTAAAACTATAATATTATTTACAGCAGAATTTGCTGGCAAAAATGCGTGCCAGCGTATTTTGCAATTAAATAGAATAATTTACAGCAGGAACACATGTAGAAGAATATCTCTTTACGAATGTTTCTGCTGTAAATTTTTCTACTTAACAACAAAATATACTGGCAAAATGGGTGGCAGCACATTCTACTGTAAGAATCAGCGTAATTTTTTACAGTGTGTAAATTAACTGCAATGTGTAGCCAGCGTTTTTTTTTAGAGTCTAGGAAGTTTTAACTTTTTAAAAAATCTACTTTTTGAATATATATACATATACACATACATATATTTCAACATATTTATATATATATATATATATATATATATATTTTTTTTTTTTTAAGTGGATTTTTTTTTAAGGTTAAAATTCTCTAGATTCCTTAAATTTATAATAGATTTTAGTCAAAATTAAGTAGACGTGATTCTCAATACTTCAACTTAAAAACTTCTTCACACACCATAAAATTAATGAAAGTACTATTGTTTTCGAAGGGATGTGGCCTTTTTTCTTCAGGTGCAAAAAACGTGCACTTGGTTTGCCTTGGAGGCAAAAGCAAGTTCTTGCTTTCATTAAGGTTTTGGTGTGTTAAGAAGATTCTAAGTTTAAGTATTGATTGTACACGAGATTCTCAATGTATATTGCAGATTTTTCTGTTTTTTATTACACGGTTTTGTTTATTTGTTTATTTATATGAGTTGGTAAAACCAAAGAATTGAAATTCCACCCACTTCTTTTCGTTCGATTCAGCTGAAATTTTGAATACGTGCATAATTCCATTGACAATACATGCTCAAGCAATAACGGTCATAAGAGGTCATGCGACTGAGAACCTGTGTCCTCAACTCTAATTCAACATTTGTTATTGAATTTTAACTCACTTCTTTTATCAACTGAATGAGCTGAAGTGTATTCATGTATGGTATCCACATCTGATGAACTGGTGTTTTTAATATATTTTAAAGTAAGAGCGTGTTTTTAAAATTTTTAATTTATGTTTTATTTAATGTTAATTTTATTAATAAAATTTAAAAAGTGATTTTTTCTGCTTGAGTGTTATTAATGATGATTGTGTCTTAATATTATAAAGAAAATGGGTTGCGTATCACTAATAAATTTTTGCTTATATTAGTGACTAAAATACTTTCATTAAATAGTATTCATTAAAGTAGTGTATTTTTTAGGCATCTTCGTTTACTTTCCGCTATAATTTTACAGAAGATTAAAATAAATAATTTAAAATATTTTTTCTGCTGTAGTGTAAGGTTAAGAAACGTGCTGTAGTGTAAGGTTAAAACAGTGTAAAGTTACGTGCACATTTTATGCAAAGGAATATCTGTCATCGCTTTATTATGGCTAAAATTACTGAAATTTTTTAATAGGTTCCGATTGCAGATTGCAGTAATTTCTCTCTTAAAATAGTCTTTTTTTTACATATAAATTTTAAAAGTAGAAATACATTCGTCTAGTATTTGAATTGTTATACATATTACAGTATGATAAAATAGATGTTTGGTAATATGCTATGATAAATGAAGTGTTTTAAAAGGCACAAATAGCGATAAAAATGGTCAAAGTTTGGTGCATACTTGATTAAATTAAGTTAAAAAAAGTGAAATTCAGTAAAATACGTCATTAAAATTATAGGGGGACTCGTATATCTAGGGCCAGTTTTTTTTTTTTTTTCAATACTCTGAAGCAGAGCCCAGACCTGCGTAAAATTATGAAACTGATATGTACATATCTTTAGGAAAAATACTTCCAATTGGGATTAATGTAAACATTTAAAATAATAAATCCCGACAATTAGAAGGTTTTGAAATAAATTTCATACATGGCCCTAGGTACATTACCCTCATTATACGTAGGAGCAGAACTTATTGTTCCTAGAGCCGCTTTTTTTTCAATTCCCAAAAACAGAGCTCCTGACCTGTATAAAATTATTAAACTGATATGTACATATCTTTAGGACTAATGCTTTTGATTGGGATTAATATAAACGCTTAAAATAATAAATTCTAACAAATAGAAGGTTTTTAAATAAACTTCACACGTGTCCCAAGGTACAACACCCTGATTGTATCTAGAGCTAGACTTTATTGTACCGAAGGGCAGAACTCATTGTACCTAGGAGCAGACTTTATTGTACGTAATGTTGCCTTAATTTGAAACACTAAAATTTTCACTATATTCTGTTCCTTTTGGCCATTCTAATAGCATTTTTTATTCCTTTTTTTTCTTTTCTGGAGTGTCTGTTAGAATTCTAGATTTTCTTGGATTTCTGCCACCTTTTTTCTTTGCTTTAGGAAATAGTCGTACCTTTTCAAGTGTGACACACGAATTGATAGATGCTGAAGGTTTCGAAATATCAACAGGACATGAAAATGAAACATCCAGTTCCATCATTGTTGGTTTACTTTCTTCCTGAGGAAAATTATTTTTTTCGGTAATTTATAGAGGGGTGTGGTTTGCCGGTCACATTTAAACTTAAATATTTATCCTCAGAGAGTATGTTTTGATTAACTGGCCATATGTAAGTTAAAGGAAAGCCAGATAGAATAGTTATAGGAGGAGTAAAGGCGTTTGATAGAACTTGTTAACATTTTCAGCAACGTCGTGTAGAGTGATTGGTTTTCCAGGGTTTGTCACCATCCAATTACTACATGCTTAATATTTCTTAAGAGGTCCAAACACCTCTCTATCCAACGGTTGAAGCTTATGGCTGGTACGTGGAGGAAAGGTAAGAATAAAAATAAGTGTAATATCAAGTAAGCATAGCAAATAACCATAAGAAATACAAAAAATAAAAGAAATAGAAAACAAAACTAAATAAATTTTCATGTTCATATAAATAATCGCATAACCTGTTATAATAATAATAACAAACCTGTTTTTTTTAAAAGTTAAGCAAATTGAAAGTTCCAGAGCGAAATATATACCCCCTTCCTTTTAAATAACACCTATTAATAATAATAAAAATGACTATATAAGAATGGATCAGATAATTAAAACAATATACTTCCATTTAATTATTTTTTAAAAAAATCAGTAAAATAGTAACAACATGAAGAATATTATTGCATTTGCACCTAGGGTCATCCATAGCCCTAGGTACAAGGCAGCTATGTGGTCCTAGGTACAAGTTTAGATAACTTCATTCAAAATGTTTTACACGAAAAACCCACATGCAGAGGAAACTAATTCATTATCTCATTTACTACTCAATATAACAAGCAAAATTATACATCAGAAAAGAAAGAAAATTATTTGACTTACATTTGCAAAATAGCAAAAGAGCTGAGCTGAAAAATTTTAATCCAGACGATATAAATTCTTTTTCCACTTGTAACTTGTCAAAGTCCTCTCTTTAAAGATTTCAAAGTGGTTGTGAAAATAGCAATTGGTGTTATTACTCTCCCAACTGAGTAGCAAAACTTAAAACTAAATATTATTTAAATAAAGTAGGGTGGCCATAGGTGCATGATGGCCCTAGGTACACAGGTCTCCCCTACATAAATAAATTAAATTTTTCCTTTTCGCTATTTACAGTATTTGGTTTTGTGTTTGGGGATTGAATCCGATTGACTATGCGTGGATTCTAGGCCTAGGAGAAATTTACGCTGAAAGAGAAGGAGGTCTTTTTAAAGAGTTCAAATTCGTATTTATGCTAGTTTTGAGTAAAACCGCAGAAAACATCAAATGTCTATGCTGAAAGAGGCACACCGCGATCGTCGTTTACCAGATTTCATAGCCGTATCTCAGACTAATTAGTGCGTTTTTCACTATTTACCAGTTGCAATTATAATTATATTTCGTAATATGTTTCATAAATTACGATTGTCTGTTCTTAACCTGATATGGATTTCCATCTACACGTGTCAATATCCATAATTTAATTTAGCTCCTCACGGTTTTCTTTCTAAGATTATATCCGTAATATGAAAAATTGTTTCATCCTATTCCATTCCGGATTCGAGGGGTTGATGGCCACTTTATCATAGCTGTCGGAAAGCGATAACTGCACGAAGTATCTCTAACTGTATTTCGAAACAAAATATTTATAAAGTTTTATGATAAAAAAAAAAAAAATTAAATAATTTTTTAAATAAATAAAATATAAAATCTTTTAATAACTATAAAAGCGTTTAAAATTTGCAAATAAATAAAACGCACTTAAATGCGTTTCGCTAATGGTTTTTAAAACAATATACAGTAGACTCTCGTATAACGTTCCACGTAATAGAAAATCGCGTTATGGGAGACATACATTGAGCAGACGATTTCATTCCGCAATGAGACCAAAAGCGTCGGGTGTTAGCATAGTAACAGAGAAATCCTTCCTTGAAAAGGTTGAAAGTAGAAAATATGTCGTCACGTGCTTCCTTTATTTCACGCGTTATATGAGCTTCTTTATCGCGTTGTATGAGTAATAGTCGCAGTTTTTTCGTCGCATTATACGAAATCGCGTTTTGTGGGAGCGCGTTGTACGAGATTCTACTGTATAGGCAAATAAATAATTTTAAAAAAAATTGTAAAGAGATAATTAGAATTTAATTTATTTTTGCTAAATATACTTATTTAAACATGGATTATTGCTGAATATTTTTCACGAGTTTTCTGTCATAAATCTTTTTGGGAACAACAAATTAAACTTTGTAAAAAGAAGGCTTTCCACAATAAAAAATTTGTAACAGAGGCGGAAACGATCATAAAAGGCATACTACAAAGACCAATGTATTAAAACAGGTTATCATCTTATCCGCACGGACAATCCAGTTAATAAATATAAACACCGCTTTCCAAAATACTTCTCAACCCCATTTCAGCTTTCGTTAATTTCATAAAATTGAAGACTACACGAATAAAACACGAAAACTGTTAAGTTTCCCTGAATATTTTCTGTCATATAACATTAAAATAATACTATCTGATAATTAGATAAAATTATAACTAAATATATATAACAGTATATAAGAGGGCTATTGCGCTATGTAGGGTCAGATGGGAATAACATGTAACTGACTTTAATTTACAAGAACTATACAGTATTGTAAATGACAGTTTAATTAAATGTTTTATCTGATGATTCCAACATAATTTATTAAAATGTATACTTTAATAAAAACCTCTAATTCTTGGGGATTTTTCTTAATTAAATTTTCTTTGGTTTATGTCAGTCTTATTCAAACAAAGTGATTCAGTACTCTAAAAATAAAATTCATTGCCGATACAGATTTCTAAAACTAGTGTTTCTTTTTGTGTACACTGTAAAAAAAAATTCTGTAGTACTACTAGAAAAATTCTAGGAAACTGGTATTCCATAAACTTTTCTAGTAGCCAACACAGATTGTTCAAAAGTGATCTTACTCAGTTAGAGTTAGTAAACATTACACGCACTTCGTTAGTAAATATACTAAGAAACTCTTAGTTAACGGTACAAGTGCTTTTTTTGTATGTTTACTAAGATTGTGTTAGTAGCATTACTGAAAGTAATACTGAAATTTTACCAGGAAATGTTTTGTGTAGGATACATGGTTATTATTAGTGTAAATTCAAATAATATCCATGTAACCTTACTAAATTTGTTTTGTTTAGAATACAGATTTTTTATCAGTAATTGTGCTAAGGAAATGTAATTAATAATGCAAATGAATTTCGGTTATATTCACAAAAATTTTACAGTTACTTTTACAGAAATACTACAAGTAATATAAATAAATTTACCCTTAAATACCCCATGTTACCTTACTAAAATTTTTAAATTAACAATATTTAATATTATGAGTAATATTGCTAAAAAATTTAAATAAATAATAGAATAATAATAGAAAACCTTTTATGTTTAATTTTAGTTAAAAATGATGGCTGATCGAAAATGTTTATTTAAATATATACTTTTACAAAATCTAAATTGTTTGAAATATTAAAAACATATATCAATATCATTACCTTAATTTTTATATATAATTTATTAAACTTTTTTTTTTAAAGTCAAAATAAATAAATAAATAAGTACGTATATGGAATCACTTTTTATTGACAAACTTTAACCCAAAAAATCGATACCTTTAAAATATAATTGTGAAAAGAAAACATTTTTTGCAATAATATATGCATAACTTTATTTGGTAAATATGAGCATATATTTCACAATGTTAAATTTAAAATTTAATGAAATAATAATAGAAAAATATTAAGAAGCCTCTTTAGTTTTAGTTAAAAATAATTGGCGATAAAAAATATTTATTTAAATATGTACTCTTAGAAAATTTAAATTGTTTGAAATATAAAAAACGTTAACAATATTTTCACCATAATTTTAAGTATAATATATTAAATATATCATAAATAAAATATCTTCTTGATTAAGTCAAAATAAATAAATAAATATAGGGGATCATATTTTAACAAATTTTAACTAAAAAATAGATACCTTTAAAATATGATTGTGAGAAGAAAATATTTGTTGCAATATAATATGCCAAACTTTATTTGGTAAATACCAGAATATATTTCATATTGCTCAATATATTAAATTTAAAAAAAAAATAATAATAGAAAATTTTTTATGTTTAGTTCTTATTAAAAATGACGGCAGATTATATGTGTTTATTATATTTTTAGAAGATATAAATTGCTCGAAATATCAAATATATATACCAAAGTCAGAGGTGAAACTATCTAACATGTAAAAACCCTGAAAACTGTTACTTGCATGCAGATAGGGGAGATTTATTAATGATATATGCTATCGCTACCTATAATAAGTGATAGTATTAGGAGACTTTTTAATACATTATAAAACAAATTGGACATTCAAGATAAGAAATTTCTATAAAAAACAAAATAATTTAACATGAGATTCAGACAGCAAAATTTTTAAAAACCCTGAATTCAGGGGTAGCCTCTGAAAAGTTTTTGCCTTAACTTTTATACATAATATAAAGATATTTTCTTTTTGAATAAGTCAAAATAAATAAATAAATACGTATATATATTAATATTGTACATTTAATTAATAAATTTTATTTTAAATAATCGAAACTTTTAAAATATGATGTGAAAAGAAAATATTTTTTGCAGTACTATGCCAAATTTTATTCGGTAAAAAAAAATCAGCATATTTTTCAAAATAATCAGTACATTACATTTAAAATTATTTAAAAAACCTTGATAAAACTGAAGTTTACTTTAACAATAATAATAACAAAAGCTTCAGTGGGATATTATGCATTTAGTATTCTCCAATAATTCAATATATTTATTCATGTCTATTATTGTCATCAAAAATCTTCTTCATAATTACAAGAAGAAATTTAGTTTTTTTCCAATAACGTAGTATATACATTAAGAAAAAGCTTTATTGTTTTAAGTTTTGTTAAGTTGTTTAAGTTTCAAATATATTGTTTGTTTAAGTTGCAAATATTATATGTTTAATTTGACAAGATAGAAATTGCATTTCATGAAGAGAAAATATATTAAAATTACAAAGTATATTCTGTTGAGGCCATTTTGGTTGTTTTAAAATATAAATTTTCTCATTTGAAGTTTTTTTTTTTTTTTTTTTTCGTGAGAAAAATAAAATAAAATAACTGTTAAACCATTTACAATTTTTCATTAAAATATCTTTATTTTTTTTGCAAATTTTTAATAAATAAAAATCTTTTTTGTTAAATTTACGAAAACAAAATCTTTAAAATTGCTTTATTAATCTAAACAAAATTCTTATTTCGACACATATTTAAACAAAAATTCTTGTTATGGTGATTAAATTTTTGTAAATCAACAAAATCTTTCTTTGAATACATGAGTATTTAATTGCAAATAAAAGCAACATTTGTTAATATCCAGTTATATACTTGTGCCTGCAAATAGTTTTCATGTATTTTTCGAAGATAAATATCGTTTTAACAAATATTTTACAAATATAAAATAAATTTCGATGGCTGTTAAACTATTTTTTTTTTTAATTGTCAATAACGATAACTTTTATTTTAATCGTTTAAAAGCTGCATGGATTAACTACTTTTATATATATATATATATACATATATATAAGAAACAAATATTATAATTTACCAAAGCTTGAATGTTGCACTCATGCTCTTAAATATTTCAAGGCTTTTATTATTTATTTATTTATTTATTTATTACACATTACTTGGAAAATTTTCGTCTACACCACATCTCGAAAAATTTGATCTCGGAAAATTTTTTAAGCCACATGCCATATGATATGCATTCAAAATACCAGGTATGAACATTTTAAAATAATTTGTTTTTAACATATTCTGAAACAGACAAACACATAAAAAGACAAATCGATAAAAAACTGATTTTTATATTTGGTGTGACCTTAAAACGTGTACTTTCAGCAAAACATTAGCTACGAAAATGAGACTTAAAAACAACATTTTGTATACCGTATGAGTAAGAGAGTGTCATTACCATTGTTAAGCAATTTTCTTGGATATGGCATAATTTAGTATAAATATATTAAATTATTTACTATTTAACATGAAATATTTCAGAAAATTGCATTCAGAATACATTCTATTATTTTATTCTGATGTTAATTATCCCTATTCAGTTGCTTCAAAAAATAATGTACTACAGAGAAGCTAATTATTGCTTATTTCTGAAATACAACATAAAAAAATAAAGAGCTAATTCAATTTTCTTTCATGATAGCTTGTGCCTCGAGATAAATTTGATGCTTTATTTAGATGGTAATTTTGTTTATTATTTAAAATTTTTAAGTCATCCTCGGAGGAAGGACATAAAACTGATCTCCTTTTAGAGAAAAAGAATTACAGGCAAGTAAAGAAGTGATGAATAATAGAAAACAGGAATTAATTACGTTGATTGGAATGCAATTAATGCGAATAAGCAATTAACGAAAAATGACATAAAATGTAAAAATAATGTCGTGAATTTTTAGATTTCTCATTGAGGCACAGATGTAGCAGTTTTTTCTTTTTTCTTTTTTTTAATTGGGGGATATAACAGTAATTTTATTAAAAATAATCAGCTTCATTATTTTTCCTGAAATAAAGAAACATGTTTTTCCCTCTTTTATACATTTTACATATTAATACATATATTTCATAAAAAAATATGTATAAAAATATAGTATATTGTACATTATATTGCCGTTAATTATTTTCTTTTTTTTTTTTTTTTTTGGGGGGGGGGAATAGGTTTTATCTATGTTGCAAGGAAAAAAAATAGATTAGTTTAATGTTATGCTATGAAATTTTCTAAAATTTTATTTCTCTGGCATAAAATTTTTAAATGTAATTTTAAAATTTTAATTTTTTTTTCTTTGTATAAAATTTTATATACCAGGAATATGGTAAGTTGTAAAGTAATATGATGAACATTTTCTATACTAAGGTTTTTACAGTAAATGGGTTTTATAATATCAAGGAGACGGAGAGGCGCGTAGTATAACATAGATAAAAGAATATACACAACACGGACCTTTATTGAAGGTTAAAAATGTTTTCGCTTAATGTTAAGACTCCATTCAGAAAATTCTCTGAAAGGAAGAGGCAATGATTTTCTGTGAATTTAGAAGTATTAAAGAAAAAGTAGTAAATAAGGAAGTCTAGGGAAAGAAAAGGCAATGAGAAAATAGTAGAATGCAAATAAATAGATAAGGAGATAAAAATCCCCCTCTCCTCCCCAGAAAAAAAAAAAAAAAAGATTGAGAAATGAGAAAATAGTCAAGATGAATGTTTTTGCTGCTGTCTTGAGATGATGATGATAATGCCTATGATGATGATAATGCCCTCTGTCTGAGCCTACCCGTACCCTTGCCCGGCCTGTTGATATATCTGATATATTATCGAACGGTGTCTCTGTATGAGTGCGCTTGTGTCTTGTTCTAAAAATTACTTGTCGCAAGATGTCCCACTATAGATCTAAATGCTAGAATAGAGCTTATTCAACCCATTCAGTGAAAGAATAGCCTAAGCACAATTTAATAGATCTAATACCTACAACATAATAGCACACAAATTCCCTAGACGATGGCACCTGGATGATTAAATCCAGGCATTAATATTGAGTGAAAAAAAATTATATATTTATTTTTTTTTGAAACCCAAGTTCTTGGTAAAAGTAATACATTTATGTATATAGTAGTAATTTGATATCCATCATTTGTGTATCCAGTCTTGATTCACTCAACACAACCGTTGCGATTTCATGGGAGATTGTGTCTAGAATTTTCGTGTGGAAAGTGGTTTTTGAGTCCTGACCCCCTCTCTCCCTGAGACAAAATTTTAGAAAATTCTCTCTCTTTCCTCTCCCCCCCTCACTCTGAGGAGTCAGTTGGCAAAAACTCGATTGCGATTATAACTCGTCTCCAGATTATTTCACGATGAAAAAATTTCGTTAAGGAATACTAGAGTTGAGTACTAAATATATATATATATATATATATATATATATATATATCGACAGTTTTCAATTTTACCGTTTTACAGAGATTGTGGAAAATTGGCATTTATTTATAATATACCACATTGTATATTGTTTTACCATCGTGGGCAATATCACCACTGCGGTATGAGGACAAAGAGCTAGTTTTCAGCGGTAACTCTGCTCAAAATTATCTCATGATGGCGAGCTTTTCAAAGGCACACAGCATTTTCATGGAATTTTTCAAAATTCCCTACTATACCTACGAGAAGGTAAAAAACAGTGATTCAAACATAACTCTATTCCAAATAACCTCAAGAAGACGATTTTTTGCGTGTAGGTTGATTCCCGGGTTTGATAATTAATTGCATTTATTTTCGTGGCTGTAAAATTTAAATGGGTCAATAGAGGAGGACACGCGTGATACGGCGCTACCGCACGCAGTGGAAAACGAGACCCGACATTATGCAGGCGAGAAAGATTCTTCCGAAGGCATTAGGGAGAAGATGGTTTATGTGTGAATACCTACAGCATCGTTTGGGTAAGGGGCTGCTGCTGGCTGTGAGACCCCGGACTCAGCGCGGTGCGCCAAGGTTGTGATCGATATCGATGAAATTTCTTTAATTTTGATTTTTTGTATATTATATATGTATACATATATATTTATAAATAAGTGATACGCAATTTTGGGAATTCATTTAACTTTCAATTGCCACACTGAGTTGCGATAACCCTAGTAAGTTGTTTGCAGCGCGGTATTCTCGAAGAATAAGACAGGGACGATTTGGAGGGCAAGAGGGATAAATTTATCCTTCCTCTCTAAACTTATGAATCGCCCCGCTTCAGTACGTATAAAGTATACAGATCACATGCATCGAAATTTCATCTAGGAGTTGCGCTAACCCAGTGCGGTAAAATCGTAACAAAAAAGTGAAAAACACGAAATAGTAAAGTAAGTTAAAAGCTTAATCTTAGTATAAAAATAGTCTACAAAGTTTCTGTGTTTCGTAGTAATAATTTAAATCTAATAATTAACAGTCATAATAATTTAAAAATTATAATTTACAGATGTTACCAATCGCATTTTGTTTATATTATCCAGAGAAATTAAACCAATAAAATGTTTAGGATTCATTTTGTATCTTGTTATGAGCCTTCTAAAACCTGCCTTTTAGCGTCCTCTCTAACATTTAACTTTGAGACTTCCTTTGTGGAAGAAAATAAAAGAATTCCTCGGTTACTCAAATATGGAAGCGGATTTGGATCCTCGTGATATATTAGCAGACAACAAAATGGATCAGCAAAATTAATGTGCATATTATCCATGCAGTTTTGGGTAGAAAAACGTATTACAAGTGTTTTAAGTGTGATTTGTTTATGTGTTGCAGGTTATGGAAATTTGTGAAGAATGTTCAAAAAACATTGTATAAAGTTTGGCAAATAAATATATTTTAATTTTCATTACAAATTTTAATGTTTCTTGATCAATCATATTCTATTTTCAACATTCCATTTTTTTTTTCCCTCAACAGTTAAGAATTTTTTTTAACTAGTTACATTAACACTAAAAATCTAGGCACTATAGGTACTACTGAGATACAGTTGCCCCAAAATTTTGTCACACACACAGAGAGACTGACAATTTCTAAAAATGGTCAAATCAAATCTAGTCCTCTCAAAGTGTGTAAATCCATCGAAAACCCGAAGTCGAGAATTTTTACGAAACCAGTACTTCCTTCTACTGAATATAAAAAAAAGTAAATATGAGGGTTTTACATGTTAAAAATGAAAAATTCGATAATTTTATTTTAAATTATCACTGATCGATAATTCAACCATTCGTTTTAAAGGTACTGGTGAGCTCTTTTGAAATATATTCATAATTAAAATTTGCCCCCTCGTGGGGGGACATCCATCTTAGGGGATGCTCCTACCTGTACAATTTTTTTTGGCAGTTGATTATAACCTATTATAAATATCTTATTTTAATTTCATAATAATTCTCAAAAAATAATTCTCATTTATGTAGATTTATATGAAATTTCGTCCTATACCGGCATATTAAAAAAGTGGGATGGCAACACCATCCACTGGATAATTTTCACCGAAATTTCATAGGAACTAATTTATGTCTACATACCAATTTGTATGAAATTATGCGCAGTAGCTCCTGAGATACAGTTGAAACAAAATTCTGTCACACACATACACAGACATTTTCTAAAAATGGTCAAATCGTATTTTATACCTCTCAAAACGTGTAAATTCATCAATAACCCGAGGTCGAATTTTTACGAAACCAATACTTTCTTCTATTGAATATAAAGAAAGTAATTAGGTGTGTCAATCACATCATTTTCTCTTATCCTGCATTTCAATACTATAAAGATAGATTGCATATTAAGTCATAAGAAGAATAGCGTAAAATAATATAGTTCAATGTACTTTTAAAATAATCTAAAAAATGTTTGGGTACAGTTTTATTTGACATGTAATTCTGTGTGTGTGCGGGGGGTGGGGGAGGGGGTTGGCCACCAACTCAGCCCTCCGTTCAATTATAGTGCATACAATTATTAAAAAAAAAAAAAAAAATCAAAGCTATTATTAATTTGCCTTTAAACTTATGTGGCAACCTGATACAGACATCAAAATACCAGATTTGAATTTCCTGCAGCTATTTGTTTTTTAAGTTTTACTGATAACAGATATGCATACAGATAGACCACTAAAGATTAGACTTTCGTAATGAGGGCACCTCAAAACTTGATTTTATGCAAAAAACCAGATTTGAAAAATCAAAAAAATACTTTGATTACAGTATGCGGATGAAAAATTAATTTTACTTCCTGAGAAGTGTTCGTCGACACAATAAAATGTACTAAAGCACTTCCATCTGTTATATTCAATAGAAAAGAATGTTTAGCTTTATTTTGGGTAGCCCTGTATATTGTCTATAATCAATATGCACTATAAATAATATTGTGCACTTAAATTTAGTGTTACTTGAAAAACATCTAATACAAAAGAAATTACAATTCCAGCAATTTTCAAATATAACCGCAATATATCTAAATATTTTACTTAGCCCTGTAAATAAATGATGATTTCCGTACAACAATCTTTACAAAACATATTTTTACGCCTGTTATAAATTTTGCTGTTTCCGTTTTGTTTAAGTCAACTTATAGATGTTAAACTCTACTTACCAGCAATTTTCTCATAGACATTCTCTGTAAAATTTTAAATGACTTGTAAAGAATTTTCAGTAGCACCTTTTTACTGTATCAGAAAAAAAAAGGCAAACTTCTTATTTAAAAAAAAAAAAAAAAACATATTTTGTAGAACGCATTTTAAATTTTCTCGTTTAGGAAAATTATTTTTAGTTGATAATAAATCATTTAATATTTTACTTCTATTAAACAACTTGTGTTCTAAGGCAATCACATTTCAGTAAAGGAAAACGATCGTCGTAATTTAATAACTAAGAACAAAATCAAGTATTTCGATTTTTCCCTCTCAAAGATTATAGATGATATAACAGAGAGAGAATATTTGCTGCTAATCGTATGAGCTTTAAATTCTCATACGTTACGTATGAGGAATATGGAGCACTTGTTTTTATTGCAATAAGAACAGTCGTGTTTTTTTTTTTTCCCTGTTAAAATTGTACAATATATATTATATTTACAATATTCCATGAATAGCAAAATTTTAAATTACGTTTGCAGTGCATTAAATAAAATTATGATTTTTTTTTTTTTTTTTTTTGTTCCCATGAGGAAGAGCATGATTAAAAAAATCCATAGGTAAAATAAATTACTCGTTAAATTTATTGCTCAAAAGTATTTTTAAAAATGATGTTATAAAAATATTTTTTTTCCTTTTAAAGTACTGCTTATTAATGGATTGTGCTTTATATTTTGCCTTTGAAATTGTTTCTAAACGACTTAAAATTTATCGTTCAGTAACTTTTTTAAATCTTACATATTTTTATGTTGGAGAAAATATTAAAACAGTCATATATAAAGTCCTATAATTTTGAAAACTCTTTTTTACCGAAGATAGTTTTACACTTAAAATAGGAAATGCAATTTTATAACATTCGTGCAATTATTATGTTATATAGAGTTCATTATATTAATTAAATTTAAATTTTATTGGAATATTTATTAATTTTAATAACTACACTACATATAATAGTTTAATTTATGCTTTGCTTTTAATATCTGAAAATGTTTTCTAAATATATTTATATGAACGATTGAATTTTATTTGAAAAACAGTTCGTTCATTATATTAAATTCTAATAAACTCTAAAATTAAATTTATCAAGTCGCTTTAATTTTCGTAATTTAAATAATTAATTATGCTTATATTTTGTATAAGAACATTTCTACGGACTTTTTTGTTTTGTTTAGAAAAAATAATTCGTTTTTAAAATTTCATTAAAATATATATTTGGTTCGAATTGAAATTAATATTTAATAAATTCACTATTTCTATTACTTTTATGTATGTTCTCTTTGAAATATCTGAATACATGTTTAAATAATTTAATATTTATTTGGATTAGTAAATTTTATTCTAAAAGCAATCCTCTTCATGTTAAAATTTCATAATAAAGCTGTATTAAAATTTTATTTGCAAATCCTACATTTATAACAGTTGTAATCGACATTTAATAAAACTTATGTTTATTCTTTTAGAATAGTTGAAATGCGTCGTTAAAGTAGTCCATACAGAACACAACATTTTCTTCTAATTTAGCATGAATACGTTTAACCTTTTTTGAGTTATCTGAAATAAATCGGTTGAAAACAAATTAGATTGTTATGAATCTTTCTTACAAGCATTCATAATTAATATTTTTTCCTTTTCTATTCTTAGTTATATGAAGGGTATGTTACACGAAATTTGTAATGATTTTCTTTTAATATACATTCATATTCCATTGTATTAATTTCAATCCTTACAGAATGACATTTTAAATCTTTATAGCGACATCCCCCCCCCCCCTAATAAACATATATAGAAATGCCTTTGAGTATGATTTCAATAAAAGAAAGAAATTCATATCTAGTTTTTTAGATAAAATTGTTTTTAGTTTAAAAATATTTTCTAATGCACAAGACATATTTATCATGAAGTTCGTTAAATTTAAAATGAAATGAGGAGCTATTTTACTTCTCCTACACTTTGTAATCTAAACTATTTTAATACAAAGTAAAACTAGAAAAGTCTGCACGCAATTCAATGGAATAAGACAAAAAATCAAAATATTATTATTATCATTATTTTATTTATTTATTTTATTTTATTTTTATTATTATTTTATTATTATTTTTATTATTATTATATATATATATATATTTATTTATTTATTTATTTATTTATTTATTTTTTTGGCTAAACTATCGCTGAAATTTTTTTTAATTTATTTGTATTTTTATGCATTTTCATAGTTATTTTATTTTTAAGCTTTAATTTAATGCAGGAGTTGAGTAAAACCAAAAGAACTATTTTGCACAACCTCTCTTTACAGGCTTTTGTGATTGCGCACATGGCTAGCAGAGATTGATTTTTATAATAAGTACAAACAAGTTTTAACAATAATAATTCCGCTTAAATAATATCGTGATAAGATTTTTCTAAACAAATATTATGGGGGTGGATATTTTACTTCAATAATTAAAAAGTAGGATTTTTTTTTTTTTTTTTTTTTTTTTTTTTTTTTAGTAAAGAAAAAAAAAAAATGTTAAAGAATGATTAAAAAAAAAAAAAAAAAAAAAAAAAAAGGTTACAAAATACCATTAAGTTACTAGACAACACGCTTAACTTAAAATTAGTACATTTCCTTATCAGTTAGAATGGTTTCTTTATTTTTGACCTAATCCATCGTTGTCTACAATCGTTGTCTTCATTGTTGTAAATCGTGTGGCTTTCGTACATACATCTGCCACAATACTTAAACTAATCCAGTCACTTTTAGAAACTACCTCCTGGTACAGTTCCAGATATTTAAAAAACTTATCCTCGTTTTCTCATTACCAATAAGCTATGTAATCTTTCCTAGTATAGAATTTAATGCAACTAATGCTCAATATCTGCTAGTATACAAAAGAATGGAATTAATGTGCAGTCTCTTCTATCACAGAATTTAATGAAATGAATGCGCAAATGCAAATCTCTCCTAAATATAGCAAATGCGTAGCCTTTTATTCAATAATATAGCGAACCATTAGTGTTCGTACTGTTAGTCCAGGTTAGTAACATGAAAAATCGTTTAATTAAAAAAATATTTTGTACCACTGTAATTCTATAGAAATTCCTAGGAAGTATTATGAAACTTCAAGCATTTATTTTTGAAAACAAGACAAAATAACCACGTTTTATCTTAGATGCTCGAAACAATGAACTTGGAAATTCCCGTCGGCAATCCAATATTGCAATTGTACAACTACCCTGGAGTCTCAGCTCGCACATTTTATTCATTCCCTCTGATATTTTATGTGCGTAATCTCTCCTACCTCATCATTTCTCCTAGCTTTACCTTTATTTCATGGACTCAAAAAAGAAAGTTTCAGAAAACAGAAATCAACAGATGGTGGGCTATTTAGATGCTTCTGGAAATTTAATAATGTACCAATTTTACGCCTTTTAATTAAATATTAAAATATTGCTAAGTTTTCTAAAAAATATTAAAATATTGCTAAACACCACTCTTTGAAATTTATCCATCTCGCATCACCATATGATATACAATTAAAATATCACATTTAAACTTCCTATAATTATATATTACTCCCATTTCCCAACTACCATAAGTAATATAAGTAAGTCTAATTCAGTCAAAAACATCGATATCGGTTTTTCACCTGATTTACATGTTTTGTGATCCCCTCAGTCCAAAAAAAGTGATTTTTAACAATTTGTCAGTGTGTATGTGCGTATGTGTGTGAGGAATCTGCTGACTATCATATCTCCAAAAATATTTAAGATAGAGCGACGCAACTTTTAGAACTAATACAAGTCTAGTGAACAGGTAATTTTTCCAACGTTTGGCGAAAATTTAAAAACCGTAAGTGAAACCGTAGGTCCGTATGTCATAAAAGGCTTCAACATTTTTCTTCAAAGTTGCTATATAAACACCTTTTCAGATGTCCTTTTTTATGTTTTAGTTAGTTAATTCAGGAAAATTGATAGACGTCCTGTATAAGTAGGTTAATTTTAAGATTTGCAAGCGCATTCCTTTAAAAACAGCCCTACGAATTTTCTTCAAACTTGCCATATCAACATCTTTTTAAATATCATTTCGTATGTAATTGTTAGTTTCCGTTGCACATATGAGTTAACCAATTTTGGTGAAAATTGGCCGTGTGATCGAAAGTCGTTAACTCCAAAACGACTCTAATGATTTTCTTCAAATTTGCTACATAACCCATTTTTTAGATATTCTTTAGCACGTATTACCTGGTTACTAAGGACAATTGGCATGCTTCCCAGGCAGGTATATCAGCTATAGATGACAGAAATGGGCGTTTAAAGAAACGACTCTAAAGATTATTTTGAAACTTTTATAAAAATTACTTTTATAAAATTATTTACTATTCGCTATTTAGTGTGAAATGTTCAATGAAGCACTTCAAAATACGTCTACAATATTCGGTTGTTAATCATCCATATTCAGTTCCTTTCATAATTAAATTACGACAGAGAAGCTAATTATTTCTTCATTCCCAAATAGAACATAAAAAAGAGCTAATTAAATATTCTTTCATGATAGCTTATTCCTTGAGGTGATGTTGATGCTTTATTTAGATGTTAATTTTGTTTATCATCTAAAATTTTTAAGTCATCCTCGGAGGAAAGGAAGAAAACCGATCTTTTCAGTAAAGAAGTGAGGAATAAGGGGAAATAAGAATAATTTACGTTGATTGGAATGCAATTAATGCAAATAAGCAATTAACGAAAAATGACATCTAAAAAGTAAAAATATGTATATTGCGTTTTTAGATTTCTGATTTAGATATAAAAGTAGATTTCTTTTTTCTCACTTGGAGCAGTGGGCGGGAGTTAGTAATTTTATTAAAAGTAATCAGCTTGATTATTTTTCAAATATAAATTAATCAACGTACACTATATTGTCATTAATTCACTCAAAACAAAAATTCAAATAAGACCCCTTATCATTTTATTTCACTTTAAAGGCAACTGAAATTTTTCTCATTCTACTGAGAATATATATATATTTTTTTAATTTTTATGGTATTTGTATGGGGTTTCCATAAGAGGAGCTCTATAAAATTATACAAAAGCTTTGTAAAAATTATACTCTCATGTTAAAAATTATACAAAAGAAATTTCGCTAAAATTTGCTCATGAGCAATTAAACATTATTCAGTAAAAATGCTCCTCTTTCATCATACATTTAATATTTTTATAGTCTGATTGCAATATGTTGTGCAGTATAGGTTTAAAAATCCTCCCTATTATAAAAGAAAATCACAGAAAATTTTGTAAATATATATATATATGTATATATCTTCGAATATATGTGCTTTTTTCATACAACTGTATATAGATAATTAAAAGAAACATCATACACTGAGAAAAAAAAAATATATATACCTCCTTCCTCTAGAATGAATAAGTGACCATTTTCTAAATCCCTTAACTAGAAATATAGATTTCCGAGCTATGCGCATAAGGCGCGCCAATAAACTGAATAGACGAAATGATTGAGAATTTCTAGTTCACACATTTCTAGATGGTGAAACAATATTCTGAATTTTCCGAATATTCTGAATCTTTTGTATTGCGAGAAATTCTCGCTTGATTTTCTAGAATTTGGTAATAAACCAAGATTATAGTTGCTGAAACTCGTCTCTTGTAATCTCATTTATTTACAGAGATTTTTAAATAACTTTGCCCTTGATAATATAGGCAAACGCTATAGAATTCTAATAGGGGCTTCTAGAACTCGCTTTCCGAGGGGATTAGAATTTATAAGGATGACATGGAACTATTTTTTCTAGGGCCACAATTTATATTCTAGATGTTACTTACATAAATTTTTCTCAGTGTAATCACTTGCTGTAGCTGCAATGCACTTCAAAGATTTTTTTTTTTACTAAGTGATCTTAAACATATATATTTTTAAATTTATTACTGCTCACCTTTTTTCTTTTGGGACAAAAGTTCCTCTGAAATATATGAGATATAACATGTTTGGGCCCCCTTCCCCCCCCCCCCCCCTAAAAAAAAAATCAGTTTAAATCGTTAACTTTTTTTTTTTTTTTTCGATATTTAAGATAAAACCTCTAAAATCTAAAATGTACAGTCGGTAACAAAAGTCTCCGAACACTAGCAAAAATTCCTATAAAAAAAAGTGCACTTAATACAGTTTTGTTAAATAAATCCTTGTCGAATCTTGTTTTTAGACTAACTAAGAACAGGATTCGACAAGGATTTATTTAACAAAACTGCATTAAATGTACTTTTTTTTACATAGGAATTTTTGCTACTGTTCGGAGACTTTTCTTAACGACTGTACAGCCTTTAATTCCAATGCCAGGAAAAATGCATATGGCAATGTGTTTTTCTTCAAATAACTCAAATTTGTATCATAAATCTAACTGGTGAAATGTCAATGAAACATTCATATAGAAGCTCAAAAATATTTTGTCTGTGTGTATAGAGATTTTCGATAGAGATGTGTATAGAGATAGGTACAAGAAAATCATCTGATTGATTTTGAATTTGGTTAAAATATTTATATGTTAAATGGAATCGGTCTTATAGTTTTTGATGTATATAATGTTTCTGTTTCGTATATACACAAAATAATTCCAATATATTGCGGACTATGAACAACATTAATTGAATTTTAGCATCGTTGCACTGCATTAAAGATCACGAAATTAACAAAATATTATTAAGATGCTTAAAAGCATGTTTGCGGCAAAAAAAATTGTGCAGAGAGCTAATTAGTTTACAGGGTTACACTAAAGAACTCCGTTATCTTATGATTGTTTTGAAATGCCTTCTGAATGCGCACATAGAGCTACAATAAATGTACGTAACTACAAAATATTCCGATGGGTTATAAATGAATCTTAGTGTCCTCAAATTGTCTTGAAACTTGGTACAAAAATTTACCAAATAGAATAGAATTAGTTGTATATTTTGTATTGCATATGGTGATTATGTCTGGAGTACAGACACACACGCACACACAAAAAAATCATATCATTACATTTTACGGATGATATTTTAAAAAATGTTTTTTTTTTTTTTTTTTTTTTTTACATTGCTAGACTGCATTTAACATTATAAAATAAACGTACATTATTAAGAGGTTTAAAAACTTTGGCTTTGTAGAAATGGTGTGGCATGGAATTAATAAATAATTTACAGCACTGCACAAAAGTTTTCCAATAAATTCTGTAATCATTGGATTGACTTTAAATTCGATACAAATATTATGAGTTAAGCGGAATTAGATACATACTTTTTGGTGTAAATTATATTTGCAGTTCATGCACAAGGTTGTAATAAAAATTAAAAAAAAAAAAAAAAAAAAAAAATCGCACTACAGCGTTTTTTTTATTATTTATTTATTTATTTATTTATTTTTATTTATTTATTTTTATTATTATCATTATCATTACTATTTTTTTTTATGTGTGTGTGTGACAGCATTTTTTTAAAATGTATTTTAACATTATGACCTATGCATAGCATTTTATTTAAACACATTTTAACATCACTATAGGTTATTAAATATATCTATACCATGTCACAAAAATGTATTTTTTTTAGGAATGATGTTAATGGTGTTGTAATAAAGTACATTTGTCATGAATAAAGAAAATGAGCATGGTTTTATTTTCCACTATCCTATTTCCTTTATAGTAACTCGACATAGTGCCTATATAAAACAAACTATACCCATCAAAACATGGTGCTAATTCTTTTCACAAAATGGAGATGATTTCCTTTACTTCCAGGGTACAGATATAGTATTGCATTAATCAATATTGTAATTAATGGGGATTATTTGAACTATTAAAATCACGAAGAAAACGGTGTGTATATAATCAATAATGAATTTATTATGCTACCCAGAGAATTGACATGAATTATATGCATTATGCGTGGTAAATGCAAGAAATATATTTTCGGTATGCTATATTCATTTTGGGTGAAAAAGTGCGTATATATATACATAAACACCCATACACACACATAGATACATGCAACACTCACGCACGCACATATATATATAACGAATAATCATTACTGAGCAATACTAATAGAACGATGAAACTTCTGTTCCGGAAATCCGCTCTATATTTTAATTTACCTGAGAAAAAAGTAATCTGTATTTTTATATGATGTGTCCGTAAAGCGAGTCTGAATTCAATGACTTTTTGATTATTCTAAGCACTACCTAGCTGCAAAATTTAAAATGATTTTTAAGCAATTTTTATTAATACCGTTTTACTAAATTAGGAAAAAATATGATAAACTGCTTAAAATATATTTTTGATAGGTTCTGGAATGGATTTCTTATTCACTCGATCATGAAAATTATTTTCAATTGATTTAGATCATTTAATATTTAACTTCTATTAAATAACTCATGGTCTGAGACATTAAACTTCAATAAAAGAAGGCTATCTTTGAAATTTAATAACTAGGAATAAATTGAAGAGGTACGACTTTTCACTCTCAAAGATTACAGATGGTATACTAGACATGGAACATTTGCTGCGATTCAAATGATCTTTAAATTCTCATAAGTTACAAAGGTGGAGTATGGCGCATTTGTCTTTAATGCGATAAGATCAGTGATGTTTCCCATTGAAATTCTACGCTTTTTATTCATTATAATATCTCAAGAATAGAAATATTTCAATATTAGTTTTTTTTTTTTTTTTTAATGAACATTAAACTAAAATAATGAGATTATTATAGTTTTTTTTCTCACGCGAAAGAACATGATTAAAAAATCCAGGTAAAAGAAATGTTAAACGTATTTCTCAAAAATTCTTTTTACAATAGCGTTATCTCAAAAAAGAAAAAGAAAAAAGATTTTAAGTATTTCGAGTTAATAGTATATATATATATTTTAATTTGCTTACTAAATCACTCTTAAACGAAATTTTATTAAAATTTTATCGTTTCATTTTTATATAGGCCAATCAGGAGGTCGAATGCTTAACTCTCTAGTCTTTAGTGGCCAAATATTGAATTCGAATCACAGTTCAGGCACAGATATTTTTATTGGTTTAAAATCCAATTCAAGTTGTAGGTCAGGGTAAAATAAACCGTGGTGTGAAAAAAAAAAAAAAAAAAAAAAAAAAAACTATAAAGCGTTACGTCCAAACTAAACCAAAACCACTTAAATATAAAAAGTATACATAATTTTCACTGTATTCGAATAATTATTATGACATAAAAAATATTGTTGCGAACTCGGGGTTTGTGAATTGTCCGTGAATGAAAGACAAATCTCGCAGACAGATTTATTTACGGAATATTTCAGAAGATTACAAATCTGTGAACAATGTATCAGTTTCAATTCCACCAGAAAACACAGCTTAAATAAAAGCAGACAAAGTAAAAATCCCAGCATAAACTGCACCATAAGTATGAAGTACACAGCACAAGCGGTAATGAATAAGCATGGAACACAGAGAGAGCTGTATTCATTACAAGAGTCAGAGAGCTCTTAAAACATCAAACAACTTAGCTTTAACTGAAACCCTATGGCCGGAATACAATTCTGGGGTTCCGGGTATTTCAATAAATATCCTATTTAGAGCTTAGGTAATCAATATATGAATATTAAGGATTTTTACCCCAAAACCGCCGAAAAAAAAAAAAAAAAAAAAATCTCGAGTGTTCAATAAATTTGCTAATATAGCGACGAATTCACCACCAAGTCCAATTCTGCCTTGGAGAAGATTTTTAACGATTTTTCAATTAAAATGAGCTACTTTAATGCCAAAATAAGATAGAAATGTAAAAAATTAATATTTTATAACCTGACTAAGCCTCTTTAGATGAAATTACATAAAAACTTGTTTGATGTGGCCATCACGTGACTTTCTTCTATACAGTTTAACACAAAATTTATTCAATGCAAATTATTTATTAAATTATCAAATTATTTTCCATTATAATTGCCAAACGATTATTATCTGACAGAATTATATTATAACTACATGCCGAAAGATCTCAATTTTTTGCAAATCAGAAGAAATAATTTTTTTCATAATTTTTTTCCGTTAAAAGATTAAAAAAATCAATAACTTTATTTTAAATTATCACAGATCTATAGTTCAAGCATTCGTCTGAATGGTATTGACGAGATCTTTTGAAAGATACAGTCGGTAACAAAAGTGTCCGAACACTAGCAAAAATTCCTATGTAATAAAAGTACACTTCATACGGCTTTGTTAAATAAATCCTTATCGAATCATGTTCTTAGACTGACTAAGAACAGGATTCGACAAGGATTTATTTAACAAAGCCGTATGAAGTGTATTATTTTTACATAGGAATTTTCGCTAGTGTTCGGACACTTTTGTTACCGACTGCACCCATGTTGAAAATTTAGTCCCCTGGGGGGTACTTCCCCCTCAGGGAGGGGGGAAGAGATGCTTCCACATGCCAAAATTTTTTTATAGTTAACTATTACCATTATCAATAATTCATATGAATTTTACAATCACACGATTAAAATAACTCTCATTATGTACATTTACACAAATTTTTTTCCTATACTGCCATGTTAAAAATTTAGAAAAAATGCGATAACAGCGCCACCTATTGCACAATTGTTCCACAACTCTAATCAGCACCAGTTTATGTCAGGGTCCAACTAAATACCGAGTTTGGTTAAATTTCGTTCATTGGTTCGTGAGATACAGCGTCCACAAAATTCGTGATACACACAGACAGACACAGAAACACACAGACAGACATTTTCTAAAAACAGTCAAATCGTGTTCAGGACATCTCAAAACGTGGAAATCCATCGAAAACTGGAGTTCGAAAATTTTCACGAATTAATACTTTCTCTATATATACATATAGAAAAAAGTAATAATGAGTATTACTTACAAATTCCTATTATTGACCTCACTAAAAGGCTGTAGTTCCGGCCAGTACAACCCTTGGTCAAGAGGTAAAAATTAAACAAACTAAACAAGTAGATAACAATAAAATAACCATGCAATACAATAAAAATTAAGTATTAAATTATTTACACAATTTACAATTAAGTACAATATGTACAAATATTTACATTACACATATACAAATTTTGAAATTCTGATAACAATTATATGATAGGCGGAGGAGCAACACAAAACACAATAGAAAAACAGGCAGCAAAACCAAACACAGGGTGAACACAACAAAAACGAGAAACAAGATAACAAACACAAACTAGTTGGTTGTGGCCACCACAAGACTTTCTTCTATATTTTCCTGTATACATATTCAATCAGTAACAATATTAAAAAAAAAAAAAATACGATTTTTTTCTAATTTTTTTTTTTTTTTTTTTTTGTTTAAAGTAATACATATTCAACCAGTAACTATAACCCCCCCAGGGGGGGAAGCGATGCCCCACATGCACAGAAACGTTTTCTAAGTTAACTATTACTATTATCAATAACTCATATTAATTTTACAATCACAAGTTAAAAATAACTCTCATTATGTACATTTATACGAAATTTTGTCCTATACTGCCATGTTAAAAATTTGCATAAAATGCGATCACAACGCCACATGTTGAGCTATTGATCCCCAAATCTAATCAGCACCAGTTCATGTCAGGGTGCAACTAAATACCAAGTTTGGTTAAATTTCATTCATTGGTTAGTGAGATACAGCGTCCACAAAAAAATGATGCAGACAGACAGACACAGACAGACAGACACACAGACAGACAGACATTTTCTAAACACTATCAATTCGTGTTCAGGACATCCCAAAACGTGTAGATACGTCAAAAAACGGAGGTCGAAAATTTTCGCGAATCCAATACTTTCTCTATATTACATATAGAAGAAAGTAAAAATGGAGGGAAAGGATTTTAAAATAATTAAATTATATATTTTAATTTTATGTAAAATACCTAATAGTAACTAATTAATTTTTTATTTAATTTATGTTTATTAGTTTAATGAATATTTATTTAATTTATTTAACTATTATTTTTAATTTTTACAAAATGTAGGAAATTATTTAATCAAAATAAACAAATCTTCCCAAGCTCTAGACAGCAAAGTGGGATCAGATTTTTCATTTACAATTTTATCGCGATCGAGGTAGATAGCTAAATTTTCCAGGAAATCCAATTCGAAAATGCGTTTGATAGGTACGTAGGTATGTTGGGTTTAATGTGGTACTAGTACTGCGATAGGGGTGATTCGGAAACGCGTTTGACATAAATGATAATTTTGGCTTATTGAAAATTTAAAACTATGGTCATATTCCCAACTATGCTTACAAATAAAATATTTATAAATTTCTCGTTTAGCAACATACCGAGAATGTTCACGTAAACGGCTTTTAAGATTTCTTTTAGTTTGACCTAATAAGATAAATCGTAATTGTTACGAGGGACATTATAGATACCCCACTTATGAAGCTCCGGAACAGGGGAGTTAGTTAAAGTAAATTGAAATTTTTTAATAAGTTTTAAAAATAACGTGAAAATAAAAAAAGTTTTAAAACTTTGGCTAATTTGAAACATAAGGGCTAATTTAAAACATAACTTAGTTGTCTTGCCTTTTTATCTTCCTTTATGTTTTAAATTAGCCAAAGTTTTAAAACGTTTTAATTTTTGTGTTATTTTTATACCTATTAATAAATAGCTCCTCAACCTTAGGGTTTTGCTGTGCTTTCAGTCTAGCTTTTGCCCCCAAGGCAGTAGTATGCGTTTGCACATAGGTAGAAAGACCACGTGTTTTCGAAATCGGAAGCGTTTTCATTAGTTTTATGATGTGCGAAGAATTTTTTAAGTCTGAATATGCTTCTTTCTCGCCTTGCCTCAATAGAAGAAGTCTGGAACTTTCTGGAGAGTCTTCATCACTTCAAAAACGGCTCCTGTGTGGTTACTATGCAGCTACTCTAGGACGTCTGGAATCTTTGATCTTGGCAGTAAGATCTGCCTTTAAAATTTCTTCCATCGTCAAACTCTGATTTTCTGTACAGTACGACGTTTCTAATAGGAAGAGAGTTTCAGAGTATCCAGCAAGATTTCGAGATGGGGCTCAATGTAGAAATGTCCTGCCACAGAGGTCTGTTGCTGGACTTCTCTTTAAATTGTAGTATTGGCTTTATGTTAGGATTATCTATCTGGGATTTTCTAACATCCTTATCGCTCCACGGATCCTTTTTTTATGGCTTTGAAACTGTAGCTTCGCAAGCAATTCGTTTATCAGTTGATATTTCTGTACTGATAAGTATAAAGGATTTAAGTCCATATTCTTGATTTTTCAAGAGACGAAAAATAAAGTTAAACTAATTAAAAACTAATAAGCAAAATCGATTAGGAAAAAGGGATTATGTTGGTTTATACGCTTTATACCATTCAGTGATTGTCAATCTTCATTTAATAAATGGAAAAAATTGAATTAAATATTTATACCAAAGATTAATGCTAAATTTCTGATTTGAATCTTTTTTTACAAATGGATTTTCTCAAAGACTAAATGACATGGATTTAAATCCTTTATACCAATCGATAGAGAATTTTTTTCTGAGTCTGACTATGTACTTAACTCAAAATCGACATTTTTGGACTTAAACCCTTTATACTTATCAATACAGATTTCTCTTCAGCTCTTAAGCGGTACTTGCAGTTTTCAGAACAGGGCTTCCGTAACAAATCATCTACATTTCCATGTAGATCTGCTTCAAGATGGCGTATTTCGAAGTCACATTCCTGAAGCCAATCTGGCCTTCCAAATTCTTGAAATTTGCGGCCACGTTAAAGATACGTGGTCAGTCCGGAGTAGGAATTTTCTGCCTTTGAGATATTCATGAGAATGTTTTATGGCGTTTACAATGGTCAGCAGTTATTTCCTGGTGGTACAGTAGTTTAGCTCTGATTTAGACAAACATTTACTCTTGTAAGCAATGGCAAGTTCTTGGCCATCAAGTTACTTCTACGGAACAGCACTGACACTTTCATGGCTTGCATCAGTGTCTAGTAGGAATTGTTTGTCAGGCAGTGAATACGTCAAAATAGGTGAAGATGTTAAAACCTCTTTAAGTCTCTTGAAAGCTTTTTCACATTCTTCTGTTCAATTTTACTTAGCTTGTGAACAGTTCTGGCAATAGTTGAGAAGCCCATCACGAATGTTCTGTTATATATGCACAATCCCAAGAAACGTCATAATTCTAAGATTCTAAGACGAAGGTGGTCGTTCACCACTATGCAGCGGTTTTGAGTGTTTTCAACCTTTAGAGAGGGTTTCTAATGCACTGTGGAGATTTGAAAAAACCCGTCTCTAAAGGTTAAGTCTTCCCAGTTGTTTATTGCATAAACAAAAAAAGAAAAAAAAATTACAAAGGTCGCCAAAGCCGAGCTCTCACGCGACAGAAGGCGACAAAGTTACATGAAAATGAAGAGAACCGGATCTTTGCTTCTTCGCTTAAAAAGTCTTGTTAAGAAGACTTTAACATGAGCCGTATGGGCTGTCTAGTTATTTTATTGACCAGACAAGTTGCTGGTCAATGGCTGGAGTTCCTTAAATGGTAAAGTGTTGTGCAGTCCTCTCCTCGCCGCATGAGCATGAGGGTGATTGTCGGTAGTGAAATTTGTGAAAGTATTTGGGGAAGGGACCATGACCTGAGAGAAAGGCAGGGATATCTGGGGAGAGGTCCCAATCATTGAGTGAGACATTTGGTATTAGCTCGTGAGTGTGTCTCGTGAGTGAGTCATTAATTAGTTTTTGATTTAGATGATATTTTATGTAAGAAAGGGGAGATGGGAGTGAATAGGCTATGTCTCGAGATTCTGTCGCTGATTTTGCAAGAGTGTCTGCTAGTTCATTTCCGACGACCCCTTATGAGTAGAAACGTGTGCCAGGGAGATTTTAGTTTTTAATTTGAGAGCTTTTTTTTAATTTTTCGATGTGAATCCAGTTCTTGACTGCAGAGATTTTCTCAGGATCTGTTCTTACAACTTCAGCAGAGAATATATGGCCAAGATAACTTATTTCAGGGCGGATTAGGTTGCATTCATTAGAACTCAATTTGAGGTTTGCCATTCTATATTTTTCCAGCACCCTACGAATGTTTCTTAGATGTTCCTTAAAAGTACACGTCACAATTTTAATATCGTCAAGGTACACAAGACAGGCTTCATTGGAATGTCCTCTTAAGACTGTCTCCACCAGGCATTCAGAATTAGTAGGTGCGTTACACAATACACGAACTTTAATCGCCACAATCCTTGTTCCATAATGAATGCGACCTTCTCACGGTCGTCGGAATGTAATTGTGTTTGCCAGTAAGAGCTCTTCAGATCCAATTTCAAAACCCACAGATTGCTTGACAGTGTATCTAATGTATTATTAGTTTACCAAAGGGGGAAAATATCTTTCTTCGTAATGTAGTTAAATCGACGATAACCTTAGATAATCAATTTATCGATAATAAGCATTTTCTCGCCAAAGTTGCCAGAAAAAGTCATTAAAGATCTATAAACTCGCCAGTATCACGGGGAAATTCACTGCCAAAGTTTATTCTGCCCTGGAGCTGGAGAATCTTTTTAACGGGTTTTTAGTGGAAAATAAGCTGAAAATGAGCATTTTAGATATCCATGCTGCATCGTCCGTCAGGCAGAATAATCAAGAACGCGTTCAGGATTTAGGTAGAGGATCCTGTCCGATAAATCTGTAACAGTCTTCAACTTTCTGAAATAGATTAAAGAATCACCTAATCCTACAATGTAATATAAATGGTACTGGCTGAGCTGCATCTAGGATCAAACTAGATCAGATTCTTGAACTTGCCGATGCAGACCAAGTTTCAGTCATTGCTCTGCAAGAGACAAACTGCAGGCTAAACACCAGCTGAATGTTAAAGGCTTCAACATCTTTCGACAAGACGCATCTTCCTTTGGTGGAGGTCTGGTCTTCCTAATTAGAAATGTATACTACCAGAGAATTCCTAATGATGATCCCCAAAATGCTTGCCTAGAGATTTTAGGTGTAAGGATTTTGTCAAGAAATCAAAACGTTGACATCATAAACTTATATCATTCTGCAGAGAACCAGAGATTTGATGTAGAGGATTTCGAAAACTACCTTGGTAAATCAACTGTTATTCTTGGGGACCTTAAAGCTAAGCATGCGGCTTGGGGCTGTGCTACAACAAATGCAAGAGGATACGAATTAGAAGACTTGGCTGATGAAAAGGGGTTCCTCTTTTTGAATGATGGTACCCACACATATCGTTCCTTGAGTTATAATACCACTGACGCTTTGAAACTATTTTAACTGAAAGACTTTCACAGTACCCTCTTACTGAGGATTTGGAAAAAAATAGTTCTGCTTCAAAGATTCTATTTTTATAGCACCAAAGCAAACTATACCTAGAGGTAAAGGTAAAAAACGCGTTAAGGATTTTCCAAAATCTCCTCACAACTCTGAAGCTGTACGGAAAATGCTGTATGATAGAGACCAGCTTTTGAGAAACTATGCCCAAAGGGAAGATAAGGAAACTAGAATTCAAATTAACAAAATAAACGCAGATATCAAACGGTCATATATTGATATCAAGAGAAGCCGTTGGGAACAGCTTTGTTCAAAACTGGATTACAAAACACCTAATTCTAAACTGTGGAAACTAGCAAGAGCATTAGATAGGTTGAAACCTCAAGAGGAAAATTCGAACTCCATCACTAAATCAAATGGTTCCCCCACTATTGATGACCAAGAGGCTGCTGAAGAGTTGTGAAAATTTTATTCGAAAGAGAGCAGGCTGGCTTTCGACAGAGGGGATAAGAAAGTTGGTAAATTGGCCAAAAATCTTGTTAAGATCTGTCGTCAAGTTTCTACTTCCAATCAATTGTTTTCTGTTCCTATTACTACCTCAGAGTGAATATATGCCATTCAACAATATTCATGCGGTTCCGTCAGCGATGTCCCAACACAGAGAAGTCTCAACCGCCACGACAGCTATGTACCTGCCGCACGACAGCAAGTACAGAAGCCAGGTTTGGATTGCGATCAGAGTTACGAAATCGCTACCATCTCTTCGGACAAACCTAGGTTAGTCAATATCGAGCCCAGAAGCCTCAGGCCCTGGCAGTTCCATGGTTTGGCGGCCAGATGGGCCCTTTTACCTTCTGAGGACGTCGTTCAGACATCCACAAAACAGCGCTCCCAACGGCGTTCACCACACTAACCGATTCGCACCAACTGTGCCAACTTGGTGGATCTACACTCGCTTCCCCTATATATAATAAGCCAGCCTCCACTGCCGCATGACAGGCCCTACTTAGGACAACTTGAACAACCCCTGTTGCTCGGGCTTCTACCCCCATATGGGCACCGAGTCGTTACAACCAGAGCAGACATAAGCCGTCCGACCATGCACCACCAGTCAATTAAGACAGATATGCTCACACCACAATGGGACTATAACTTACACCAAAGCACCTGAAAGCCACTGCTAGTTTCGCTACAACGTGTTCGTGCGAAGATGATCTGCAATCAATTAAGCATCCAGGGATCATAGATGTTAAGGCCCCCAGGAAAGGTATGTCTCGTTCGTATTAATACTAGGAAGGATTGGCTTTTTGGTATCAGCGAGGGCAAAACCCTTGAGAGGCAAGGTAAAATCCCTATTCTGCACTCAACAGTAGATTAGAGAACTGAGTTCTTTGCGTTCGAAGAGACCTCCTAGGAGGCCTTGATGGTACGTCTGGCTCAGAATCTTCGAGAATCCGTTGTCCACCACCAAGCGGGTTAAGCGCCCAGGCAAGAAGATCAGTCATGATCATGGACTTGTGGTTATAGCAAAATGATATCACGGACCTGATCTAGGATTTTTAGTACAGGGGGACATGAAACAAACAAACAAAACATAAACTAAGTAAGCCGCTTTCGATAAAATTACATAAAAATAACGACTCTTATTTACAAATTTGTAAGATCATATATTTTCAGTTTTTTAGCTTTAAGTTTTTATACAATATGAATTATATGAATAATATTAATTTCCCTAATCTAACATATTTTGTATATCGATTATTTTTTACTTTCATTGTATGGATAAATAATTATGCATAAAGTAATTTTCAGTTTATAATTAATATTTTTACCAATTAGGTTATGTATAAAAGCATACTTTTGGGGAAAAATTATGTATATATACATAAATACATATACATATACATTGCAGAGGAATACTGTATAAATAAACCAATTCGTTATGAAAACTTCATTAAAATTAAAATTTTAATTAAAATTTAACAATAGACTACTTGCAGTAGATTAATTTCTGCATTGTTTTCAATATCTATTTACCTATTCTAAGTACATTTATATAATGAGTGAATTTAATTCGAAAATAAATTCTTTTATCGTGAGAAATTCTAATAAAATTCATTAAATGATTTTAATTTTTATCATTTAAATAATTAATTATGTTAAAATATGCATAAAAGCGCGTCTAAGAGTATTCGTTTTTGTTTATAAAAACAATCCATTTTTCAAAATTTATTAAAATTCAGATTTTATTCAAATCGTAATTAAAATTTAATAAATTTGCTATTTCTAATTCTTTGTTTTCTGTACGATGCTTAAATAGGTATTCAGCTAATTTAATATTTATATGAAAGAATGGATTTCATTCGGAAAACAATTGATCCATTATATTAAATTTTAGTAACAGAACTGGATTAAAATATTATTTGCAAATTCTACACATGTATCGTTTATAGTCGGCATTTAATAAAATTTATATTTATTCTTTTCGAATAATTTAATGTATTACTAAAGTGGTTCATGCGGAACGAAACTCTTGGTTCCTTTAAAATTTTCAGAGAAAGGTTATTTAACGTAAATATATTTTAGGTTTTTTTTTTTTTTTTTTTTTTTTTTGTGTGTGTGTGTGTGTGCGTATGGTTGAAAATGAATTGGATTGGAACAAAATTATCTTATAAGCATACATAATAAAAAGTTTTTTTTTTTTTTTTTTTTTTTTGTTACTTGATGGTAAAATAACACACTATTTGTTTTGATTATCTTTTAATACATTTTAATATTTTATTGTATTTCAATCAATTGTAACAGAATATCATTTTAACACACAAATTTTGTAATATACAATTTTTATAACGTATGGATTTTATGTATTTTAATGAAATAAACAAAATATAGAAAAGTTTATACGTGTGCTTCATTGTTATACACAGTCAGTCGCACATTGATTTAACTTCAGAATAGTTTTTATAATAATAATAATAATAATAAAACATTTAACAAACAGTTTTATCTATTCTTAAAAATTATTAATATAATGCATTTATTAATAAATATTTTTCTAGAAATTTAAAACATTCTATACATTTTTGGTTATAACATAAGATTAGATTTCAATACATTAAAAAAATCGAATAAAAAATGTTCCCTATATTTACTTAGAATTATTCAACCAATCACCGAATTACATGAAAACAACAAAAGTAGTTAGTTCAGTGTCGCCAAATGGGTGTTATCCAACTGCACTCGAAATATACCAAATGCACTTGCTAGTCTTAAACCCTTTTACTTACTCTCTTGCAAGTTTCTATCTTACCACCCCTTCGCTCTGAATAGGAAGAACCCATAATTTTGTTGGTAGAATTATACTAACTGCCCTAGCTGGAAGTTTATAATTTTATTTGTAATTTAACCGAGTTACCTGCGTTTTCCGATTCATACACAGCGAGGTAAGGAAGTCCAGAGAAGTTTTTTTTTTTTTTTTTTTTTTTTTTTTTACGCGCGTGGTAGTAATTGCCGCGGAACCGAGTTACGAGCGTGCTCAGATTCATGCACAGCGGGGTAGGGGTGTTCAGTGAGGCACTATATACACCAAAACATATAAAATTAATCCCATGTAATTTTCAAATTTTTATACAAAATTTTCAGCCAATCGGATGATTTCATAACGCTTCGGAATTTTTGTTTATTGCCCTAAGAAATGCCACTTTAAACACAAGTCACGCTCATTGACCTATCATTTCGGATGACTTTCTTGAATTTCTCCAAAATTCCTGTAAAGTAAAGCTAGAAGAGATCGCGCGGTAGGAGAGATTACGCACATTGGGTATCGAAGGGAAAGAGTTGGGTGGGCAAATTGAAATTTTAGGGGGTTGTACACTACCAATAGGGAAGTGCTGACTTGAATTTGCTTATTGATTGTTTCAAGAGTTTAAGGTAGAACGTGGTTATTTTCTCTCGTTCTCAAAAATAAAAGCTTGAATTTTCATAACCCTTCCTAAATAATTCAATACAATGGTAGTTGTACAAAATATTTTTAAATTAAACAATTTCTCATAACCTACTGGCCTAGCCTAACGGTATAAGCACCACAATTTCTTCGAAAGGTGAGTAATTATTGAATAAAACACTGCGCAATCTTTCCTACGAAAGTGGGAGAGTTTGCGCATTTAAAATTCTATACTGACACAGATTTCGAAGCTTATTGGTGATAATAAGACAATGATGATGAGTTTGTTAAATACCTGGGACTGTACCAAAACCTAACTTACATACGTCATTGGACTAGTTCAAACTGTTCGAGACGGCACACCACCTTTATGGAGACTATCTACAGAATCTGAAATTGAACATTATTCAGGAGTGGCACAATCGATAAATGCCACACCTCTGATGGGATTTACCTCTAGAATGCTGTTAGCCTATGAGAAATTTATCGCAAAGGATTTAAATGTTATTGTGTGTGTATCTATTTAGTTTTGCTTATTGTATATCTATTTAGTTCTGCAATACATTCAAGTATGATGCTCAAGTTTTGTGCAGCTGTCGGCTGATTAAATAGAAGAGATAAAACTAAATACAAGCAAAAAATATCAGCCTACTAACCGGAAACCATCTCATAGTGTAATCATAAAAAAAAAAAAAAAAAAAAATCCAAACAAGCATTAATCGAAACAGAATATATAAATATGATTTTTGACGCATAAAGCAATAGCCCTCGTCAGCTCATTTTCGAGTTATAAATTCTGAAAGTTCGCTAATAATCGGTGCAACCACGCCCGAATCAATAACACCACGCCTTATTGAAATAATGAATAAAATCTAAAACAAAGAGAAATCGAAAGAGCATAGTCAAATGTCTTCTTTGAAGGAATAATCAGTTGCCCATTTCAGCTTTGAGATATATTCAATCGAGATATAATGCCTAAAAATTCCATAAAATAGAATCTAAAAATTGATAAAGTCATAGTTCTGGCAGGTTTTCATGGGACTCCTCCCACTTCTTTCAGATTACTACATTTTTACTGAAACTTAAATATAGATTTTTCGAGAACGGGTTTAAAAGAGCTAACAGTTATGCGTCAGAAATCACACTATATTATTCTCTTTCAAATGAAGATATTTTAATTTATTTTTATTGTTACTACACTATTGGGATGGTTTCCTGGTCAACGAGTACTGTTATGCAAACCTATGTTAAACAATTCAAATTAGGCTTAGGAAGAGTTTTATATGATAATTAGTTCTGTGTGACCCCCCGTTCAGCCGACTGTGTGACCCCCCCCCCCCGTCATTAGTTCAACCCCCCGTTTCATTAACGTACAAAAAACAAGCGATGAATATTTAGCTTAAAACATACATTATTTACCATACCTCTATGAGGTATTTATTTCAATTCCCAAACAGCTTTCCTGGAAATGGTAAAATATTATTAGTAAAGCACATTTACTAACAACAAATAACTAGTGTGTTGCGGCCACCACATGACTTTCTTTTATATTTTGCTATACAAATTCACTCAGTAAAAATAATTTATTAAAATTATTATTTAAAAAAATTATCTTCCATGATAATGCACACGGAGAAGTAGTATAACACTTCTCCGTGAGAGAAGTAGTATAACACTAAATATCCAAAAAAAAAAAAAAAAAAAAAAAAAGTTGAATTTATTCTCAATATTACATTAAAATATACATATATATAATATATATATATATATATATATATTGGTTAAAAGGGAATAAAAACGATAACTTTATTTTAAATTATCGCAGATCGATGGTTCAACCATTCGTTTTAAAAGTATTGGCGAGCTATTTTGAAAGATACCCATCATGAAAAGTTACTCCCCCCCCCCTCCAGGGGAGAAGGCGAGGCTCCTACATACACAAAAAAAAATTTCCAGTTAACTATCTCTATTAAAAAATATATATATTCGTTTCATTTGGTTTAGTGCAGTCTATAGATTTTATTTCCCCAAACTAAAGGCTGCCCCCAGGGCTCGTGCCTCGGCTCGATTCTCTGGAATCTCATAGCTGACGGCGTGCTAAAGCACATGGACTCTGAGGGCTTTACGACATTCGCTTATGCGGACGACTTCACCCTGATTCTCTCGGGCCGTATTAGGAAGGATCTGGAGGACCAGGCCCAGGAAGCACTCTCCTTATTTAGCAGGCTCCTTAAAGAATTTGACCTCAAACTCTCACCGTCTAAAACCAAGGCCCTAACTTTGGCTTTCCCCAGATCCCTAAAAAGGAGAAATCCCAAGATGCGGATTGATGGTATCAGTGTCCAGCATGTTGATCACATGAAGCTTCTGGGAATAACCTTCGACAGACACCTCAACTGGCTGCCCCATGTAAAGGACCTTAAACTCAAAACACTAAGTCATTACCACAACTCAACTAAGATGGTAGGAAAGAGGTGGGGAATCTCCACCTCTCTCCTTAAAATATGGTATCAAACAATAATTGAAAACTTATGGGGCTGGCATCTGGGGAGGTCACTTAAGATCTGACGCCAGAGCTTCGCTTGACTCCGCTCAACGCCCTTTCCTCCTGCAAATTGCAAGATGGTATAAAACCATCTCCACTGATGCCCTCACCGTTATCACTGGGATTTCCCATGCCCACTTGCAGGTTGCCCAAACCTATACTAAAACTAAAATCCTACAACTAAACGACCAAGAGCTCACTAACATAACCTTTCCCCAAACTCCCATCCAGCCCCTGACCTGCAGTTGGGCAATTCACCCAAGTTTGGATGTGGCTCCTCTAATAACAAACTGTTCAAAAAATAGCTTCTCACCTTC
This sequence comes from Salticus scenicus, assembly GCA_963930645.1. NCBI lineage: Eukaryota > Metazoa > Arthropoda > Arachnida > Araneae > Salticidae > Salticus > Salticus scenicus. The sequence continues at coordinate 372,874,811 of OZ005650.1, forward strand.
TGTCCCGGTGGCGGTCTGCACGGATGGCTCTAAGACCGAGGCTGGAGTTGCCTCAGCTTTCTGTGTTCTTGAAGGCGACAGCGTAGTCTATCGGTGGGCGGGTAGGATCGAGGACTACAACTCAGTATTCCAAGCAGAACTCTACGCAATTAAAAAAGCCCTAGACTGGGCGGTAGTAAATCATAATCAACAACAACAACTAAGTGTTTATAGTGATAGTCTTTCGAGCCTGCTCGCCATTGCTCGCCACCGGAACAGACACCCACAAGTCCTGGAAATAAAAGAAACTCTAATGAACCCTAACCTTAAATGTACCCTGGCACACGTTTCTGCCCACAGGGGAGTAGTCGGTAATGAACTTGCTGATTCCCTGGCCAAAGAAGCCCCAGAATTCCCAGTAAAAGAACCATCTCCTCCTGCCCCTCCCTCCAACGTAAAACTAAAACTGAAACAAATCTTCACTTTAAAATGGTAAGACCTGTGGCGAAATTCCGAGAAGGGTAGATATACCTTCTCCCTAATCCCACAGGTTTCAACAAATTCATAGACTCTAACTCCTCCCATAACGGCTTTCTTAACAGGCCATGGCCCCTTTCAATCCGACCTCTTCAAGTTTCATCGCCGACGCTCTCCCCTGTGTCCTTGCGGTGAGGAGGGAACTCCCGAAAATTATTATTTCTCTTGCCCCCTAACTCAACAGTTCCATTTCAGAAATCCCTCTCCAAGACCAAATAATTGGCTTGAAAATATCTTAACCAGAAAAGTGTAAATTAAAAAACTAAACAATATTTACTCCCTCTTAATGGACATAACCAACTTGACTGATTAATAACTATTCCCACTGGCAGCTAATCTTCTTCCCAAATGAAGCTAATTATCCTCCCACCCTTTTTCAAAATACCCGTCACCAAAACAAAAATCTGTTTGCAAGGAAGCCTCTTACTCAAAACCTCTCTTAAAAGCTAAGTAAACTCTATAGTTTAAATCAGCAACAATCCTAACTCTCTCATTCTCTCCTCTGTTACCCAAATTACCCTGCAAAATCAGTTTTCCGCACAGTTGTTCTGCAATACTGTCATCCATGTTGTCATCCAATTGTACCACCTGGACTATTCTAGTCAAACTTGAACTCTCTAGTACACATCAAGAACCGTGACAACTCATCTAGTGCCGTCTGTCGCGAGAGGCCTTAAGGGCCCGGCACAATCCATCTAAAATTAACACCACCCAATGTCGCGAGGTGGCTTTCAACCAGGCGATGACCATGTACTCTTTCTATGTTGTTTTCCATCGCCCCTTGTCGCGGTAAGGCTTCATGCCTGGCGATGCCTATGTAAAACCTTCTTGCTTTTTAAATAAACGTCAGGCAGGTCTGTAGGGGGTCTTCTCGGGACAGCCCACGTGAACTTCGGTTCTAGAAGCGCTCAACACCGCTCTTTGAGCGGTGAGCGGGGGCTGCTCCCCTGTTCAGTCTATAGATTTTAAACTCTACTTACCTGCAATTTCCCCCATAGACGTAATGTATTTGAATACTTTTGAGTGTCCCTGTACACGAATCATTTGCTTCATCTCAACGAAAAGTTTACTGTAGCATCCCTATGTGATACACATTTAGAATACCGAGTTTGAAATTTCTACTACTATTTGTTTTTGAGATATGCTGATAATAGACAGACACACAGACCATTCGCTAAAAACATGCTTTTCGTATTCAGGGGACCTCAGAACATGTAAATATATAAAAAAACTCACGTTCGAAAATTTGACCCTAAAACAATACTTTCTCGACCCTATGGGTAAGAGAAAGTAAAAAACTTTTGTTAGAAGCATAATTTGCAAGAAGTCATAACTCATTTGAAATAAGTTGATGCGCGTGGTTTGAATTAATTAACTTTAATATTTTGGAGAGCATTCTTTGAATATAATATCCAGGAATAAAAAAAATATTTTTTCTATATTTCCAAGAAAATAAGTTTAATAATTTAAATAAGTTTAATAAGTTTTATTTTATTTTATTTATTTTTTAATAAAAATAAAATCATATCTATATAAATAAAAATACTTAAACCAAGTATGGGATGTAAAAAAAGGACGTATGATTTCAAGTTCTATGATTGGATAGAAATATAAGGGGGGAAACAGAATACCGCTGTTTTAAGGAAACATCTTGATTAAAGAAACTCTAAGCAATATTCGAATGGCATTGTAAGAAAAGAAAAACTAAAAGTACTCTTCTGAATATGTTTGCTGTATGATTTTATTAAATTTCGAATGCATAAACTCAAAAGAAGTTTTAGTTATGTAGCGATGAAAATTCGATGTTATTATCAAATTGAATCTCATATTTATCTGAATACTTATTTAACAAAAGATTTATTTGAACCACTTCTTATTTTATTATTGAAACTAGCAAAGCCCTGTTCGGGAACGAACCGAATTCCGAATGCGGGAAAAATTTCAAAATCAAACTCGAAATGTACAAAACTCGGCCTGATGTTGCCTGCGTGCCAATAGATCAAAGTTTGTTAATGAAACCAGTTTTTAATTCATGAAATCAATGAAGGTAGTGAATCAACGAAGGCTTTTCTCGCTTCGCTGGTCACTGTATTTAAAGGAAACTCTTTTCTATATCGCTTTACAAACAAAAATAAAACTTAAAGAAATCATGAAATTGCTTTAAAGCCCGCTTTGGTTCCCAGCTGCCTTCGGCAGTGACCCACTCATATGCGGACTCTCGGGTGTCAGTCCCTATTGCCTGTGACAATAGCTTACCAGTGGGCTACCATTTGGTTGCTTATCAGATGACAGTTTCGAAACGGACAGTATCGAAAAAGTTGAAGTAGCCATAACTTTACTTTCTTGTGTCTTTATAAAATTATTTTAAACAGGAATGTCACTTTGGAGCATCTTTAGCAAAATAATATTTACAAATAATACTTTTACCTTATTTTTATTTATTTATTTATTTTTATTGCAGAATATTATCATAAAAGAGTATTATATGAAAGTGTGGTGCCAAAGCTGCGTTATAGTGCCAGCTCTGTCTAAACCACATTCTAAAATTTAAAATCTTCTACTAACTAGAATGATCTTCTGTAATGTGAAAGTTGTGCTACGTTTTGTCTACACAAATGGCATTTATTACGTCTATTTAATACCTCAAAATTCTTATATATATATATAAACAGGTTGGTAGTCACAAAAAATGTTAAGATAGATACTATCATTTTACACTTTCTAAAATTAGTAAATCATATACAGCCTTTACACTCTACACAGCAAAAGTCTCTGTAAACTTACCGCAATGATTATCCAGAGTTTTTGTACGTTTATATAACTTCTCAGCTTAAAATAAATAATGGGGACTCTCAATATTTAATGCACATTTTTACATTTTGTTTTGCTATCCTCTTTCTTAATAAAATTCAAAAATGAATGTTTCTGCCCAAGAAAAAGTATTATTCATATTTGCGAAATTTTACACTTTTAGGTTACCGGAATATTTTTATAGATATTTTTATTTTATTTAATAAGTGAAAACTGTTACAGAAATATAAAAAATATATATATTATAAAAATTTTCCGGTAATTAAAAATTGTAAAAGTTAGCGACTATGTATTATGTATCACTTACAGACTGCTGCTCTTTGTTAAATAAGGTAACATTTAACATTAAAATGGAATAAATTAAAGTAGTTTGAAAGAAATCGTTTCCTTTACTTTTCGCAGTAATTCCCTGATTGAGTAAATTCGTTTCAATATTTCTGCTTGCGTGTTATGAAAGAAAAAAACAATATTATGTATCATTAACAAACTTCAGCATATTATTGATTAAAATGACTAATAACATTGAAATGGTATTATTTAAATAAATTTTAAAAAATATTCCTTTATTATTTCCTTGTAGTATATCTTAAAAATATGTCGGAAAGGGATGCAGATTTTACAAGTTTAAATCTGCATCAGAATCAGAATATTAACAATTTTAATTTACATGTGCGTATCTCACAAAATTTTGAAAAATATGTTGTTTCATTTCTTTGCAGATCCATGTGACGCAGTTCTTTGTTCGTTTGGCTCTCAATGCCTGCTAGACGACTCAACGCAACGTCCGTATTGCATGTGTCGAGAAAGATGTTCGGATATTTTCGCGCCGGTTTGTGGAGACGATGGCGTCACGTATTCCAGCGAGTGTCAACTGAAAGCCTCTTCATGTACACAGCAACGAAGGATAATGCTATCGAAACAAGGATCTTGTGGTGAGAAATCATTTAAAAAATTTTTAATCATGAATACGTGAGCTGTGAATATTCATTTTAAGTAAATTGGAGTAGAAAGGTTGATATTTTTATATACCAACTATATGAAAAATACCAGAGCCGGGAATCGTACTCGGGCCCTCCAGGTCCTCCAATTTACTTAATTAAAATCGTATTGTTAGTTGCCTTATATGGTGATTCGCTACTGGTAAGACAAAACTACAGGAGATGTAAGAGGCACAAAGACGATTCGGAATCACATAGCAACGCAGGGTCGGAAATATAATTCTAATGAGATAGGGGATTTTTTAGCCCTTTTATAATTGTTTAAAGACACACCCAGATGTTTCCAATTTTTATTGAATTCAAGACACTTTTGTGTTAAAATAAACATACGAAGCCAAGAATTTTCATTCAGCTGATACGTTTTAATACATTTTAAATAGTATGATGCTGATTCATGCTTTCCTGTTCTCTAAAATATCAAGAAAACCGGAAACAGATGCATGGTCAAATCCCGTAGATTTTACGTACATGAGAGTTAAGTATTAAGGACTATCACAGGAAAAGTGTCAACAGCCACTCGTAGAGATGTTAGGATGAATATTATGAGTACATGGTGATCGTGAAATGACATTTTAAGGCCAAAAGCTTAAAATAAGTTATGAATTTCCTAATAATTATACCCTTAACAAGCCCACGTATCTCGTTATGATTGAATTTAAGACCCTGCATTGCTATGTGATTCTGAATCGTCTTTTTGCTCCATACATTCTTTATAAATTTATCGCACCGGTACCGAATCACCCTTTATATGTATTAGTATTCAATTAAAAAGTCCTCTAAAATTTAAAAGTAAATTGAAGCGATTGGAAAGCAGCATTGAAAGCGTTTTCACCGATTTAAGTATCAGTTTCTCCCACAATTGCTATTTCTTTCCCTATAAATATGGTAAAATAAGTTTGTAATTTATCAGCGATAGAAGATTTTGCTGTATGCGCGTGCATGAGTGCGCACGTATGTAATTATAAGTCTCTTCTTTAATTCGGGAAAGCGTGTTCATTAGGATGAATAAAAAATAAAAATTTCATTAAAAAAAACATTTTTTAACAGTAGAAGTTTTTTATAGTGAAGCGCTATAAAAACCATAAAATAAAAATATATTCTTGCAAAGACATGCTATAAAGAAATGAAAGTTTCAACTCTAAGAAAATTGTAGAGGAAGATAAATTTCACTTTTGCAAGCGATAAAACTTTTTAAATATTCAAAATATTTTAAAAAATATATTTAAAAGTAATATTTAACCGCCTTTGGGATGAGAATGTTCCTTCCATATGGCTAAAGGCAATTATCATCCCAGTTGCGAAAATGAATAAGCCTAGCAATCAACTGGATAGCTAAAGACCTATCTCTCTTACAAGTTTACTTGCCAAAACAATGGAACATATGGTTGCTTCCAGACTCATTTGGTATTTGGAGACAGATAATCTCCTTTCTTCTTCTCAGGCGGGATTTAGGAGTTATCTCTCCATTGCTCAACAAGTTATTTATTTCAGACAAGCTGTTAAGGATGGCTTTGACGATCGTTTTTCAAACCTTGCAGGGTTTGTCCACTTTAATGCAGCATATGATAAAATTTGGCGCTTAAAACTAATTCAAAAGCTCCATTTTCATGGTATTACTGGCAACTTGCTTGGTTGGATCAAGAATTGTATCCCACAGAGATATATTATGGTTCGCTTTGGCGACTCTTTTTCATCATTTATGCAAACTGAGACTGGTTTTCCCAAGGAGCCGTAATCAACCCAACCTTTTGAAAATTTACATCAATGACCTCCCAGATCTTTTATCGTCTGACTGTCTGATTTCGTCAGCACTCTTTGCTGACGATCTTGTGTTATTGAGCAGTGCTCCAAAAACTCAACTACAGTCACTAAACATTAAACTCAATGAATCATTGGGGAAACTTGATGTTTGATGCGGGCACAATATTATGACTATAATAATTGACAAGACTACATGCCAGTTTTTAACTTTAAATAGACAACCATTTTTATCTCAGCTTTTTTTTTTTTTTTTTTTTGCGGTTTTACTATTAGTGTTACTGAAAACACCACTTATATAGGGTGCAGTTTGGATAAAAGTTTAAATTGGAACGAGCATGTGACCCGAATTAACAGAAAGGTAGAAATACTCTCCTCATTTGTTACAAATTGTATATCAAACCTCTCTTTTCCTATTGTAACGAGGCCCTTGTTTCAGCTTCTGATTCTACTAATAATAAATTAGAACGAAGGAAAAATTAAGCTATACGTTTAATCACTGGGGCAGATAAGTCCACTCATATTGCAGCCTTGCGGGGTATTGACTAAACATCACCCAATAAAACACGAAATATTCAGAAATTCTGGAATCCTTCTGCAAAAGTTGTATAGACTCAAAGGAAACTCCTATTGGAGGCACTATTATTACAAAAAGCTAAGAAAACTTCAGACCCAACATGGTTCTGAAAGCTAGTTTCAACTAAATTAGCTTTCAGATCGCAGATGAGATTGACATTATCCGTGAAGTTGAGTTGCTAGTTGATCCCTGGTGTCCACTTGATTTCTGTGGACTTCGTGTGTTTCTCGATCTAGACCCACCGATTGATAAACAAAACATGAACGACTCTCATATCCGGGCTACTCCTCTTTCTACTACTGAAAATAGATATCCCGTTAGTCATTGGACTTACGTCTTCACGGATGATTCAATGTTTCAGAGATGTAATGTTGTTGGCGCTGGTGAATTTTGTGAGCACTTTGCTTTCTACAAAGCCATTGGGAGTGATACTACAAGTTTCGAAGGAGAACTAGAGGCTATTTTTATTGCCCTGAAACAAATTATAGTCTTAAAACGAAAATTCACTAACGTATTTATCCTATCAGATTCCAAGGCTGTACTTCAGGCCATCCCCAATAATAAAGTCTATAATTCTAAACGCCTTTTTAACTGTAGGTCTCTTTTAAAATCTCTTGCTGATTTTGTGTTGCAGTGGGTTCCCTCCTTATGTGGAGTCGAAGGCAATGAAAACGCTGATTACCTCGCAAAGAAAGGTACTACTGTTTTGCAGAGATCATATCTTCCTTTGACTTTTCCTTCTTCTAAACTTCTAATCCAAATGGAATTTGAAAAAAGTTTTAATTTGGATTTGACTACATTGGCTAGGGGAAAGACCTGTGAACATCTCTGTGATAGTGGAACGTCTATTCCGGACCTACCACGAAGTTCTGCTGTTGTCACTTTTCGTCTTTTAACAGGACACGATTGTCTCAATGCCCATCTTTTAAGAATTGGACTAAAGGACTCTCCGGTTTGTTGTCTGTGTAACTCTGGATCCTCAATGGACAGTTTACGTATTGACACGTGTTTTGAACTTAAAAGTTTTAATTGCATTGTTCAAAAATATTGGTAGGCCAGAAGGCTAATGACTTGATTGTTTAAGCCTGGCATTTGTAATAAATAAATAAATTTTAAAAAGTATTCCAAACCATATTCTTAGTTATTTGTTTTTGTGTAAATATTCGTTAAACTATCAATTTTAAAGGTCTCAAAAGCTTTTTTTTAAATATTTTGATTATTTAAAAAATTTCCTCTCTTGCAAAAGGGAAATATATATCTTTCTCTAGAATTTTCTTATTGTTGAAATTTTCATTCCTTTATAGCATGTCTTTGCAAGAATATATTTTTATTTTACGCTTTTTAGGCTTTCACAGTAAAAAAGCTTCAACTGTTAAAAAATGTTTCTTTACTTAAATTTTTATTTTTTGCTTTTTAGTTACAAGAAAAAAGCTTCTAAAAAAACTAATAAAATTTCTTATGATACTGTGTAGGTATTGAAAGATTTTCTTTTATCATTTAACACCTTTTCTATTAATTATCTCCAAAAATTAACTCGTCAGCCCTTGGAGGAATGAACCAACAACCATCATGTTATCACTACAGTGGGCAGCAAAATTATTCGAGCACTAGCAATAATGCCTATGTAAAAAATACTCTTAATATTCTTTTGTTAAATAAATCCTTGTCGAATCGTGCTCTTAGGCTGACTAAGAACATGACTCGACAAGGATTTATTTAATAAAGCAGTATTAAGTGTACTTTTTTTTACATAGACATTATTGCTAATGCTCGAATAATTTTGCTGCCGACACTCTAGCCAAAAATCATAGAACATGCCAGAAAAATGTAACAAATACATATGTAAAAAGAAAAAAAAAAAAGAATATTGTTCTCGAATGCTTTTTTTTTTTTAAATGTTTTGAATATTTAATATTTTTCATCTCTTGGAAAAGTAAAATATCTATATTTCTCTTTAAATTTTTCTTATTGCTGAAACTTTTATTTATTTATTTTTTTATAGCATGTAAGAATACATTTTTTCTTTATGCTTTTTAGAGCTCTAGAATAAGCAGCTTTCTTTTTTTTTTTTTTCCCTTAAATTTTTATTTTGTGCGTTTTAGTATCTAAAAAAACTTCTTAAGAAAACTTATGAAAATTTCTTTGACTATTGTGTAGAAAATAAAAGATTTTTTTTATCAATTCACATCGTTTCCATTAATTATCTGCAACAAAGTAACACATCGGCCTTCGAGGATCGAATCCAGAATCATCGCGTTATCATTATGACGCTTTAACTAACTGAGCTTGCGAATGACCTAAAAAGCTGCTTACATTTGCATTAAAGGAGAGACGTCTTGTTTTTCAGCGTAACATAAAGACACAATGAGGAAAATCCATTTTCAATAAAAAGTTTCTAATATATACATATATATATATATATATATATATATATATATATAACTTTAATTTTGTGCTTTTTAATAGCTAAAAAAGAATTTCTTAAAAAACTCTCCAGTTACTGCGTAGACAATAAAAATTCCTTTTATCAACTGATACCTTTTCTATTAATTATCTGCAAAATTTACCACATCGGCCCTTAGATGATCGAACTCACGACCATCGCGTTATCAACATAACGCTCTCCAACCGAGCCCACGAGTGATGGAAAGAACAGCTTACATATACTTTAAAGTGGAGGCGCCTTGTTTTTTAGCGTGACACGAAGACACGATGATACGACCCAATTGCAATAAAAAACTTTAAAAAAAAAGACGAAAATTATCTTATCGAAAACAGGTAGGTACCAATAGTTGTGTTTCTGCCCTAGAAATTTTTTTTTTTTCAGATTTTTTTTTTTTTAATCATATTTAGCTCGCGCAAGAGGCGTAAACATTGAAATTACAATTGTTTTTCGCTGCAATTTGTATTTTGAAAATTAATTTGGGATTAATATAGTAAAAAATAAACATGAAAAATAACATACTTTATTTATTTATTTATTTATTTTATTTGTCCTACTTTTACTATTACTATTTTCAACTTGTGCATGTAGCTTAATTTATATTATATTTAAAATGTATTTGGTTTAGCCCATAAGTACTCTAAGTTTGTCAGTTGTTAGTATGAGTAATCTGTGCAGACATTATATCAAGTAAAAATATTATAAAGAAGGCAGACATTAAAAAATGCAGACGCATTTTTTAATGTCGTTTATGCCACTGGTCACAATTAAAATTTTGCTTTGCTTTTATCACTTAATATTACCAACAGTCGAAATTTATAAAACATTGCAATTTAACAGCCATATAAGGGGAATTGTCCAGAGTTCAGTTAAGTCAGCTAGTTGTATATTTCTGGGGTACACAAACAGCTTGCACATACTACGAATACTTTGTATAGATGCATGCAAAATTTACCAACATAAGTCACAAAAATCTGATTTCTTAATGATTGTTACAGATGTTCCCGATCCATGTGAATCTGTAGAGTGCAGATTTGGATCTTATTGCCGGACTTCCTTCGACGGGCGAACTGCCCAGTGCGTCTGTCCAGACAAGTGCCCTCCTACGTTGAGTGATCAAGGTGCTGTGTGTGGAACAGATGGACGAAACTACCCTAATGAATGTGAACTTCAAAAGGTGTCATGTAAAGAAATGCGGAAGATAGAAGTGAAATTCAAAGGCGTGTGTGGTAAATAAATGAATAATTATATTTATTTATTTACTTATGTTTTTATTTTTGTCTGTGCGTTTGGTCTATTTGTAAAATATGAGAAACTGAAAGAAGAAATATTTTTATCCTGAATTAAAAGAAAAAAAAAAAAGAAAATCAGAATAATGTTTTTAGGTGAATTGTTTTCAAATTTCTTTCCTTAGTAAGAAAGAAATTTATTTTCAGCAGAAGTTCATCTAAAACAAATGCGATCTTTTATTTTGTTGAAAGTAATTTACATTATAGTAACTAAGTAATTCAAAAAGTTTATACTAAAGCCTTCGTGTTATTTTTTTAAAAATAAATTTAATCAATTAAAGATTTCGTGGTTTATTCAACTCACGAGACTACGGTGTAAGGCCCATTTGCAAGATCACACAAAAGCCATACCACTTAGACCTATGCCCTTTGTGTAAACAATCGACCTTTCTCCCAAAATAAACACCACCTGTAATTATAATCTTATATTTATGATAATCTTTATACTATTTTATAAAAAATCCTTTAAACGATTTTTTTTTTAAATCTAATTTGATATTTGCTAGGACATTTACTTTAGTTTGATGTTAATAATATATCATTCCTGACTCAATCTCTCATAACTGTGATTTTTAATTTTTAGACCCGTGTGAAGGAGTTGAATGCCCGACCTCTCAAACTTGTCAATTAGACGATAATCGAAAATCAGTCTGCCGATGCAACTCTGTGTGTTCTCCTGATTTTCGTCCTGTCTGTGGTTCGGATGGTAAGACCTACACCAACGAGTGTACGATGAGAGTGGAGGCCTGCAAGTCGAGGAAAAACATACGGATAATATACACAGGAGAGTGCTCTAGCGGTAAGAATTTAGGATAACTTGCGATTTTAAAATGGTGAACAATGCTGGTGATTCTGTTTCAGAAATAAATTAATAAATAAACAATTAAACAAAACTGTTATGCACATGAGGTTTTTTTCTTTTTTTATCATTTAAGGAGCGAATCCATGCGATAGTTTACAATGTGGACCTATCCAGTCTTGTGATATCGATCACCATGGCAAAGCGACTTGTCACTGCGACGATATTTGCGAGCCTGCCGTTCGACTTGTGTGCGGTTCTGATGGAAACACCTACCACAACGAATGCGAGATGAAGAAAAAAGGTTGTCTGCAAAAGAAAGCGATCAAGTTGGTTTACAGGGGTGAATGTGGTAAGTCGTCGTTTAAGTAATACTTTATTAAATGTCTGACTGCCTTGAAAAAAAAAAAAAAAAAAAAAAATTTGTTTTCACTGTACAATTTTTGAATTGTGCTAAAATAAAAGATTATTTAAACTTTAAATCAAATATAACTACTCGCTTGAAGATAAAATTTATGTATGTCATTTAGGGCATTTACATTTAAAATAATCTGAGATTTAAATTATGTAATTTTTAATTTAAAGTGTAATACTCTGTGCCGGTAGTGAAAAGTTTGGAGATCCACCATGTTTTGGAAATTTTGCCAATTATTCAAACACTTAAAATTTTTAAAATAGTTAAAATTTAAACGAGTAATTTTTTCAAAACTCAATATATGCACATTAGCTGTATACTTTTTAATAATCAAAACAAAACTTTTAATAATTGTATTATTTAATAAACAATCATCTTACTATATATTTCTTCAGAATTTAACATGGGATTCAGTTCTCGTAAGTAAAAATAATAGAGGGTATTCGACTCAGGTCCCAAGTTTATGGCTAGAATGTCTGGAAGGCTAACTTGAGACTTTCCGAAAAGTTTTATAAATGTTAACTCATTTTATTTTTGACGTAATTATACTATTAATTTTATTTGATGTATTTACTTTAATAAATATAATTTTATATTAAAGAAAGGAAATTAATTTTCAGAGTGTAAATGGTAAGTTTATGAAAGCTACATATATGTATATGTAAATAGACATTACCTTGGTAGCAGCTCTCTAACCCCAATCCACTCTATTGGCTGAACCTCCATACCCCAACCATGGAGAGTGGCCTGAATGAGTAGCATTTGCCTCTAAATGATGGTACACTTCTAGGTTCAAGCTATCTATCTTACTGCAGCGAAATAACCTATATGTTACTACCCGGGTCAAAGGCCCGGGGTTCCAAAGAAAATATAAATAGAGGCGGTATAAAGACCTCTCTTCTAACTTCACTTTGATAAATATATTTTTTAAATATGCTTTCAATTGATACCATAACATATAAATGAAAGAAAACAAAAACGAGAAGTCATGCGGTTGGCATATTTTATTAACAATTTTCAATTGTACGAACTCGTTGTATCGTTGAATCTTCAATGTACTTTCGCCTACTGATCACACAACGGACAGATATAAAGACAGACAGATTAATTGAATTCCTAATGACTCTTAAACCCTTTTTAACAATGTTAAAAATGCTTAACCTATTCTAAATGTCATTTCAGCAATTTCCAATTCTAGCGCTTTATGTATCTGAATATTTTAGTGTAGTTCTGCAAATCTTTACGCTAAACATCCCATATCAATACAGAAAATATTTTTGTTTAGTATATGAATAATAAAATTCAATTTCACTATGTTTTGCGCAAGACATTAGCATTTTTTGGGTGTGCCGGTACACAAACCATTTGTGTTATTTATACCAGTTTAAATTGGGTATATGCCATTATGAACTTCAATAACATTTATAATTTTGAAGAAATTCTTAAAATATTTACACTAGAGGTGTACAGACTGAGAGATACACAGGATAGACAGTCAAATGGACAGAAAGAGGGACAAATAGAGTAATTCAAATTATAATCACATTTAAACAGTGTTAGAAAGTGTTAAAAACAGTTAATAAAAACTAAAATATCATTGCAGCAATTTCCAATTATAGCCCGTAATGTGTCTGAATGTTTTTGTTTGATACTGCAAATCTTAATTTTAATCATGTTATATTTTGCAAAAAAAATTTTATTTGTGCGTATTAATAGTATACATAAATTTCATTCTGATTTGCGCCAAATAAATTTATTAAAATATGATTAATTGTAATATGTCTCATAGAACGCAATGCTTTGGAATTCTTTCGGGATTCCATGTACACAAACCAGTGGTGGATTCACTCCGTTATCAGTAGGGAATATTCAATAGTGAACTTGAATAATATGTATGTTACAAGAAATTCCATAGATATTTACGGTAGTTAGAGTGCGGATAGACGGGCTGACTGACAGACTGACAGACAACCTAAACATTTTTCAACTGTGATGGAAAGTATTAAAAAGATAAAAGACGAATTAAGAATATCTAAACAATGGCCTTATTTATTATATATTAAACCTAGAATGTTACATTGCCTGAACATATTCTTCGAAATTATGTTTAATCGGTATTTTTAGTGCTAAATTAAAAAATTACGGCACTATAAGAGGTGAGGTATTATACATTTTGTATCTTTAGAGTTTTATCAAAATAAAGAGTCTAGTCAGTTGTTTTAGGGCGGCCGAACAGCAAGGATCTAAATATTGCCTGGCGTTACATGTAACCCCAATGTAGCGTTAACGGGGTTTATTTGGGCAATAAGTATATAAGCTATTGTGAGATTCCACACGCCAGATACTTTAAATTTTAAGTTTGCAAAAATTTTTTTTTTTTTTTTTTTTTTTTTTTTGAATCATTTCAGTTTAAAGTTACCAAAATTTCTGCCTAATTTTTGCTTAGCTTTTGTCTATTTAATTTGACATCATGTCCTTATTTTGCATGTATATTTATTTTTCTTTTGCAAGTCACCTATGTATATATTACACTGATATATACAAAATAAAATTCGGTGTTATTAATAGCGTAAAGAATGGCAGCAAAAAAATGTAAATAATCCAAGTAATTTTACATGTTAGGATATAATGGCATCGAGAATATTAATGATATTTATTGCATTAGAAATGCTCCAAAAAAAAAAATGCTTTGTATTCCTGAGCAAGGTAATGTAAGGAGGATTAAATGAAATGACTTAGAGAACGATGCCCAGACAGCACATCGCCTCTCCAGGATATCTTCAAGATGCCTTCTGGATGAAAAGACATCCCAGAAACGTCCTTAAGATGTACTGTGGATAAGTTAAGCCTAACTGTGCTGTTAGGGTGATTATATAAGAATTTAAGCAAACATTAAATTAGCTTTAAAAATCGCCGACCGGATGAAAAAATACCAATAAAAAAAAAAGTTCTAAACATGATTAATATTTTTTGTTTTTCAATTTTGACTGAAATATGCAATCTTTTGAAGCATTATATTGAAAAAAAAAAAGTGAAAAACAGCAAAAAATTTACGAATTTCAGCTCTAATAAAAGCGTTGTTGTAAAATAAATTTACTCATTCGCCAGCTTAAAAATGTTTGTTCCTAAGTTGTTAAGTTTTTTCCAAAACAATATTGTGTCTAATATGGAGTACCAATACACATCTGTCTCTTTACTTTTTGAAAATGTTTATTATAATATTTGCATCATTTATTTTTTTACAAAACGTGTAATAACTTACAAAACGTGTAATAACTATACTTTATATTTACTTTCGGAACACTATAATGAGGAAAGTATAGTATACATGTCAAAAATCCGAATTTGAGATTTTGATGTTTCTATACGTTTCGAGGTGCCCTGAGTCCGTTTTCACTATTTTTACGATGATATATGTATGTGTGTATGCAGGTTTGTATATGTATATATGTGTATGTGTATGTCTGTGAGTAAACATGCTAAAGTCAAAACGCTTTGTTCGAACTAGCTGAAAGTTGGTACGTATATTGTAAGTCACCATCGTACGAACCCTATTGATTTTGGTGAATTTAGCACTTATAGTTTTTTTTACAGGGACACCAGGAAAATTTCTTTATCATTATGGCCTACGGGGCCAAATTTTTAAAAGTGCGATAGCGTGTCTAAACGCTTTATTAATCTGAGCAAAAAAATTGTACACATGTTATAGGTCACAGTTGCACGAACTGTATAGATTTTGGTGAATTTAGCACTTACAGTTTTTTTACAGGGACACAAAGAAAAATTCTTTATCATTATGGCCTATGGGACCAAATTTTTAAAAGTGGGATAGCATCTAAACGCCTCATTCGATTAAGCTGAAAATTTATATGAATATTATAAATCACTGTTGCACTAAATATAAGCATTTTGGTGAATCTAGCATTTATAGGTTTTTACAGGGACACAACGAAAAATTCTTTATCATTATTATCTATGGGCTCAAAGTTCAGTAGCGTTAAATAAAACATCGTGTAATATATGGAGAAAAATACTCAAACACTCTATTATGGTTTTCTCTCTTTTGTTTGTTTAACAACTTCTCTTTCATTTCTTTATCTACAAAACTGTTAATTATTCAATGTTCGGAAAGTCGAGTGGAGTCACTCCGGATTTTTTTTTTTTCTTGTGATTTGGATTCAAAGTAAAGGAAAATTCAAGAGATAAACCGACGGAAAAGTATTTCTATATTTTAC
Source organism: Salticus scenicus (assembly GCA_963930645.1). NCBI lineage: Eukaryota > Metazoa > Arthropoda > Arachnida > Araneae > Salticidae > Salticus > Salticus scenicus. The sequence continues at coordinate 372,890,652 of OZ005650.1, forward strand.
ATTGAAATAGTTAATTCAAAAGTGTCATATTTTGAGAAAATCTTCAGTAAAAAAATTAAATTTGTAAGGAAAAAAAAGTCTAAAGCAGAATTAAAGTAGTAATATAATAATAATAATAAGTCTTAAAAGTGCTCTATTACAAGTAAATAAGTGAAAGTTAATTCATCGATCAACATAACATGTCCACCGATTCAAATATTACGAATGCCTTCAGCCGTGTGTTATACACACGCTCTTCCTGATTTGATTTTTTTAGCTTGATGAAGAGTCATGCTTAATTATCTGGATTCAAAACAATTGTTGGGTGTGTTTGGAAGTTATAGTGTTTAATTACAAAAGAAAAGAAAAGAAACATCATTTTTATGTACATGAAAGCTTTTTTAATTATGTTTCACTGTGCCGGTCAAAGTCTGAAAAGCATGTGATGCCTGAATACTACTTGCTGTCCTTGGTCACAAAAAAGTCGCTCTTAAGGAAGTTATCACGAAACGACATCTTTTTCAATAGCGCTCTTGAGAGTTTCGCGACAAAAACGAAAAATTCCTGAAGTCTGAGGAAAAATATGATGGCTAATATCGAATAAAGAAACAAATTTCTTCCACAAAGCGAAAAAGAAAGTGAACCCTTATAAAAAAATTTCTCTCACTGGAAGTATGATCCTCAGAACTAATAACTTTCTTTCAGTGCTTCTTTGCTGGAATTCAAACAACGAAACTACTTTTTTATTTTTTTTATTTTCCAAGCTTGGCAAGCTGCATTTCATTTTGTTGTTTCTTGAGATTCAAACATTACCCCAGAGGCTAACATACTTTTGCCTCAAGAAGTAAGTGTACCTCGATTCTAATTTCAAAAAAGAGATAAATGCGATTTTATTTATTTCCTCTCCCTCTTTGTGTTCTAAAAAGTATTCTTTCCCTATACTTTTGAATTGTGTTCATGGGGAGAGATGGTGAATTAGTTATTATGTGGAACGCCATACATCTCTTATGAATTATAGTGGACAATACATGTGAAGATTTCAATCTTGACCGCAATTGCTTGATATTTCATTCGAAAATCGTAAAATGTTCTTGGAATTGTTGAAAGATTATCCTTCAAGTAAAGAGTATAAAAGAGTTAAGATAGAGTAAACTGTTTTTTCTTTTTCTACGAACAAACCATCTGAAGTCATAAACTTGTAATGCATAAAGTTTTTTAATCTGAATTTTTAAGTAATATCAAAATATGTCGACCTGCAAACATAATAATCTATATAAACAGCAATAGTATAATGAGTCGAACATACAACATACTATGAATGAGCCACTTTAAGCTTGCAACCTTTTAAAAAAAAGGAGCCTTTTTTAATAACACAAATGACAATTTTAAAGCATTCGTTTTGAGCAGATTGCACTTTAAAAGAAACAAATATTTTTTTTTCTTGTCACGCCTGTGATATTATAAATATTCTGATATTAAAATTATTATTTATGAGTATGCAATAAGAATGAGGGTAGTCTTAAAAGCATATACATATCTTTTTCGAGAAAAATTTCTTTTTTGGACCTCCTAGCTTAAAAGCAAGAACAAGTGCTCTGTATTTCTATAAAGAATCTTCTCTTCTCGTTTCGGGGGAAAGAAAGATACTAACTTAACCTGGTTGTTTGCACGAACCCGATTTAAGGCCTGGGCCCGGCCCTCAGTTCTGGTTTTAGCTAATTTTTTCAATTTGCTCTCGTTTTGGGCCGGGCTTGGGCTTAATTTTCTTTTGTGTATACTCGGGCGGAGCTAAGTCTGGATTCCTGGGCTGTGTCGACCAGGAAATATTTTTTTTTCCCACTTTCCACGTTAATTAACGGAGAAGGTAAATGATAAAACTTTTCTTCAACCATTTATTTTATATAATTTTATAGGCTAGTATGTTATATGAAATTTCGTTTTGTTAAAAATTGTTTATAACTTAAACATGATTATTTTACTGTCGGTCACTTCACGCTCTGATTTCCGAAAATATTTTTAACATGTATCGAAACTGATTTATGTTATTTAAACTTTAAAACTTTTCATACACCATAAAATAAATACCAGCACTACCAGTTTCTAAACAACGCAGATTTTCTTCTTCAGGTGAAAAATGAAAAAAAAAAAATTTTGCTTTTGTTTTTTAGGTAGTAACACTTTTTTCTTTTTCACCTGAAGAAGAAAGGTCACATCCTTTCGAAACCGGTACACATTAGTTCTATAATTTAAAATTTGATATATGTTATTTAAAGTCACGATAGCAGGTTTCCTATCCAGCATATGCATGTCGCAGCTAGTTTGCGCACATGTACAAGCCCAAAAAAAAAAAAAAAAAAAAAAAAAAAAAAAAAAATTGGATGCGTTTCTGTCGACTTACGGTCTGTAAAGTCTTGGAATTATGGAAAATATTCTTTTAAACACTTTTACGCATCTTTTCAGGGCACTAAATATAATGAAACTTGTATCGTTTTTCAGATGCGCAAAAGCATCTTTCCCATTGAAAATGGTTAGATTAGAATTACTATTTTGTTTACAGGATCACATAAAATGATTCGGATAAATTACCTCATAAAAATTAGAATGGATGAGCGTAATTTTTTTTTTTTTTTTTTTTTTTTAAGTGGTATTAAGCATTTTTAATTCCTTTCTATATTGTTTAATGACTACTACTATTTTCCATTTGACATTCTGACTGTTTGTGTGCTTTCTGTAGTAACGAATCTCTGTTTATATGTAATCGGCTTCTAAAACATCAGTAGTTTGTTAATGGATATTCTATTATTTGCCTATATAAAACATCCAAAAACTAGATGCTAAAAAATGTTTGCATGGAAAAATATATGCAATTTCTTTTTTTCTTTTTCTTTTTCTTTCTTTTTTTTTTTTTTTTCTTTGATTTTGATCGGGTCGTGCTTGATTTTATCGATTTTTGTTCAAGACGTATGCCGCAAAAAATTAACGGGCTGGGCCGGGCTCAGGCCAAATTTTTAGATGTCATACAGGGCCGGACCGGATAAACAAACGGATAAATACGGGCTGGACGCGGGCCCGGTCTTCAAAATTTCGGTTCGTGCAGACTCTAACTTGACCCCCGCAAGCCAGTAAGCTAAGCCCTCTACATCGCTACAGGATCGTTTAAAGGATATGTCTCAAGTCCAAGTCAGAGAAGAATCTTGGGCCATGCAGCGGTGCACTTCATCGATTTTTTCTTTTTTTTTTAAATTTGATTTATTTATTTATTATTATTATTATTTTTTTCATTGGTTTTTTAGGTCGAGGTTAGGTAGTTTTTCAAGTTGAGTATTTTAAACAGGTGATGTATAAAAGTAAAGTTTTTCGTGTTCTTGAAACTTTCACTTTGAAACTGTTTAATATTGCACTTTGGTTCCTGTTGGATAGCATGATGCTATTTACTTGAGATGTATTTGACTATTTTAAAAATATTATTCTAATTCGAATTGTTTTCTTGTTACTATATTTTCAATTAAACGTATAAAAAGCGTTAAAAATTTTGAAAAAAAGAAAACGAAAAACTAATTCGCCGTTTTGAAAAATGAATCTGTATTCCTCAACAACGGTTACTAATAAATAAATAAATAAATAAATAAATAAATATACATATATATATATATTTCAATTTTTGCGTTTATAATTGAGGATTCTTTCAGTTACATACTTAATTGAAAGTTATGACGTCATATATTTTACGTTTCTCATTTTCTTAAAAATTATTCAAATTGAGCTGTTTATATATATATTTATTTACTTATTTATTATGTTTAAAAAAATCCGCCTGACTAAGAAAACGGCTAGTTGTTACATTTTTAAATTAAAATCCTTATAATTCTTATAATTCTGAATAAAAAGTACTCAGATTTTTTATATATTAGGTTGAGTCAAAAGTTTTGTCCGTTTTCCAATCATTTATTAAAATTCCAAAAATATAACAATTATAAGATATTTTCATTAACATATTCACCATTACTTTCAACAACAATTTTCCAATGTGACTGTAACATTGAAATTCCACGGTTGTAAAAAGCCGCTGGTTTTAGGGCAAAAAAGTCGGCAATGCCTTGTCGGAGGTCGTATTACTTGTTGAAGCACCGTCCACACATAAAGTGCTCTAGCGACATGAACAAATGGTAATCTGTAGGCGCAATATCGGGCTATATGGCGGGTGAGCGAGAAGTTGCAAGCCCAAATCATTCAGCTTCTGATGCGTCTGGTTTGAAACGTGTGGTCTAGCGTCGTCCTGTTGGAAGAAAACTCGAGCTGGATTAAAGCCTTTTTCGACGAGTTTATATTGAACGTGGTCCAGTTGAGTGCAATAGACCTCTGAGTTCATTGTTTGTCCTTGAGGAAGAAGATCCCAATGCGCAACTCCTGTCAAAATCCAAAAAATGACACAAAGGTGCCTTTTTTGGATGCATCCCAGGTTGAGCCGTCCAAACTTCAAGCTGATGTGGGCTGAGCCATTGACATCCGTCTTTTTCGTTGCTGTATAGTACCCATTTTTCATCAAAGGTAAGATTTCGATGCCATCCACCTTGGCTACACTTTTGCAGCAACAATTCGCATACTGATTTTCGCTGATTCTTTTGCATTTCGTTGAGCTCATGTGGTACCATTTGACCACGCCTAATCTTCTTGCCAATTTCGAGAAGGTATCGATTGACAACTGACTGAGAAGTGCCAAAATATTGTGCTAATAGTCGGGTGGTTTGAGACGGATCGGCTTCAATCGCAAAGAGTAAAGCTCTTTCGACGATTGTCGATGGTCGCCCAGAGCATTTCTTATCGCTGCGGTGCGTATACCCGGAACAGAAATTTACATACCGATGCCTGCATGTTCTTTAGTTTACAGACTTCCTACAAATGTTGCACATATGTTACGACTTGCTTCAGTTGCATTATAGCCTTGTTTAAACTCGTGAAAGATTAGGCAACGGATTTTTCACAGTTTTTTGACATACTTGATCTTTTTTAAAGAGTAATAAAACTGTAAAAAATAATATAAGCACAACAGTTAAATACATCATTTTGATCATAAGAAAATGAGCTTTCAAAATATACGTGACATTTACATTACAACTTTAGTGTAACATACTTATTGATGCGTAATTAAAAAACGGACAAAACTTTTGACTCAACCTAATATTTATTTAAAATTAAAATGCTTTGTTCATTTAAGTAAAAAAAAAAAAAAAAAAAAAAAAAAAAAAAACTTTGTTTATACTTTTAAAAAGTTAAATTTATACCTTTATAGTTCTTCATCCGAAGTATTTTCGGCCAGGTGCTTGGCCATCATCAGGGGTACACTTCGACTTGTGACTGCTAGATTTGTTTTGGAAACCAATCTACCAGTCACAAGTAGAAATATTGTATGAATGCGAAAGTTCTACCCATTTTTGGATATGCAAATTTGCAATGGAATTGACTCATCACACATGACATTGTAATGAAGCAAATCGTCGGCCAATCAAACACGTGGATGCCTCACATATAAAAGCATCGTGTTTCACAAAAATAATCATCTCAAAAAATATATATATATCAGAGGGTGTAACATGGAAAGCGATACGAATTCCATAAAAAGAGTACGGCAGCCGCAGCATGTCGCAATGTTTGTCAAGTTTATGGGAGGATGCAATTGACGAAAGCACTTATCGATGGTTTTGTAAGTTTAGGAAAGGAGACAGAAGCTGCCAAGATCAGGCTAGGAGTGGACGGCCATCACACGTTTGAGATGACGATAATGATCAATCCATAAGGAACAACCCGAACCCAACCGTGCAAGAATTAGCGGTGACCTACAACGTACACCGGACAACGGTCGAGGGACTGCTGGTTAAGTTGGGTTTTACGAGAAAGTTGGATCTTTCGGTTCCATATAACCTGACACTAATCAACGGGATGACCGAATCGCTACCTGTGTTTCCTTGCTTTCCCGGTACAAAAATCACCCATTCTTGGCACGAATTGTAACAGGAGAGGAGAAGTCGGTTTTGTACCGTAACGTAAAGCGTCGTAGGACTGTGTGTCGCCCTTCTGATCTGCCTGCATCGACTTCGAAAGCTCAACTTCATCCCAAGAAGGTGTTATTGAGTGTGTGGTGGAATGTGGAGGGTATAATTCACTGGGAGGTCCTGCCACTCAATCAAAACATAAATGCTGTCTTCTACTGTTTACAGTTAGACAAACTGCATTCAAATTTGGTAGCAAAGCGTCCAGGTCTCTTTAATCGTCGCGGTGTTATCTTTCATCACGATAACGCCAGATCACATGCTGCTGTTATCACTCGCCAAAAGTTACTGGGCTTTGTTTGAGAGGTTTTACCCCACCCTCCCTATTCTACTGACTTGGCACCTTATCCCCTATTTCGTGCGTTGAACAATTCCCTTAGTCAGAAAATCTTTGATGATCTTGATGTTGTGAAAACTGTCATCCAAGATTTTTTTTATTCGAAACTGCCGGAATTTTACCGTTATGGGATTCATCTCCTACCATAATGATGGCAAGAGGTCTTGCAAAATTATGAGGACTATGCACAATAATAGGTACTGATCATTTTGCACTTATCTGCTCTTCTTTATGGGTAATAAAAACGGGTAGTACTTTTTACTCAACCAATATTTACCGGTAGTGGCCGAGTGCCTATATACGAAAAGGCTTCGGATGAAGAATCATAAAGGTATCAATATAAAAAGTGATCGGAAAATATTTGGCGAAAATTTGAAGAGGGTTAGATGGGATTAACCCTTTGTAATGGGGCTAACCCCCTCACGTGCAGGCTGTAGAGAGTGCTGTGTAGGGAAGTGTAAGCAAGTCGACAATGCGGGAATTTTTCTTTTATAATATCATATGGATATCTGTTAATTCAGCATTCGTAAAACACTGCAGGTTGTATGAAATCAAAGCAGGGAATGACAGTTTCCTGCATTGCATCATGTTTCGACTGCCCTACACAGCGCCCTCTACCACCCTAACGCAGCGTTTCTGGACAAGCACTGTACTGGGAATAATTTTATATTCGTCACTTCTAACCCTTTATTTTTGGCCAGATATTTTCCTGTCACCCTATATATATACAAAATGTTAAGTAGGTAGTTTGGTATATTTCTGATATTCTTTGTGAAAGCTTAAATTTGTTGCTTAATATTTTTTCTTACTTATATTAAAAATTTTTGTGAAATTGTTTTATTTTATCATACTAAAAGGAAATATAAATGAAATGATGACATACGTATTGTATCTTATCGCAAAAATGTCATTCTTAATAAAGTTATCGCAAAACGACATATTCATCAGTAAGTCTTGTGAGTGTTATCTACGACAAAAGATCCCAAGCCTGATGAAAAATATGATAGGCAGAATCGAACAAAGAAACTAATTTTGTTCTACAAAACGAATAAAAAAGGTGAACCCTTGTAAAAAATTTCTTTCACGAGAAGTATGTTCTTCAGAGCTAATAACTTTTATTCAATGCTTTTTGCCAAGTTTCGAACAACAAAAGGAATTTCATTTTTCTCTTTCGCTCTCTTTTAGTTTGGCAGGGTGCATTTCATTTTGGTTTTTCTTGAGATTCAGACATTACTCCAGGGGCTAACAAATTTTTGCCATAAAAAAGTAGTATACCCCTATTCTAATAAAAAAAAAAAAAAGAAAGAAAAGAAATATGTTTATATATGTATATATTTCTTCTTCCCGCTGTTTACTTTCTATAAGTATTCTTTTGCCATAGTGTTGAATTGACTATGGGTGGTTAAAGTGAATTAGTTGTTATGTGGACTGTAGTTTTTTCTCATAAATTATTGTGTAAATTATATTTTACTCTTGACCGCTGTTGCTTGATATTTCATTTAAAAAGTCATTCTCATTGTTGAACTTTTTTTACTTAAAACAAAAATAAAATAAAATAAAAAATAAAAAATAAAGAGTTAAGATTAGTTTTTTATTTTTTACTTGCAAACCCTTGCGAAATTTTCTCAGTTTTTTTTTTTTTTTTTTTTTTTTAACCTTTAAAATTTAAAATTTATAAGTCTTATGCCAATTTCATCCCCCAATTTAAATATTAATTCATCAGAAGCCAAATTACTATTAGTTTTTGTGGGATGAAACGCTGATAGTTAAATGATTCAAAGAATGTTTCAAAATGAAATTAGAGTTTAAAGACCCAGTTTTCATACTTCCCCAGCTTCAGTATAGGACCCTTATGATGACTTATGAATCTTTGCCGCCATGTTGACGATGCCTTTTAATTTATTATTAAATTTGTGTCTTTTGGCATAACTTTTTGCTTAAAAAAAAAATAAATAAATAAAAAATAAATAAATAAATAAATAAATAAAAAAGTAGTACCTATTTTGATTATACTTTTTATTATTGCGTTTTTTAGTCAATTTATGACAAAATCTCATATCTTATTTATATTTTAAAATATTGCTAGGTTTAAAATGACGCTTGCAGAGATTGTAAAGATGCAATTTTTGAAAATAGATTTTTCTAAAAAATGATCTCCTCAAACAAATGTCGTCATTTTTTTAAATTAGATAATTGATCTAAGTCCGCGTGCTTAAATATTGCTTATGAATTATTTTTTATCTTCGCTTATTTTAATAAGTCACTATCGTATCGTTTCTACGAAATTTAATTGTAATTGGTCCATGTTAGAGAAATATTATATAGATGTGTACACAAATACACATTACAAAAAAAAAAAAATCAGTTAAAAAGTTTTTTAATCTGAATTCTTAACTGCCTTGTTAAAATACGTCAACCTTAAAAAAAATTAACCTTAAGAATTAAATAAATCTCAAATTAAGGGTAATTAGCATACTTTTATTGCAGAGAGTTTTTATACTTTTATTCAGCGTTTATCGTCTCAATATTTTTTTTTCTTTTTTTTTAATCTTTAAAATAAATATAAAACTAAATAAATATAAATAAATATAAATATAAATATAATATATATATACATATATATATATATATATATATATATATATATATATATATATATATATATATATATATATCGTTTTGTTTCATTCGTAAAAAAAAAAAATAATAATAATAAAAAAAATAAATAAATAAATAAAAAATAAATAAATAAATAAATAAAATCAATTGAGGTAGTGAATCAACGAATGTTTTAGCAGCTTCGCTGGTCACTATATTTAAAGGGGTCTAATGTGCAAATAGTACCTGACGGGACTAAAGTGAAAGTTGTACCTCAAGGGACTAATGTGAAAGTTGTAACTCACGGGACTAATGTGCAAGTTGCACCGAACGAACAAACTATTTCTTTCAACGAAAATGCCTACTAACACTGGACGATAGGTCTAATATATCGTATCATATTATATATCGTATTTATCGTAATATAACTCAATACTTATTTCACTTCCTTCTTCGACTCGTTTTAATACGCATTTTTTATATGCATGAGCAGCTCCCGAAAAACAAAAACATTAAATCATTAAATTCATTTTTTTACTTATTTTTATTTCATATTGTTTCACGCGCACTTTTTATTTCCTAATTCAAAATTATTTTAAAAAAAAACTTTTTCGATGTCGCTTGTAACGATACTGATTATTATTAATTTTCTTTTTCTTTCAATAATAATAATAATAATAATAATAATAATAATAATAAAGATTTTGATGAAATTGTGGCAAAAGCAGAATTTAGTTTAGGACGGAGGACTATTAGTTTTTTTTTTTTTTTTTTTTTTTTTTTTTTCAAATTATAACATCGCTTTCAAATTATTCAATTATATTTTCGATAAATTTTAGATTTCGACAAATGTCCAACTATCGAAATCGACAACGCAAAAATCCCAGATTGAGACTAATAGGCCCTCAGTCCTAATAAATATAAATGTTATGATTTATTACAGAATGTTTTCTGTTGAAAATCATTCATTACAGTGTTGCCAACATTTCTGATTGCTGCAGAACATGTGTAATACTCATTTTTATTTTTAATTAAGGCGTCTGTTTTAATAGTAAATTTCTCCCATTCATAATTACTACTGAATAAGGCGAATTTTATTCACAATAAATAAATAAAATATAATAAGTAAAACTAAAATGTGTTATTAAAAAAAAGTGAGTGATAGCAATGCTCTGAAAAGTTGCCAACTTTAAATATAGTACAACTGATTTGCATGCAAAAACGAAGTATATATTTTAAGTACGACAGTATAGTAAAGGTTGAACGCCGAGGTAATGGGTAGGTACACACACACACACACAATCAGGAATTATTTTATAAATCAATATTTTTTTTTCTTTATTTTAGATGAATTTTAAATAAACTGTTCTAAAATAATTATTTTAAACTTGTTAAAATGAAGCATTACTATCTTCAATTAATCAAACATAAAAACCTTACTGTTTGCATCATTGTTTGCAAAAACTGTTTTTCACGGGAGGGCCCTCTGCTTCATCAGTACTTGCTTGAGTGGAAAGGGACTGTCATCTAATTCTTCATCTTCTCCTGCAATTAGACGGTGCCACTGTATGTCGATTCCAGCTTTCGATTCGTGGCCTTTTACGGCATTAAGGTTATGAATTATTTCCCCAGTTTCGCGAAAAAATGCGTATGTAGTTCGCTATTTTAGTGACGTCATTAAATTGAATATGGATATTGTTTTCTTGATATGTTTTAGCTAATGCAGTTGTATTTTTAACATATTTAATGCCATTTACGTTCCTTCAATCTAGTTTTTATTTTTCTCTTCGTGACACCTATATAGCAACCTGTTTCATCGTTTTAACATTCGAAAGTGATTTTGTAAACGGCGGCAGTTTCGAGGAAGGGGAGGGGGGGAGGGGGGGCGATCTTTATCGCTTCTTATTACTTGAAATATATTAGGGTTGGGTTTAATTGGTATGTTTACATTGAATTTATTAGGAGCATTTTTTATTTTGTTAGAGGTTCCTTATTGTAGGGAATTGAGTACTCGACGATATTCGCCTACTCAATTCCCTACAATCAAGGAGCCTCTAACAAAGCAAAAAATGCTGCTAATAGATTAAATGTAAATATACCAATTAAACCCAACCCTAATATATTTCAATACATAAGGATCGATAACGGTCATATCCCCCCCCCCCTCCTCGAAACTGCCGGCGTTTACAAAATCACTTTCGAATATCAAAACGATGAAACAGGTTGCTATATAGGTGTCAGGAAGAGAAGAATAAAAACCAGACTGAAGGAATACCAAAATGATATTAAATATGCTAAAAAAACAACTACCCTAGCTAAAACATATCAATAAATAAATATCAACTTCAACTTAATGACGTCACTAAAACAGCGAACTACAATAACCCTACATACGTATTTTTTCGCGAAACTGTGGAAGTAATTCATAACCGTAATGCTGTAAACGACCACGAATCGAAAGCTAGGATCGACATACTGTGGCGCCGCCTAATTGCAGAAGAAGATGAAGACTTAGATTCCACTTTCCACTCAAGCAAGTACTGATGAAGCCGAGGGTCCTCCCGTGAAAAGCAGCTTTTGAAAACAATGAAGCAAACAGTAAGTTTTCTATGTTTAATTAATTGCATGTTCTAAAATATTTCTCCGAAATTTTTCAAACCTAATATCATCTTTATTTATTTATTTATTTTTATGAGTAAATCTATAAAAGAAAAACAAAAACACTCTTCGTAAAATCTTTTGCGCTTTTGAATATATAGTTTTAATATACGGTAAAATTTTTGACTCAAACCACTAATTTTGGATAACACATATATGTTCTGCAGCGAATGAAATTATTCGCTGAATTTCCTTCAATTTGAATTTCCTTCAGTTATTTCATTATATTTTATATTGATAAGAGACAGAAACATAGATTAACCGCTAAAAACTCGTATTCAGGGAACCGCAAAACATATAATTTTAACAAAAAGTCAGTTGAAGATTGACCAAACTTCACATTCAATTGGATATTGGCTTAAACTGGTATTGATTATATTTGGATATTAATCGCTCAACAGGTGTAGTGCTGACAATGTTTCTTTTTCTTTTCTTTTTCTTTTCTTTTCTTTTCTTTTCTTTTTTTTTTTTTTTTTTTTTTTTTAATATGGCAGCGAAAGACAAAATTTCGCATAAATGCACATAAAGACAATTATTTTTAACTTTTCTGTATAAAATTTAAAAAATATATGCATTTATGATAGTAATAGTTAAACAAAATTTTTTCTTCTCATATATATAGAGACATCACTTACCCTTGGAGGATGAAAATTTTTAGTATGGGAAAATTTTTTTCTAAGATTTTATCAATACCTATAAAACGAATGGTTAAACAATAGATCTGTGATAGTTTAAAATACATATATCGATTTTTTTTTTTTTTCTTTTTTAACAAACAAATAAATAAACAACAACAACCACAAAAACAAAGGAAAACTTTATTGTTGTGGCCACCACATGACTTTCTTCTATATTATCCTATGCAAATTCACTCAGTAAAAATAATTTATTAAAATCATTATTTAATAAAATTATCTTCCATGATAATGCAGTACTATTTCCATATTAGAGAAGTAGTATAACACTAAATATCCAAAAAAAAGTTCATTTTATTCTCAATATTACATTTATTTTTTTTTTTAATGAAAAAAAGATCGATAACTTTATTTTAAATTATCGCAGATCGATGGTTCAACTATTCACTTTTAAAGTATTGGCGAGCTTATATGAAAGATACGCATCATGAAAATTTTCGCCCCTCGAGCGAAAACTTTCCTACATAATATACAAAATTTTTATTCCAGTTGATCATCTCTATTACAAATAATTCTTGTAAATTTCATAATGGTTATTAAAAAATAATTCTCTTTATGCACATTTATACAAAATTTTGTCCGATACCATCATGTTAAAAATTTAGAAAAGCGGGATGGCAACTCAACCTGTAAGACAATTTTTACCAAAAGTTGATAGGCACTAATTTACGTCAAGTTGTAACTACATATTAATTTGTATGAAATTCTGTGCAGTAGTTTCTGAGATACAGTTGCCACAAAATTTTGTTACACACACACACAGACAGACAGACATTTTCTAAAAAGGGTCAAATCGTGTTCTACAGCTCTGAAAACGTGTAAATCCATCAAAAACGCGAGGTTGAAAATTTTTACGAATCCAATACTTTCTTCTATTGAATGTAGAAGAAAGTAAAAAATCGGTGGGTTGGAGAAGCTTTTCATAAGATTTCGGTATAAAATTGGTTTTCTTCGTACATTTAATGCTATACTTCTTTGAGATGAAAGTCATATATATTCACCACAGAAAATAATGTTAATAAAAAATTTGTACTGTATGAATTTTTATGGGAAAATATAGAAGAAAATTTTGTGACAGCCACAATGCACGAGACTTTTTTTAGAAATTGCAATTGCTACTTTTCATCAATTAAAAACAAAATTAAAGTAAAAGGCAAGAGAAATTCGTATTGAATGAAGATAAAAAAAAAAAAAAAAAAAAAAAAAAAAAAACTAACACCACAAATGGAAAATTTCCACCAGTGATTCCGAAAAAAGAATTAAGTACGAATTTTCTTCCCGCGAAACAATTTGGTACGAGTGAGTTATTGCTCTAATACTTCAATTGTGCCTACATTTTTTTTTTTTTTTTTTTTTTTTGTTTTCACGCGATGAAGAGCTCTGTTTAATTATTTCAAACTGAAACAATATCGTTGCTTGCTTTTAACAATTTATGGCACTTGTTTGTAAAATTTTTAAAATTAAAGATAACGCTGAATTTAAATAGCAGAACTTTTCATTAATAGTCCTTCATTAATATCTGAAATTTTCTGTGCAGTAGATCAGAAAATATCCAGTCGCAGTTCGCCATATAGAGACTAAACAAAACTAGTGTGTAGTGGCCATCCATCAGAAAACTTTCTGTTGTATAATTTTATATAACAACATGACTTACTGTTTAATATGTACACATTTTTAATCATTACTCAAAATAAATATTATACTTATTGAGTTTAGTGTAATTTTAATTAACAGATGCTGAGATGTAGCCGAGTAATAAGAGATCCACTAATCGGCCGATATACATTCAGATTGAATCAGTATAGTGTTTCATAATGGCCTTAAAATACATGTACTAAGTTTTTATAATTATATGCAATAGAATCTGAAATATAGCTTTCCCTTTTACGGAGAAAAACGCAGTATAGTAGCGCCACCTATCAGCCGATATGCAGCCAAACTGAATCAGCATAATGGTCCATATGGATCCAATGGTTCTCTCACAGATCAAGTTTTGTTCGATTAAATGCAATCAATCCTCAGATATAGTCTTCTCTTAAACGATAGTAATCTCAGTATAGCAGCATCACCTGTTATGCAATTGATAGATATTAATTTATGTCAAGGAACAATAAATGCATATAACTTTTTTAGGAAATTCTGTGCAGTAATTTCTGAGATACAATTGTCACAAACCTTTTTGTCATACACACACACATGTAGACAGACATGCAAACATTTTATTAAAATGGTCAAATGGTATTCTAGACTTACCAAAACATGTAAATACATCGAAAATTGTTACAAATCCAATATTTTTTTTTCTATTGAATACAGAAGAAAGTAATAAAGTGGCGATTTGAAAAATAAATAAACGTCTCTCCGCTTCTTAGTTGCATATGAAGAAATAAAACATTTCGGCAATCAGCCTCAAAATGTCGTATTTGTATGTCAAAAAATTGCAAATTTAATCAAGTAACTGTGAAAAAATGAACTACTATAGGAGGTCCATATTGGAAAAACCTATGTCTGGAAACGAATTCTTTACAATCGATGATCTTAAAACGGTCACTTGAAAAGAAAAGAAAAAAAATAATAATAAATAAAATTTGAATGGTAAAATCTTGCAATTTTGGAATATTAATCTGCTGACTGAGCATTCCTTTTAAATGTGCTGCTAAGTGCAACAATATAAGGCTTCAATAGTCGAGATCAGCTGGTATTGATGTGCGTGTATGTGGGAGGGGGGGAGGGGGGAGCTTTAACGTCTGGTTTTTACTAGACTGAAAATATAAATAACTTACAATCATATAAAAATCTGAATTTAAAATGAATAAATAATAATAATAAAAGTCACACTTCGGATTTTGTCGAAAAAAAAAAAAAAAAAAAAAAAAAAAAAACCTAAGTACAATTATATTTACAAGGATTTGGGACATTTTTCAGTGGTGAACAATCTTTACAGTTAATTTAAAAGATGCATGAGCATACATTTCTTCAGGAGGCAGAATGTAAATTTTTCCAGAGGTAGCTATGAGGAATACAAACCAATAAAATTTACGCAATTATTGTATGAATTTAATTGATTCTTTTCTTATTTACTCACTTCCTACAAATTGCACCAAATCACTATTAATGTAACATTTTCATGTATATGATTAAAATACAGACAGAATGTGTTGCACTTGCTCGACAGTCTAAGAGCAGTATTTTGGTTTTAGTTCCGCAAATGTAAAAAATCCAATTTTAGTGACTGGATATTCATCCTTGAATAGTTTAAAAGCCAACTATAAATAACACAATACAAACTTTTCTAGTATGTGTCGTCATTTTATTAACTTTCATTAATGTATAATGTTAATAATAATTGTAAAAACAATATTTTAATCTATATATTAATAGGCAAGCATAAAATTGTAGTCCCTTTATAACATATTAATTATGGGAGTAGAGGGTTGAAAATGGTATCATTCGAAAGGTATGGTGAGCCGGAAGGTGCAAATACAAATATTATTTTCTTACGATGTCAAGAAGGTATTTAAAAATACTTTTATTTTTTATGCATTTTCCCCCATTTTTCCCTTTCATACACGTATTCCTTTACATTAAAAATACCTAAAAGTGGAAAGTTGTTAAATCTGGCAATTTCAATAAACTCAAATAAAACCATAGACACAGTAATTTGTATAGCATCCTTATACGAAAGCGAAGTGATGACGTCACTGGCCGTCCGTGGAACCACAAAAAAGATTTCCTAAGCATTTAATTTATGAGAAATCATTTTTTTATTTTCTAATTTATTTATGATCTAATTTCTTTCTTTTTTGTTTTATGATTTATGTTAGCTGTAATTTAAAGAAATATTAGCCGTACGATAAATTTCATGTTTGTGTATTAATATGTAAATAATATATATTATTTAATTTTTGAAACTTCAAATGTTCTTTGTTATTTGTCTTTTGGCAACAAAAGGTGACTTTATTTATTTAAATATTTGGTTCTTTTATCGTTTGACTGCCAAAAAATTGTCTATTAAATGCTCATTTAAATCCAAATGTTCTTTGTTATTTGTCTTCAGGCAACAAAAAGTGAGTTTATTTATTTATTTAAATATTTGGTTCTTTTGTCGTTCGACTGACAAAAACTTGACTATTAAAATGCCTAAACGAAAACCTTTGACGCCTAAAATTGAAAGGCGAAGGCGTAGAGAAATTAGTAGAAATATGCATCGGCATGTGAATGAAGATAATGATACTGATATTTTTTTTTGAAGGATGCATTCAAATCAGCATTAAGTGTAGTTCCAACGAATTTTAATAGTTTTGATATTGGATCAATGATTTTGCTGTGCAGACATTGCAATGCTAATCATTTTGAATCAGAAGTCACGCAATTTACTTCATGTTGTCATAAAGGGAAAATTATGTATCGCCCAAGTAGAAGATATGGAAAAACTTCAGATTTCCGGTTTTCGATGAATTTATACGTTTTGAGATTTCCTTGAATTCAATTAACTGAAATTGACTACTTATTTTTAAAAAAGTGGATTTATTATTCTTTCATCTGCATATATAAGAAGACAGTATAAGATTCAGAAAAATTTTAGATTTTCGGTTTTCGATAAAGTTACACGTTTTGAAATTTCCCGAACTCTATTCGACCATTTTTGAAATATCTTTCTTTTTGAGTTCAAACACTATACCTTATGAACCAATGGAATTAATTTAACAGAATTTGATATTTGGTTGGACCTTGGTTTGACATGGTACCGATTAGCTTTTGGGCTGTATCACCGAACAAGAAAGTTTTCACGTTGCGATTTTCTCTCATTTCAGGAGAGAAATGTATTAAGTAAAACTCTGCTGATTCAGTTAGAGTGCATATCGGCAAACAATTGCCGCAGCTGTGTTGCAATTTAATTCCGTTAAGACAAGGCAATAACTTTGTTTTACATTGCTTTGCAAAAAAAAAAAAAAAAAAAAAAAAAAAAAATGGTCGAGTTTCCACCACTGGTAGAAACTGCACTAGTAATAATAAATGCACATATATATATATATATATATATATATATATGTTACATTAAACGCATGGCTGTTAACATTACCCGAGAAACACCACGAAGAGGTCGATATGCATCGTTTCTCATGAAGAGTTTTGATAAGGCAGGTCCCCTTGCCTACTGCCAGACGTGTTTTGATATTCCAGGTCCCCATGCGTACTGCAAACAAGCATCCGAAGGGAGTTTCGTCTTTTACACTCGGAATGCAACAACAGCAGCACCATATTTAAAAAAAAAAAAAAAAAAAAAAAAATCTTAATTTTCGGAATTTCTTTCTTTCTTCTTTTTTTTTTTTTTTTTTTACCAAGTCGTTGTGAAGTAGAAGCTTGTTCATTTTCATTTAGTGTATCCATTGCCTGAGAAAGAAGTGATTCCCCTTCGATTTCAAATGGAGGTTCATCAGTATCAGTCCAGGCAGTGAAACATAAACTAGTTGATTTTTATTGGTTGCGTCCACTGTCTGAGAAAGAACTGATTTCCCTTCAATTTGGAACGGAAGTTCGTCAGTATCAGTCTCAGACAGTGATTCAGAAATAGTGGGAAGAATTCCAATTTTTGGCACATTTTATAATTCGGGAAGCTTGAGAGAACAGCGCATATTTAAAACTGAAATATAATTTGTTTTCTTTCTTTTTAAAACCCAATTTTTATTAGTATATTTTTTCTTAATGATTTCAGAAATGTAATTTGGTTCTTCAGTTATTGGATTGGATTCATTTTCATTTTGATCAAGAATATCAATATTTTTAAAACAAAGATTAGCCGAAAAATTTGATGTAGAAAAAGATAAATGGGT
This sequence comes from Salticus scenicus, assembly GCA_963930645.1. Taxonomy (NCBI): domain Eukaryota; kingdom Metazoa; phylum Arthropoda; class Arachnida; order Araneae; family Salticidae; genus Salticus; species Salticus scenicus. The sequence continues at coordinate 372,908,800 of OZ005650.1, forward strand.
AGATTTCTGCTCTGTAATCCCATTACTCGTCAATGCACTACGTCCAGCAAAATTGACTGGAGACACGTAAATTTCCTGCGCATCATTTGTAGGATTATACACGAAAAATTTAAAGATAAGTCATGTGAGAAACTTTTGAATAAAGTAACTCACCAAAAATTTACCTAAGAATAGATACGCCATTCTCAGATGAGGGTCTATGATTAGGCTGGAGAAAAATGTTTAAAGTAAAGCATTTGATTGTTGTAAAAATTAAATTCTGTGTATTGTTCATATTATCAATAAACAATTGTTGCAGTTGCTCTTTCAATTGTTGAATTGCAATAATGAGTAGTATATCGTTAAAAATATAACTCATGATAAAAAATTTAATAAATATTAAGAATTTTTTTTTCATATAAACATGTCGATAAAATTAAAATGAAATATATTGACAAAATAAATTAATAAGTCGACGAAAAAGGATGTGATGACACATACAGGAATTACCGTTGTAACTCTATCATGATGAAATATTTCACCAGAGCTGTGGCTTTATGACTTTTTTAAAGACACGAAACTATGTCGAAATAAAATATATTGTAGTTATACATACTATATTGTCCAGATTATGTGATAAATCAAACATTCAGGTTTTATATACACGGGGCATATACAGGATGGCTTCAGAGTCTTCACCTCAGTCTTAATCCCTTAAACAGTATTTATCTTAAATGCACGTAACAAATTACTAAGATGTTTAAAAACAGGTTTTTTTTTTTACAAATTCGATCAACATTTCAAGATAATCAATTTTAAGATATACGAATTTTAATTTTTTGTCAAACTTCATTAAAAAAAAAAAAAAAAATACAGCTATAATAACGTTAGTTTTGCACTGCAAGTTTAATTTTTCACAAAGTTTTATATCAATTTTAATATTTACGCGTGAATTTCTTTTCATTAAAAAAATAAATAAATAAATAAAAATAAAAATGAAATAAAGAAAAAAATCAACTCGTAAACTTTTTTGGCAACAATTAAAAATTAAAATAAATTATGTATTTTTGTCTAAATAATCTGGTGTGTCACTCACACGACATTCTCTTACCCTGAAATTTAATACTATAAATACATGTTGGAGATTAAGAGGTAAGATAACGAGTACTGTCATATAAACTTATGTTAAACAATTCAAAAAGGCTTCGGAAGTGTTTTACATGATAATTAATTTTGTGTGAGGGGGGAGGGGGGCTACCGCCCTCCTGAACCCCCCGTTTCATTAATACACCTACATTTATATAGAATTTAATTCTGTTATTAAAATTAAAAGTTTACTTAAAATTATACAGACAATTTTCACACGCAACATTGATTGAAACTTATCAATCTTCATCAAACTTTTCCAGCAACAAACTTATATTAACTTCAAAATAAAACATTTGTATATACTAAAATTATTCGTTTTTAAGTCACTCTAAGAGACACAGACAAAGATCAAACGTTAAAAAACTTGACTACGGTAATCAGGAAGTCTAAAAACGTGTAAATATACAAAAAACAAGCGATGAATATTTAGCTTAAAATATGCATTATTTACCATATCTCTATGAGGAATTTATTTCAATTTACGAACGGCTTTCTTGGAAATAGTAAAATATTATTAGTAAAGCACATCCTCTAACAACAAATAACTAGTGTGTTGTGGCCACTACATGACTTTCTTCTATATTTTTCTATACAATTTCACCCAGTAAAAATAATTTATTAAAATTATTATTAAAAAAAATTATCTTCCATGATAATGCAGACGATTTACATATTAGAGAAGTAGTATAACACTAAATATCCAAAAAAAGTTGAATTTATTCTCAATATTACATTTAAAAAATCGATAAATTTATTTTAAATTATCGCAGATCGATGGTTCAACCATTCAATTTAAATGAATTGGTGAGTTCTTTTGAAATATACGCATCATGAAATTTTACTCCCCTAGAGGGGGGACTTTCCCCCCAAGGGGGAGGCGAAGCTCCTACATACACATTTTTTTCCCAGTTGACTATCTCAATTACAAAAAATATATATTCGTTTCATTTAGTTTAGTCTAGTCTATAGATGTTAAACTTTACTTATCTGCAATTTCCCGCATAGGCGTAATGTATTTGAATACTTTTGCGTGTCCCTGTGCACGAACAATTTGCTTCATCTCAACGAAAAGCTTAGTGTAGCATCCCTATATGATACACATTTGGAATACCGAGTTTGGAATTTCTGCTACTATTTGTTCTTGAGATATGCTGATAACAGACACACAGACAGACAGACACACTCACACACAGACCATTCACTAAAAACATGAATTTCGTTTTCAAGGGACCTCAGAACATGAAAAAATAGCAAACACTCACATTCGAAAATTTGACCCTAAAACAATACTTTTTCTACCTTATGGGTAAGAGAAAATAAAAAGGGCTTATTCGACTTTTTCGATACTGATTCTTATTAATTTTCTTTACTTTTCCATTTTTTTAAAAAAAAGAAAAAAAAAAAAAAAAAAAATGAATTTGATGAAATTCCGGCAAAAGCAGAATTAAAAAAAAAAAAAAAAAAGAAAGAGGTTTTATTTTTTTATGATCTGTAGAACTTTTATCATTTTGAAGATTATGAATTCATGAAAAAAGAAAAAAAAAAAGGCAAACTGAGAAAACACAATTTTAAGATTTCAAATCTGTAAAAAAATATATCAAAAACATATAATAATTGTTGCCTGGATACATATTTTATTGAACAAACTAGTATAGTTCAATTTATAAATATTAAATGGAAACATAAGCTTTTATATAAAACCTATATCAATGGTGGTAAGTTCCCTTAATGTTAGAACAAACTTTTGACAAATTATTTCATAATAATAATAATAATAATAAAGAATATAGTACTAAATATTGAGTATTTCAATGCGGTATCAAGTATGGGGATTTCTATAATAATGCTCTACTTTTGTCTGGTGTTATGCTCTATTAATAATCCTACTTATCGAAAGGCAAAGTTGTGCTTAAGTGAATAGAGCCTAGCAGAAGTTTATGAGCGAAATGAAACGGTTGAGGGGGGGGGGGGGGAGGTGAAGCCTACCTAGGGGATTGGTGAGCTGAGCAAGCTGGGAGAGGAGCCCTCTAGTAATATACAGAATAGTTCTCTCGTATTAAATTAAATTTTTTATCTAAAAGATTTTTTTTTTTTTTTAAATATCAGATTGGCCTCATATTTTATTTCTTATTCTATTATGGTTATTATTCTTTAATGATTTTCTTTCGGGAGTCACATATAAAATAACATTTTATATAATTGCAAATTTTTAAGCTTTTTGGCTACTGGAAAAATAGAATAGAAAATTTTATTTTGTATATTTAGTGAAAAGGTTATAAGAATATGTAAAAAATTTCTGTTAAACATTTGTGCAATAGCCATAAAGCATAAAAGTCGGCAACACTGCTATACATACATATGAAAGTTTCTGGCAATGTGCACAAGTATGGAATACGGACAAGCTGCTCGATTTAGCAACTGAATATTTTTGTTTAATAAAACGATAATAATAATTATAATTATAATTTGGTGATTTAATAATTGTCTTACTATTTAATTAAAATATTAAAATATTTTATAAGTGATAAATTTGATCTTATTTTGATGATTTAATCAGAATTCATGTTCTCATTTTAAATTTTCAAAGCAAAGTAAGAATTTAAAAAGCGCAATGAAATCTACATCAATTCCTAGGAAACACCATCCATTCATAAATCACTTTGAAACATGTCAAAACTATTGATTTCAAGCCGAGATTTATTGCTGAGATATTTCGGAAATAAATTACTGTTTAATGATTTTTTAATATAGGAGTTTATTTTACAATTCCAAACATAAGCACGTTGAGTTGTTGCCGCATCCTGTAAATGTCTTTTGTTTTTATTAAATGATCCACTTTTAGAATCTATATGAAATAGTTTAAAATAAGAAAAGTTTTATAGTGGAGATGCCTTATGTATATTTTAGGAAATTTCAGTAGATTTCTTACATTATTTTCTTTTTCTTCTTTTTTTTTTCTTTTGCATTTGAGTATAGAAGAAATATTATCGATTATTCCTTGAAGTTTTGAATGTATTTTATACTCATTTCCATTTTTAAAATAGTATTTTGCAGTCATATTTCAATACAGCTGCTTTTGGAAATACAAATGGGGATTTTAATAAAATTTTATATGCAATAAAAATAAGTAATTTTACTTCATTATTATTATTTCATTCTTTTTACTCTATTTACTCTTATTGCGAAATTAATGATTTATGAATTCAGGCACGATATCTAATTGAATAAAAATTTGCGGCAATATTTTTTGAATGTTGAAGCAGTATTTTATGAAAATGTCATAGCATAATTCCTCATCAGATTTTTGGATTTACCATTTAAAAATATTTGGCAATGGTTTGGTAAAAAATTCGTACTGAAAGTATTTCTAAAAATAATCTCATATTAATATGAAATTGAATTTTAATTCCATTTGAAATGCAGACTTATTGGTTCCAGTATGCTTTTTATATTAAATATTGTAGGACTAAGCAAAAGAATTATTATTAAAAATAAATATTTGAACTAAAGAATTTAAATTGTAACGCCAGTGCAATATTTCCTTTTAGAAAAAATAAAATCGCCTTTAGTGTTGCAGTATGCTAACTAATTAATGATGTCAGTGAATAGTTTATAAGCTACTATCAGGCTTTGCCCGCTTATCCAATCCAGACCTGACAAACTGCGGAGTCGAAAATTTCAATTTCGGTGTTTATTGGACAACAGTTTGTGCTGTTATTATTCAAGAACTATGCTGTTACAGATAGCTGTATCTCAGCATCTATCGAATATTTTTTGTTTCTAATCCTCACTTTGTTAAAATAAAATTAGAAGTAAGATAGATTTATATTTACGTTATTACTAAATATATTATTACTAAATATATTATTAAAATTATAATTTGTATTATAAAAATTGGTGTATCTATGCCAGTAGCATTTACCGCACCGATTGCTGAGGTTAAATTTTAAATGATTTAATCACGAATACTTAAAATTCTCTTATTCAAAGCTTGAAATTTGTTGAAAAATCAAGGGTTAAAATTAACAAAAGACTATTTAGATCTTAGTACTCAGGGTACTCGCTCGCTCATAACCAAAATTTTGTGGTATAAAATTAGTATTTGCAAATAAAATCCATTTTTAAACTAAGTATTTTATTAATACATTTTTAAGAAAAATTAACCAAATTCATATTTAATATAAACAGTTTTCTTTGTTAAAAAAAAAAAAAAAAAAGCTTACATGCTTTATGACTTGACAGTAATATTTTCAGCGGGGCACCCCACTGTGTTCGCCGGCGCCAACAGTGTAGAAGTCCTCGATCTGTGTTGCTGATCTTCTGTGTTGCTGGCTCTTTTCAGTACATTGTCAAAAAAAAAAAAAAAAAAAAAAAAAAAAGTCCTGTTTGCTGCAATTGGCTGCCAGAAATTTTGTGTAATTCAGAAAAATACGCTCTATCAACGGAAAAATTACGTTGATAGAACGTATTTTTCTGAATTACGGAAAATTTCTGGCAGCGAACTGCAGCAAACAGGACTTTTTACAGTGTAGGTGGCACCTCACTTTATCGATTCCTGCCGCATCGTTGACATTGCAAGAATTAGAATGGTTAATAAATTCAACTGCCTCGCGATGTGTAGCATATATGCGGTTACTATAATTAGCGATTTTCGTAACATTCTCAAAATTGATATTGATTTCGTCTTCATTATACGTCTTGGTTTGGGCTGCTGTGATTACTCCTGTCATAGTATCATGGCTGTGTTTTTATATTCTAGTTTTGATTTTTCTTTTCGATTTATCTGAGGTTGCGATAAGCCAAGGTAATGACAAATGCTACATAGGTAAATCAAAAAAGAAAAAGAAGAAATAAATAACATAATGATTCCTAGATGAATATTAAATTAAATTATTCAAATTAGTTAATATATATATATATATATATATATATATATATATATATATATACTATATATACTGACTTAAAAATCAAAAGCGAAAATTATATAAGCGGCAAAACGTAAAATATGTCCGCTTTCAAGAAAACTTGAAGCAGTCGGGTGATAAAATACAAGACAGTGGCAGAAATTTAAGGGATTTCAATCTTTTTTTTTTTTTTTTTTTCGTTTTTTCGCTTTTTTTATAAAGTGATATAAAAAAAATAGTGATTTTTCCCCCCCTTTAATTCACTTCAATACATTGGACTAGCAAAGCAACCAAAGCCTGTTAGTTTAGCTTTTTTCTTTTTCTTTTTTTACATTTATATACTTTTTTGTAATATTTTTATTTATAAGAATTTTATAAAAATAACTTTTTGCTGAAAATTTAAAAATATTTTTATGTGCTGTCTTTTTTTCAAAAGCAAAAACATTTTTCTATTTTCTTGTACAAAAATAATCATCTTTGAAAGAACACAGTTTATTTTAAAAAAGAATAGAAAGAGCAAGAAATATTAAAGATATATATATATATTCACATAAATGTGATCACTATAAAAAGAAATTACCCATATCAATATTAATAATAACCTTATTTAACACCTTTTGAACCTAAAAAGTAATTTTTCTTTCCAATTTATCTTCCTGAGTACATATCTATATTACTCTTGAGACTTGTAGATACTGCGGTAAGAAAACGAAAATTCTTAATCTTTACCTAAATAAGCTAGAAAAGTTCAATAGGTATTTTTTTTACCAATTGCCAGTTGAATCTATGGAATTTTATTTCTTGGAATATGAAGATAATCATATATTAACAGATTAAACCTTCTAGAAATGATAAAGAACTTATGAATATTTTAGGGATCTTTAGGGAAATTGATTTCAATACCACATTCCATAAAATAATCAACGAAAAGAATAATTTGCATAAATATGCATATCTTCAAACTTAGTAACTTATTGTTTTGTTCATTAATCAACTTTACTAAACTCCGAAAAAATGTATTAAAGTAAAAACTTGTGAGTTAAAATATTAACTAAAGGCTAAAGAAGTGTTTCTAAGCTAAAAATATAATTTCATTTCTGAAATTTTCTAAGCTTTGTATGATTTTTTTTTTTTTTTTTTTTTTTTGCTTTGATAAATCTTATCGCATGCAATTATTCTCTTTTTATTCAATCTTTAATTGTTTTTTCTTTAACATGAAAATCACCTGCAATTCTCCAGCAAATAAAGTGATTTTACAAATGTTTAGCTTAACACAATAAAAGGTGTATAATTAATTTTTAAAACATATACAGTTTGAATGTTTCACATTTAACCATTTCTCACTTAAGTAATTTTCACTCAGAAAAAATTCTATAACTGACATCTAGAATCTAGTTTGTGGCTCTAGTAAAAGTAGATCTATGTCATTCTTATAAATTCTAGTACCCTTTGAAAGCGAATTCTAAAAACCTCTATTAGAATTCTAGAGCGTTTGCCTATATTACCGAGGTCAAACTTATTTAAAAATCTCTGCAAATAAATGTGTACGCAAGAGGCGCGTTCTGGCAACTATAATCTTGGTTTATAACCCAATTCTAGAAAATCAAGCGAGAATTTCTCGCAGTGCAAAGGATTCAGAATATTGTTTCACCATCTAGAAATGTATACACTAGAAATTATCGATCATTTTTTCTATTCAGTCTATTGGCGTGCCTTATATACGCATAGCTCATCTATATTTCTAGTTTAGGGATTGAGAAACTGACCATCACTTATTCATTCGAGATGAAAGCGGTGTATATTTTTTTTTCTCTGTGTTGCATAAAGAAAATATGAATAATTCTACAAAAGCAATTAAAGGTTATAAATTCTGAAATTTTCTACTTTTACAAAATTTTTCATGCAATATTTCTGTTTTTTATGAGATAATTCAATTGTGTTCTAAATTATAGATATATATGAGCAAAAAAGATTAAATAAATCCTATAATATTTAATACACACACACACACACATAAATAAATAAATAAATAAATAATTAAATATATATATATTGATGACACCGTCAAGGGAGTCTTACAATGCAAGGTAAAAAAAAAAAAACCACTGAAATGTTTCAAGAGCTGCTAGTAAAATACTACAGAGTAACTTAGCTCCCTGTATCTTATTAAAAAATAATAATAATGATACCCATTGAAAAGTTTGAAATAGAAATGTATAAGAAACAGCGTAAATAGAAAGTAAAATATATGAAATGGATAAAAAAGCAAAGCTTGCAAAAATATAAAATATTTAATACAAACACAGGGTGTTTCAAAAGCGCCCCCCCCCCCCCCCCCCCGCCATCCTAACTCGAAAATGAGTCGGAATTATGAAAAATGGCGAAACACATGTTTAATGAATTCGAAAAGGAACGTATTTTAGTGTAAAAAGTTTGCGCCCGGGCCGCTAGGGAGGGCAACTTTAAAATTTCAAATGGGGAGGTATATCTTGTGATACATCCCTGGAAACGTCTCTTCAAAACAATGAATTTTATATAAATAGTTTCGCCCTGCCATGATTATTAAGAAGATACTTTAGTTTTTAGACTTTTGAAATGTGGATTTTATACATATGGGTCCCCTTTAATAATCATTGCAGTACAAAACTATTTATATCAAGTTCATTATTTTGAAGAGATGCTTCCAGGGAGGCATCACAAGACATACTTTCCTGTTTAAAATTTTAAAGTTGCCCTCCCTTGCGGCACTACTACCACCCACTTGCCCGAGCCCAAATATTTTTGGGCAAAGAATTTCTTGCGATGCATACCTGGAAATGTCTTCTTTAAGACAAATAATTTGATATAAACAGTTTTGCTTTTCAATGATTATTAAAAGGGATGCATAAGTATAAAATTCACATTTCAAAAGTCTAAAAACTCATCTATCTCCCTTAATATTCATCGTAGGGCAAAACTATTTATATCAAATTCATTGTTTTTTGAAGAGACGTTTTCAGGGATGTATAACACGACATACCTTCCTATTTGAAATTAAAAAGTTGCCCTCCCTAGCCGGCTACCCCTAGTCCCCCCGTGACCAAACTTTGTTCAGCAACAGGGGTCCCTCTCGAATTAATTGAACACGTGTTTCACCATTTTTCACAATTCCGACTCGTCTTCGAGTTAGGAGGGGGTGTGAGACTTTTGAAACAACCTGTATATAAACTTATAAAAGGACTGAATAACAGATTGTGTTAAAATAATTAAAAAAAGCACTTGCGAAAAACCTACCTTAAAAATGACCAAAAAATGCATTTGCGAAAACAAACTACACTAGTTAACACTACGCAACAAATCAACAGATGCGGATGACAGTTAAGACTACAGATGGATAACAGCCATTGGAATTTTAACAGCTATCCATCTTATGTCTTAATACTAAAGTGCTTGGCAGATACAAATCAACGGTTACAGATTCCAATTAAGACATAAAATCGATAACGCTTATCCATCTTATCTTTCGCTTAAATCTATATGTTAACCAACGACGTAATAAATTCAGTATCGATATTTTATCTGAAATGCTGAATCCACTTATTTCATATTTATAATAATCAATATTTAGATTAGAAGTCTTTATTCCTGTTCGGGTTTAAAAGTTAAAAGCTCGTATACTCTTTGTCAGGTGTCTAGGTACAGTGTCCTCTAACAGGTATATGATTTCTTGAGTTCGGGAATCTGGGTTCTCTGAAGACATTATCCCCGAATTATTAGTATAACCTTGAGTGCATGGAATTATTATCCTAATGATCTGATCTCTATTATCTTGGAACTGCTATAATGGTGTCGCATATGTACGTTAAGTCTGACAGTCAGAGAATAATTCTCTAATTGTAGTTCGATATTGAAGTATATTAAAAACATGAACAATCTAAATATTTTAACACTTTACACTATGCAAGCTTTTTACCACAACATGCTAACATTTTAATTTATACTGGAGCATTATTTGACCCGCCCCTTTTCTATCCCACTTTTCTTGAAGGATATTATTTTTTTGGATGTAATCGTAATTACGTATTGGAGAAAATTTTACAAAAAAAAAAAAAAAAAAAAAAAAAAAGTATGAAAATGGGCGGATACTAACAGCGCTCCGGAATAATTAAAAATGTTTACATATCTGCTCCTCAACAACGGCGGCAGACCCGCTTTTTGGCATTCCTTTAAATCATTATGTTATTTAGCAAAGGGTTTTTACGCATTTATATGTAAATCATTTAAATTGTTTCTTAAAAAGTTGATGAGGTTAATGCCACAAGAGTACATATGAGCCGACAGCATAAAATGTCTTAACAACAAATGTGGAAAAATGTTTTCTTACATCAAAATATTGTTCTAGACTAATTCATAGTTGCCAGATTTTTAACATTTTCGCGACCACATGTTTTATCTCTGATAATAATTCTGTCTGTGGGCGTTATACTTTTAAGCTACATTATTTCAGAACAAGGTTTTCTGTATCCATATTTATGTTAAACATGAACATACACTATAATTATACTCTTTCTAATTAACGTATTTTTATCCACAGTATTTTAGTTGTATAAATATGAGTATTGATAATATTCTAAAGAAGTATAGTAACATACAAATTGCAAAAGAAACGCCTACAGAAAGTTACAGATTTCCAAATGACGTGAATCTACGTCAGCGGTCGCGAAAGTGTTAATAGTATTGTTACAATAGATCTTTTCTTCTGCGTCAATTGTTTTATTGCAGTGAAAGTAGTTTTACAGGCAAAGTGACAATAAATCGGTAATTCATTCATTTTCAATGAAGCAAGCCTTCTCGAAAAAGTTGGCGACTTGGAGACCAAATCTGACAAAAAAATAGTAGTTTAAGGTTCCCGAAGCGTTGAAGCTTTCCGACGCGTACCAGTTGAGATCTAGAACTTTCCAGGGGTTTCTGGATAGAAACTCCACCAAGGCCCATCGGCAAAGGATATAAATAGGAGTGAATTGAAATACAATTTTTATTAAAATCATACAATCAACTGTAGAAGAAAATCATATTTATTGAAATTTTATTTTTTCGACTGACAAGGGAACTCTTTGAAGTGATAATCGCCGATTTTCTTGACAAAAAATTCTGGCATAAGATTCAATCAGTAATAGCATCTTCCTAAAATAATAGCTGCTGAGTCGCAATAGATAAGCTATAAAAAATTATTAAAAATGCAAGCATGTCTGCAATATTTCCAAAAAAGCGCCTGTTTGGCGACTGCATTCTTCGGAAAATTTCATTGCAATGAAGACTTAATAGATGTAGATGTTCGTCTTTCTATTTGATAGCCAAGCAAACTCCATACGCTGTCAAGCACTTGAGAATTCAGAATAGTTAACAAAAACAAGATAATTTACCAGATTGAGACTTACTTAGTCGAAATTCTAAATAATATTTAATATTTCAATTAAATAAGCTGTGTCAAACACAATTGCAAGAGCATTTTAATAACGACATTTAAAAAATATATGATCAAGACTTTTATATAAATTTAAATAAAATAAAACATTATATATTAAAACACAAAGCTGTTTTTTTTTTTTTTTTTTTTTTTTTTTTTTTTAACTAAAATGAGAGCATTTCGTATCCGAACGCATTTTTTTCTTATAAGTCTGATCATTTTATTGGGCAGTACCAACCTTCGACGAACAAGCAACTCAACAGACTATGAGTTGTGTGGATCCAGTATCTCATTAGAGCTACGCAATGAGCAATTGGAGACGATTTATGATTCTACCCTAAATTTCGACCTGTTCGTTGATTGGGTTTAACGTCGCACTAGTACTGCACTATGGGCAATTGGCAACGGTTTGTAATGAGCTTCTGAGGATGGTCCGGTGACATCTGCAGATGATAAATGATTGCATTCTGCGTACAGTCAGTAACAAAAGTGTTCGAACACTAGCAAAAATTCCTATGCAAAAAAAGTACACTTCATACGGTTTTGTTAAATAAATCCTTATCGAATCATGTTCTTACACTGACTAAGAATAGAATTCGACAAGGATTTATTTAATAAAACCGTACGAAGTGTACTTTTTTTACATAGGAAATTTTGCTAGTGTTCTAACACTTTTGTTACCGACTGTATGTTATTTATTTTTAATATATACATCTGATTTGTATGTTTGACTCGACATCCCCCGCCCCATACCCCTGTAAATTTCGTCGAGATGAGGACAGATATAACATAACCGGATTAAAATACAAAAAAAAAAAAAAAAAAAAAAAAAAAAAAAAAACACCCTGGGTCAGCTGGGGAATCGAACCCATTCTTTTACACTTGAAGGCGATTAGCAAGGGTGACATACTCATTCGGCCACAGAGGGTCTGCATTCAGCATAAAAATTATTTTTAAAACAACAAGATTTCGCAGTTAATAATTCTATAAAATTCCCTATGAAATTCATTGCGCAGTGCTAGTGTGACGTAAAACCCAGCCAACCTTATGAAATTCTAATGAATATTTTTACAAAATTCTTTATATTATTATTCGTAAACATATATAAAATAAATTGCCAGAAATGTAAGAAGCCATAAAGTAGTAGTTATGCACATATTTTTTCCAATTTTAAATAAACCCTCCGTAAAAAATCAAAATTGTAATAGCACATCTAAGGACCATCTCTAGGAATATGTCCCAGTCTGTCGCATTTGCATAGCTGTAGTGCGAATTAAAACTTAAAACCTACTCAACCTCAAATATCTTAAATATTTTAATTTTTATTTATTTATTTGAGTATTAATTTCAATCAACTATTCAAATAATTAAAGGTTCAATCAAGTATTATAATTCATATTGGTCGCCAATTGCCAACACAGCACTAGTGCGACGTAAAACGTAGCCAACCAACCTATAAATCAGATTAGTTTTTAAATCATCTGCAAATTTATATAAATGCACATGCCGAGAGCTTCAAACATTAATTTACTCCAGATTATATATAAGCTGGAGTAATGTAAAAGTAACTCTGAAATTGAAATTGCATTATTTTAAATAAATACAATTTTGAAACATTACATAAAATAATTGAAAATATTGGATCTAACATAAAACATAACGTCACTTTTTCTAAATAGAAATTTCTAGATTTCAGAAAATATCTTGAGTGTTGACGTCGCACTATAGCTACGCAGTGGGAAATTAAAGACTGCCTTATATTCACACTTACAAAGAGAGGTCACGACATGGAAAATTCAGATCGGGACGAAATTGCGCAGGATTATAGTATACTATGAGGGTAACAACATATTAAAGCAGTAGGACCCACTATCCACAAAATTTCGAGAAAAAAGCATTTAAAGTTTCAGTAATCTTTAAATACAAGTTATTTCGCAAACAAGTAAGCGCCTCAGTGGCGTGATCCTAAAGCGCGAGTCTCCCACCCAGATGACTTGGGTTCGCGGCTACCTGCGGGACTACTTTTTTTTTTTCTGTTTCTTTAACTTTTTATGTAATCTTAACTTTTTATTTATTTTACTTTATTTTACAATTCAATTCAAAATTTGAAAATTTTAATAAAAAATTATTTAATTTTCTTGAGTATAAAATAACTTTTTCTATTTTTAATATTTATAACTTAAAAATACAATAAATTTATATAACATAAAAAATAAAGTTTAGTTTTACAAAACCATAAATAAGAAACATAAAGAAAAACAGATAATAGAGAATTTATAACTTAAAAATACAATAAATTTATATAACATAAAAAACAAATTTTAGTTTTATTTTAACTTTAAAATAAGGTAAAACTAAAGAAACTGTTTTTAATTATTTATCTAAATATTTTATTTCATTTTAGGTATATTTAATTTTATATTTTAAATTAAAAAAAAATAATAATAACAGAGAAATTATGATTTTAATTGCATATATAATTACTATCCAAATTAAATAATTACTTCTCCAATCAATAGTTTCTTAAAAATTATAGTATAGTATTGCGATGCTATTAAATTATTACAGTTAAGGAAATGTTATCTTTAAATGTAGATTTTAAATGTTAATGAACATCATTTCTTTTTCGATAACGACTTCCTTTTTTTTTTTTTAATCCTTCTGTGCACAAAATAAAATTCCACCTGCCCTTTATTATTAACAAGCTAGAAGTGTTTACGTAATTTATACACATTCAAACCAAATTAGGAAGTTCAAACCAAGATTTAAGTACACCTGCTAACTATTTTACACTTTGTTTACAGCTTGCTTATTTTTTAATTATTTAAATATTTGTCTGTTTTCTTTATGTTTCTTATTTATGGTTTTGTAAAACTAAATTTTATTTTTTAAGTTATAGAAATTTATTGTATTTTTAACTTATAAATATTAAAAAAAGAAAAAGTTATTTCATACTCAAGAAAATTAAATAATTTTTTATTAAAATTTTCAAATTTTGAATTGAATTGTAAAATAAAGTAAAATAAATGAAAAGTTAAGATTACATAACAAGTTAAAGAAGAAGAGGAAAAAAAAAAAAAAAAAAAAAGAGGTTGTCTCGAGGTAGCCTCGAACCCAAGTCGTCTGGCTAGCAGACTCGCGCTTTAAGATCACACCACTGGGGCGCTTGCTCGTTTACGAAATAACTTGTATTTAAAGATTACTGAAACTTTAAATGCTTTTTTTCTCGAAATTTTGTGGATAGTGGGTCCTACTGCTTTAATATGTTGTTACCCTCATAGTATACTACAATCCTGCGCAATTTCGTCCCGATCTGAATTTTCCATGTCGTGACCTCTCCTTGTTAGTGTTCCGCAGACATGATATCTTAATTTTTATTCTCCACGGAAGGGATGGCTTCCTTGCTTCAGTAACCCCTAGAGCGATAGAAAATACTACCCTCCTATACTTAAGCTCTTTGGCATCATTTAAGGAAGGTTAATGTGATTTGGCGATGACTATTTTCGTATTTGGCGTTTAAAACGTAAAGTTTAATAATTTTTTGCGGCTTTCCTGTTGCGATTCAGCAGCTAATTTTTTACCAGTGAATTAAGTGCAACATAAACTATATTCTGTAATTTTTTGAAGGAAATCGGTGATTATCACTTGAAAGAATTCCCTTGTGAGTGAAAATAATGCCTGGACCGGGAGTCGAACCCCGGGTCTTTGACTTACAA
This sequence comes from Salticus scenicus, assembly GCA_963930645.1. Taxonomy (NCBI): domain Eukaryota; kingdom Metazoa; phylum Arthropoda; class Arachnida; order Araneae; family Salticidae; genus Salticus; species Salticus scenicus. The sequence continues at coordinate 372,923,997 of OZ005650.1, forward strand.
GGTCAAGGCTCTACCAATTAAGCTCTCCAGGCCGACAACCGGTCAGCATTACTCACTCAGAAAACCTTTAGGCAGAAACATCTCAGGTTATGCAGAAACATCCTTTAGACCTGAGATGTTTCTGCCTAAAGGTTTTCTGAGTAAGTAATGCTGACCGGTTGTCGGCCTGGATAGCTCACTTGGTAGAGCCTTGACCTTGTAAGTCAAAGATCCGGGGTTCGACTCCCGGTCCAGGCATTATTTTCACTCAGTCGGAAAAATAAAATTTCAATAAATAGGAGTGAATTGACTTCTGCGAGAGAGCATGTAGTCACTGCGATTCATTGTTGTTCAAAGACTTATCCTGAGCGACTGTGCTTTGGAGATTGTACTCTAAGCGACTGAACTTTGTTCGTGAGCTAGCGAAAATTTCTGCTCTGGAGTATTTGATGTTATTTGCTTACAAGCGACTGTTTTCTTTGACTGTTCCAGAACTTTCGTCGACTAGTGACTTTTGCAGTAAGAGTGACAGCGCCATTGGACTGTTACCAGAATATTCGATAAATTAACAGTACTACTGGACTGTTTCGAGAATATTCGTTGTAATCAGTGTTTTGCTGTACTGATTCGAGAAGATACGCAGAATAAAGAGCATTCATCGACTAAAATCCGCCTGCCTCTTTACGAACTACTTTCTCCCACAAGAAAGTCGACAAGTTTTTTGTTTTTGTAACATTTGGCATCCAACGTGGGGCAATTCACGTGAATGCCAGTAACTGAAGGTATGGAACAATGAATGAAGAAACTTCTGGAAGGTTTGACCGCCCAGATACCTGACTTGAAAACTGGATTGCTAGAGGAGATAAATACCGAACTACACAAAATAGAAGAGGAGATGAAAGCCAAGCTAGACGAAGTGGAAGAGGACAAGACTATCTGAGAGAAGAGATGAAAGCCCAACTACACAAGATAGAATCTGGGAAAGACAGGCTGAGAAAGAAGATGAAAGCCGGACAAGACTTGTTGATAGTAGAGGTGATAGCCACGCAAGATCAAATGAAAGAGATGAGAACCGGACAATAATAGTTTCAAGATGGAATATACGCTGTACAGGGACAGATGCTGTCTGAAATTCAACAGTAGATGCAAGGAGTGAGATAAGATTTCAAGGGGAAAATCCAATATATGAATGAAGATGTCCATAAGCAAATCCAGATCTTAGAAAGGAAAGTTAAAACCTTGGAATTGCGACAAGATACAACTCCATATAATCACTCAATGACCTTCAGACTCATACTGAAGCAATTAACTTTCGATGGGCAGACTTCATGGGCTGTATTCAAAACACAATTCGACATGGTGTTTTGAATGGATTGACTGATTTAGTTAAAGCAAGCAAACTAATTTACACTTTTCGAGGACCTGCGGCGGAAGTTCTTTTAAACATCCCATCCGATAAACTAATTGATTTGATCACTGTAGAGAAGGCCCTGGAAAGCCGATTCGAGGAGAGTCAGTTGACGCCCTTTTACCGGATTGAACTAAAAATTCGCCGACAAATGCCTGCAGAAAGTATCTTGGTCTTAGCAGCAGATATCGAGAAACTAGTTAATCTGGCCTATTCGGTTTTCCCAGTGGACGTGAAAGGAAGTTTGGCAGCAAAGTTCTTCGTCAACGCTATCCGAGATGAAGACATTCAACATTCAACGCATCAGATAGATTCCAAAGACCTGAAAAGCGCTTTAGTCTACAGTATGAAATACGAGGCTACCAAATCTGTGTCAAATTCTGCCAGACTGGTGAGAACAGCGGAAATAAAAAATTATAAAAGTAATCTGGAGATGAACTTGAAAGCCATATTAGACTTCCTAAAGAACGAGGACAACCAAAAGAAGTCGCAACGTCGCACGTCTGGGAATATATGCTGAAAATGAAAGTCGGAAAGGGCACTTGAAGAGAGACTGCTTCAAAAATCGGAAATCAACACACAGAAAACTAGAAGTTGGCTATCGTGTGGGCCAAAAAAAGCCATTCCTCAAGAAAGCCCCTGCTAGTGATTTGAAGATCTTGGCATTCAGTGGAGAACGGAATATCTTGTATGTCAAAGGAAATTAAATGACATTCCGTGCTTAAGATGGCTGATAGAGGAGCAAATGCCACATTCTTAAGAACTGATTTGGCTTAAGATCTCAGAGAAAAATTCATCTATACTGCTCCATCTACTTCCTTAAAGATTGTTACCGGCAATCGTTCAAAGGTACATGGCATGATACTTGAGACGTTAAAATGTGGTTCAAGAAGCTTCGAACATCAGGTCTAGATTGCAGACATATCTGCCCAGTGCATTCTGGAATTCTATTTCCTCCAGAAATTCAGCTTTATTGTCGACCTAAAGAAAAATTAATTGCGAACAGGTGGTGAAAAATTTCCTATGCTTACAGCTAACATAAGGTACTCTAATTCATGCAATGTAGTCGCAGTAGAAAAGATTATAATTCCTGCAAGATCTGAATGTCTTGTCAGCAGAGCCTGATTAAGGTAGGGGCATACGGGGCAGTTGCCCCGGGCCCCCACATCAGAGGGGGCCCCCAAATAGAAAGTTTATTTTATGTTTCCTTCTTTAATCAACTTTTTTAAACAAAATATCAGTACAATGTAAAATCCGGCTTAATTGAGCCATCGTAATTGCGAAAATTTATTTGAATTCCGCCCTGATGTCAGCAAGGATATGAATTTTTTGCAGCTAGATGACAAAGTTAACAATCAGAAATAAAATGGATCTATAGTGAGGTGAAAATTTTGAATACCTCCATAAAGTTTATCATTACTGAAGTAGCGAAGCAGAGGGGGGGCCCCCAAAGAAGTGTTTGCCCCGGGCCCCAATTAGGCTAAGTCGGGCTCTGCTTGTCAGTGGAACAATTTAATTTTTTGGGAAGTTCTGGCATGCAGTTACTTATTTTTTAAAACCAGCTTCCAATAAATGACTTTTCGTAGCTGCGTCCTTAGTCGATCTACAAAGAAAAATCATTCGTGTTCGACTGCTCAACCCTGATATTAGGCCGAAGGTTATTGATAAAGGAACTATGATTGCTACATGTGTATCAGTATTCGATATCATTCCCCGTGCTGCCAATGTGTCTGAAATACAACTGCAACATCTGAAGCTCGTTGTAGAAGAATTAGATTAGATGAAGGCACGCTGTCGGCAGTGGGAGACCTATTGAATGAATTTAGGAACATTTTCTCAAGATGTGAAACAGATGTTGGACACTGCAAGATTATACAGGGTAGAAATGAAGCGGCTGGTCATCCGCCTATAAAGCAACACCCGAGACGACTGCCTATTACAAAGAAAAATGAAGTTCAAGAATTAATAAACGAAATGGAATCGGGTGACGTAATCGAAGGATCTTCAGGACCCTGGGCATTTCCTATAGTTTTAGTAAAGAAAAAGAACGGAACAGCACGTTTCTGTAACGTTTACCACTTAACAACATAACGAAGAAAGATAGCTATTCTTTGTCCTGTAACGATGACACGTTAGATGTGCTGAGTGGCAGCCAGTTGTTCTCCACATTGGATCTATGGGTGAAAGCGTTTCGCGTTATAAGCACCACTATTTTTATTTAGAAATATTAATTTTGTTTTTACATTACGTTTTTGTAATTAAATAAGATTGATATTATTTAAAAAAAATACTGGTGGAAGAATTTAGTCTAAAGATGGAAAACTTTCACTCCTGATTGGATCTAGAGAACGAATACTGGCAAGTTTAAATTCAACCAGAAGATAGGAAAAAGACAGCCTTCACCACTGGACCAGGACTCTGGTAATTTAAATTGATGCCTTTTGGACTATTTAACGCCCTGGTGACATTCAAGAGGCTAATGGAGAGTGTATTACGTGGGCTTTTCTCTGAAGCTGGTTTAGTTTCTTTGGAGGACATTATCATATTTGTACAGACATTTGAACAACATCTAAACAATATCCGATAAAATGTAAAACTAAAATTAAGTCCTAAAAAATGTAAAATCTTCATAAAAGAAGTCTCCTATTTTAGCCATATTATTTCAGCAGAAGGAATTAGAACGGATACAGAGAAAATTTAATAAGTAATAAACTAGCTTCACTCACCCGAACGCAATGCAAGAACTTCAAAGTTTCCATGGATATGCACTTACTACCGAGGATTCATCAAAGATTTTTCAACAATGGTAAGACCCCTTCATATGCTAACTGAAATCATACGGGTGTTCAACTGGAAAGATGAATGTGAGAAATCTTTCAACTATTTATCCTCAGAATGACAAACAGTTTATTCTCGATACGAATGCCAGTAAAGGAGGGATTGGGGCGATACTTTCCCAGAAGTATGGGAATGAGAGACGTGTAATAGCTTATTTCAGCAAGAGCTTGTCAAATCCAGAAACTACTGTCTCACAACCACAAGAAAAAGAACTATTGGCCATAGTAAAGTCTATTCAACATTTCTGTCATTACCTCTATGGCCGAAAATTTACTTTTCGAACGGGCCATGCTTCTCTAAAATGGCTATTGACTTCGAAAAAATTTGTAGAGAAGCTAAAAACTTCGAAAAAAGTAAATTTTAGAAACTGAATCGTCGCAAAAGATGCTTTAATGAAAATTACATATTTTCCTGTTATTAAGTAAGATTCTACTTTTATGTTATTTTTAATCAAATTATCAAAAATTAAGATACTTATTTCAAAAATGATTTTTTTTTTTTTTTTCAAACACATTATTTGACTTTTGCACTTAAAAATTTAAACTTTATGGAATTTATCAAAATTTACAAACCCTTTCTTCATTAAATGATAATTTTCTTTTCTAACATTTAGGAATGTGGGAGGAGGGGTCTAGTATAACGTTTTAGATAGGCTTACAGAGTGCCAACCTAATCCGGCAAATTGTTAGTACCGCCCATTTTTCTACACCACTTAATTTTTAGAGCATTTGTTTCCTTAATTCAACGTAAATATATTTGAAGAGAATTACATACCTGCCAACACACTAATTAATATTCCGTAGTATTGTTAGCCCAGCCTTCTTTTTTACACCAGTATCTTTTTAGAGTATTTTTCTACATATTTAATCGTAATTGCATTTGGATAATATTACTCTGATAATTTATTGGTGTGAAAAAAAGGGCGAAGCTAACAATCAGGGATGGAACACGGGCGCAGAATTCATACCGGAATCCGTTTAAGAAATTTCTCTACCTATAATATCGTTGATTTAAGAAGTAGAAAATTTTCTTACATTGAGAGTGGTATGAATTCTGCGCCCGTGTTCCATCCATGAACAATACTACGAAATATTAATTAGGATGTTGGCAAGTATGGAATTACTCTAAAAATTAAGTGGTGCAGAAAAATGGGCGGTACTTACAATTTTCCGGATTAGTTTGACTCTGGGCTTATGTACAGCCAGAAAAGACCCCCATCCTACAAATATGTGGTTCATGCCAATTTATTAGTAATAATATCTAGTTTATAACAGCGTAGTCAGATTTTGCTTAGTAGGGAGGATGATATTCAGAATGTCACCAACTTCTTCTTCTTCTTCTTCTTTTTTTTTTTTTTTTTTTTTTTTTTCAATAGTAACTCCTTATTTGGATCAAATCAGTCTGAAAATGGAATAGTTTATAAACTTCTCTCAATTTTCATTGAGTTATAAGTTGTCAAAATATGGGGAGGCTAATGTTAAATGAAAGTGACAAATATTAATTCATATCTTCCTGAAAATTTATGATATTCAAATTTACTTATTTATTTATTTATTTTATGTTTGAATGAAGTTGGGATGATCCAAATATATTCCATGCATACTCTAGATTAATTTTTTTTTTTTTTTAATATTATATATTTTGAAAATTATTAATAAATTCATATTCCAAAAAATTATGTATTATGACTTATATTAATTTTTGCACAAATAGAACAGGGGTCATAAAATATATCGGTTTGTAAATGTGCAGCTCATTTCTATCCTTTTTTTTTTTTTTTTTAAGTTACAGTTATATTTCATTTTTTATTGAATTAAAGGCTGTCATTTGTTATCATTTGTGTCATCTATGGCCTTGTGTACACAAGAAGTATTAATAATATTTAATTTAGTAAGTTTAAATGCACACAGCATTTCTTAATTAACACTGCTTTAAGATGCATAGAAACATGAAGCATTCAAACTTAATAAACAGTTTGAAAAACCTTATTTTGACTTCATGGGCTGGCCGTTATATTTTATGTGCGGTGCTTCACAGACTTCAAGGATTTCAGCATCTGTGAAGCCAGTGACAAGAATGCGGCCAGCCCATGAAGCCAAAGTATGGTTTTTTGAATTGTTTATTAAGCATTACTTTTAGTTTATTTTATATCATAAATTATCTTATTTGTTTCCCAGTTATTATCTGAATGGATATGATACATTTTTGCGAATCTAACCCAGAAGATTGTTAGTTCCCGGTTTCCGCCATTTTTTGTACACCACTTAATTTTTATAGTAATTCTCTTCAAATATACTTACGATTAAATGAGAAGAAAAGTACTCTAAAATAAGACACATATAGGCTGAAAGGGGCGGGACTAACAATCTTCCTGGTTTGGTTGGCATTATGTTTAATTAATTAGCCATGGCATTAATTTAATTTTTTCAAATGTATGAATGAACCCCGAATGTATTTTCGTTTGTTACTCAATAAAGAAATAATTGAGAAATATATAAACTATACCTTTCTCCGAACTACCTTTTTGTCCTTGATATCAGGAATTCCAGGGAATTCGTAGTCTCCACACTTTGTTCACGACACTTTGAAAAGGGAGAAATTTATGAACCTATTCCTACCATTATTTTTATACATTAATTTCTATAATGTTTAATCACTACATATTGCTTTAAAAAAATAAAAAAATAAAGAATTCTTTAAGAAAAAAGTATTGTTAAAAGAGTCGAAAATATCTCATCCTTGAAAGTGTCCTGAAAAAAAGGCGGAGACTACAACCCCTGTTATTCGAATATGGATCCAAAAATAGGTGTTACTATTCAAAAAAATAAAGTTGAGGTAAATTTTAATATGTAGACGATGACGATCCCTAAGCAAAATTTACTATTGCATTAATAACTAAAGGTTATAAGAAATCGATCGGCACAAGCAGCATGTTTCTACGAACACTTATGGCAAAATTAATCCGGGGGTGGAGGATTTTTTTTTTTTTTTTTTTTTTTTTTTTTTTTTTCCTGACTGTACACGCAGCATTTTATCTTCTCGAGCCAGTTTAAATACTTAAACTCTAGTTAATTTTTTCATTTTTACTTACTATATATGTCAAAAATTTGTACCCTCTGTATCAATATTTGTTGTATAAGAAACTTGTTTTTTTTAAACAATATTTACTGAAATAAGAATTAAAAATACTAGTCGAGGAAAAAAAAAATGATAAAGTTTATATACGATAAATATTTGTTTGAAAGTAAACGTTGTCTTATGTCATGAACAAAATAAAGGGTTTTTTATAAGATATGTTAAAATTTTGCTTTTTTTACTTTTATTTTAAATGCTAATAAAATACTTGAAAAACATGCATACCACATACTTGCAAAGGCAAATGAAATAGCTACAATTCAACAATCTCATAATAAAAAGCATTTTTGTGTCATTTTTTCAACACATTCTTAAACTCATATGTACCGAAGACACACAGTAAATTGAAGCACAGAGCTGCCAACCTAATCCGGCAAATTGTTAGTACCGCCCCTACACTAGTCATTTCTTAGAGTTTTCTTCTTAATTCATCGCAAATATATTTGAAGAAAATTATTTTAAAAATTAAGTGGTGTGGATAAAGGAGCGGTACTAACAATTTGCCGGATTAGGTTGGCAGATCTGGAAGCGCGTTTGGCTACACAGGTTAACGCCAAGGGTTCTGTGAGATTGAGTGTGCCTAAATGAATTGACCTGTCAATAATGTGTTATTATCACATTTTTCCTGAAAATCACTGCAAACGATTACTGAATTTTTCTACTAAAGAGAAGTCGTATTCAATTAAAGGATCGCTAAATGTTCTATACTGTATTTAAAAAAAAAAAAAAAAAAAAAAAAAAAAAAAACATGATGATAGAATGTTTTATTGAGGATTTTTTTAAATAATTATTTGCCTGAAAAATTATAATCATTTAAGCACTCGTTAATAATTTAAAAATTTCTGAATTAAAAAAAGAGAGAGAGAGAGAGAGAGAATAAGAAATCCTGAAATTGCACCAAAAATTTTATTGACTTAAATTATATTTTAAATTTCATATTGTATTCCCACCACTAAGTAAGCGACAGAAGAATTAAAAATAAAATTTGCTATCAAGGAGTCAATGTGTCCCTGTTTTAGCGCAGTGCGCTTTAGCAGTCTATAGACGTAATGATCGAATGTATCATTATATACATGAGTATGCAGTAGCGTACTCTGTATGATCGATTAAAATTAGGTTATCTAAAACTTAAAGTGGAATTTAAAGCGTTGTTTCCGACTGAGCTATCTGCGGAAATTAAGAGCGCTACTATGAACATATCGAAGTCTTTCGACGGTCGAAAGTGACGTAATAAATTTAAGGTTTTAATCATTTAGTACTCCGAAAAAAAGGTACGATAATAAACATATCAAACAATTTCGATGTGCAATTAATATCGATGACTTGTATTTCAAATCATTGTATATCAAATAATTTCTGCAAACATACTTTTGCATCATTTTTCGAAGATCGTGGTATCGTCGATTGTTTCGATGCGTTCGTGGTAGCAGTCGAAAATTTTTAAGCAAGCATCTATAGGTAATCTTTTACTGGAAAAACATATATTACCATAGCCTCCCAAACTAGATGCCTTCCGCGTGACGTGGAAACTTGGCAACATTTCAAGCGGTAGACAGCGTCACCTGGTACAGATTGCGCAATTTTTTTATTACCATTAATTTTAAAAAGTGATATCTATATCATTATATAAAGCGCAAAAAATTGTTTGTTTGTGGAGGGTAATCTCTGAAACTACTGAACCGATTTAAAAACTTCTTTCACTGACCGAAAGCTACAGTATGCCATATTGTTATAGGCTATATTTAATTTTGATAAAATAAATTTTAGTTTAAAATCTGAGCATTTTAATTAAAATCCCCATAGAAGCCGTAATAGAAATGGAAATAATGAAATATTAAAAAAATTAGCTGCTGCCAACATAAAAGAAACATTTACATATTCATTTCGTTTTTAAAATATCTTGACGTGAAAAGAAAAGAAATATATTTGCACGTGCATTAAATTGAAATTCATATAAAGCTTTTTTAATTGTTAAACTTACACGTTAAATCTGACGTCATTATAGAATTAAAAGTGTTTATTTTTCTAATAATTTAATTTGATATGATATGATATAATATCTAAGCATCAATGTTTAAACCACGGAGTCTTTATTACTCCGTGGTTTAAACTGATGTGTGTAAACCACGGAGTAATAAGACAGGAGAAGAAGGTAACGCTGAAATTTTGTGATGTTGTTTTGTAATGTTTACAGATGGCGCCAGCGTGCAATCCTTCCTTCTTTCCAGCTTCCGCAATGTTATTCAATGGGGAAATGTATCGTTTTAATTATTTTTTTAAAAATAATATCAAGCTGAAAAAATTTCGATTGAAAGCAAATTTCATTAAATAGAGTATTCTAACCAACGTGTTTTTTTTTAAGAGCCATTTTATACTAATTTTACTTTGAAAGAAAGCTTTTAAAAAATGACGATTCTTATGAACCGAAGCTAGCTAAAACAGACAATTGGGAGGAAGGAGAATGGATGAAATTTTGTAAGAAAAAAAAAAAAACTTACTTTAGGTGCAGAAAACACGAACTCGGACATTATTTCTCTCCTAGAGCTTTTTTTTTTCTTTCTTATCACTATCATAGCCTGTTTTAACTCTAGGAACGAAGCGTTTACTTGAAACATCTGAATTATGCAGTTTTAAGAACTTACAAAGAAATTAAATTGCTTAAAATAAAAAATTTTAAATGTACTCCAGCAAAATTCTATTGAAAACAACAGTATATCCGCACCGAGGTAGGGAGGAATGACAAGTGGCGCCCTCAATATTTACCAAAAATTTAGATCACAGTTTCGTAGCTTTCTCCCATTGGACGTTCAACTCCTATTAATATTACTCCGTGGTGTAAACGAAATTGGAATTTAAAAATAAATAAATAAATAAAATAAAATAAAATAAGAAATTCTATTTTATAATATTACTTATTTTAATTTATAATTGTTGCCAAAAAGATTTACGAATTAATTTATTTTTAGACATATAATAAAATATATTTTCACGCGAACAATAATATAAAAAGTGACCTGGATTTTTTGTAAAAAAATAATAAAGATCGAGGAAAATTATTTCCCCATTTTAATCCACATATTTGGATATAGATATGTATTAGTTATCATGTGCATCCGTTAGATTAAATTGTTTTTGTTGTAAAATTGATAAAATTGGAATTTTAAATTTCAAAACTCTAGAAAAAAATGGCAAATTTCCATATTCGATTGAAAACATAAACATTTCATTTCAAAGGATGATATTTACACAATAAACATCCAACTAATAAACTAATTAAAAGGGAAAGGATAAATATTCTATCATAATTTGAAGTCAAATTTGTTTTCAAATGTCTAAATAAAGTATCTGATATAATATACTAATATGTTGCAGCGGAATAGATTTGATTGCATATGTAGAGAACGATCGCTAGAACTAAAAAGCCGATTGCTTTTTTTTTTTTTTTCTTTCAATAATCAAAAGTTACACTGTCTCTCTCTAAGTGCTAGAAGCTATAATAAATTTTGGTAAAATAAATTTTTAATTAAAATTTTCAATATTTTAATTGAAAACAAAGCATAGATTTGATATCTATCGTCATTGGCGATTTTTGTATTTGGCGATCGAAAACGTAATACGAAAATCTGTATATTATCGTAGTAAATACGAGATGTATGTGTTTACTTCAATTACCCTACTACCGTAGGTAGTGGAAGTATTGTATAGGTTTTGGCAATTGGTCAGTGTGTGTGTATATGTGCACGTGTGTGTGTAATCTTCTGGCTGTCATACCTCCAAAACTAATAAAAATAGAACTACTAAACTTCACAAGTGATTCAGGTCTGGTGTACAGATACATTTTCCAAATTTTCGTGAAAATTGAAAAACCGGAATTGGGTCATCGAAAACCAGAAATGGGACCTTAAGCCCATATTCAAAAACACCTCTAATGATTTTCTTCAAAGTTGCTATATAAATAATATATTAGATGCCCTTTCGATTGAAAAGTTGCTTAGTTCAGGAAAATTGATAGGCGTCCTCTATAAACAGCTCAATTTCAGACTTCGCAAGTGCGTTCCTTTAAAAACGCCTGTACGGATTTTTTTCAAACTCGCCATGTTAACTTCCTATTAAATATCCTTTTGTATGTAATTATTATTTTTAGGTCAATAATTGAGTATGTTAAGTTTTGGTAAAAGTTGGTATCTCAAAAACGGCTCTAACGTATTTTTGAAAAATTTTTCTTTAATCCAATTTAGATAACCTTTCTCAAGTATTACGTGCTTATTACAGGAATATTAACGGTCATCCTGATTAGGTAGTTCAGTTTTAAATCTCGGAAATTCGTGTTTAAAAAAATAACTATTTATTTTTTTCCCCTTATTTTTTAACTAGCTATGCAAACTCTGTTGTATGTGTCTTTATACGTGTATCAAGTTTCTCTTACTCGAAAATCTCAAAAAATGCAAGTAATATCTCCAAAAAATTGTATATATTACGTGTAATAGTGGGTAATGGAAGTCGTGTGGTTGTTTCACACCAGATTCTGTAATAGTAATATTGTACGAATATTGTTTCATATTATTGATTTCTCCTTTAATATACATTATTAAAATAATAATCAATTATGGAAAAAATTAAATATATTTGGGAAATGAAAAAATAAATAATAATTAAAGCTATTATGACGTCAATTTTATCAAAAACATTTTTATGTCATAGGTTTATTTTTCAATATTTTTTATTCATGAGTAAAAAAATGTTTCTTTTTATGAAATAAATAAATAAATAAATAAATAGCATTAAGTAAAAATTGCCAACATTTAACAACTAATTAAAAAAAATAATTGTAAAATTATATTTTGACTTTCCAGTTAATAATATTGCCTGACTATAACATATAAACTGATATATTTCTTGATTTTTTACATATCAATCCATCTTTAGCTAAAATTTGTTCATCAGTGCGAAGCCGGACGGGTCAGCTAGTATGATATATAATCGACGTTTCTTCGATTCTATTCTCCTTTTATGTATATCAAATTCCACTTTTAAAAATTTTTGGTGGCCATTGATTAAAAATGTCGCGCAATCTATACCAGGTGGTGCTGTCTACCGCTTGAACTGTTGCCAAGTTTCCGATCCACGCGGAAAGCATCTAGTTTAGGAAGCTATGGTATTACATTTCCTATTGTGCCTTTCAGACGCGGCATTCTGCTCGGATTTAGGGTGTCATTCTAGGAGTAATTTTTGTACATTAACATCTCTTATATCAAGATCTACGAGTTAAAGCGGATTCCCAGCAATCATTCAGTCACCTGATAATTGAAGACCAGAATGCTAACCATTCGGCTAACAGATGAGCATTTTGTTTGATAAGTCTAAATATAAGATCAATGTAGACCTTAACTTGAAGCGTCAGCTGTCTTCTAATAACAATCCGGTAACTTCTAGCACACCTCTATTGGCAATATTAAATAATTATAATAATAATTCATTGGTTTATTATCAGAAAACTGGCGGCACTTTATATTAAATACCTATGATGTATCTATGATGATCAAGACCCTACTAAGATAGTTCCATGTCCTGGGCACAATCGAATTTTTGTGCCCCCCAACCGCTCTGTCCACATGAAAATTTGTAAGAAGAGCAAATACATTAATTATAGTCACATAAAAATTACTACATTGTTGTATTAAGAAGTGGATTTTAAATATAAATTCATAAAAGTTAACAGTTGTTTAAAAATTAAATTTTATTTCTCAAAAATATATTATACTCAAACATAAGAGCCTCATAGAATAACAGTTGAGGTGGGGTGATTTTTGAATTTGAATCCATATAAAAAAATCTGGTGTGAAACAACCACACGATTTCCATTACCCACTACTACACGTATGAGACGCGCATTTTGGGGATAATGTTTTCAGAACGCATAGCATTGACATACTGAAATAGACATCTAAAAGTTAATACACGAAAAACTGATCTATCTGATCAGGATGACTATTAATTTTCTTGTGAAAACCAAGTAAAGCATGAGAAAGGATATCTAAAAATGTAAGAATTTCCAAGAAGATCGTTAGAACCGTTTTTCAGATACCGACTTTTACCAAAGCTTGGCATAATTGACTGTTGACCAGAAAACAACATTTACATGCAAAAGGATATTTAAAAGAGGTTTTATATGGCAAGTTTAAAAAAAAATCATACAGCCGTTTTGAAAGAAACGCACTTGCAGGACCTGAAGTTAAGCTTTTTATACAGGACGCCTGTCACATTTTCTGAACTAACCAGCTATATCATTCCAAAGGACATCTAATAGAGTGTTTATATAGCAAATTTGAATAAAATCGTTTGAGCCGTTTTAGAGATATGAACTTACGGCTCCACTTCCGATTTTCCAATTTTTACCAAAATTTGGAAAATTCATCTGTACTCCAGGAGATCTATCGTTATTAGTTTCCGAAATATAACAGCCAGAAGATTCCCCACATACATACACACACACTGACACTTGCCAAAAGCCACGTTTTTGGACTCAGAAGAACTTAAAACATTTAAATCAGGTGAAATCTCGGTATGGACTTTTTGGACCGAATACAATGCTTCCAGTACCTACGGTAGTCGGCTAATGGAAGTAAAATGTGGATGGATAAATATAATTTTTTCTTTTGTTTATCATGTATATAAATTTTCATTGCTTTCAATTAAATAACTTTGTTTATTCTTAAGTAATTTTTTTTTCAACTATTTCGGATTTTAATTATCAGTGCTATGCAATCCAGGTGTAATTAATTTCTCATGACAACAGACAAGCTTACTACACAATACTGTAGATTAGAGTTTCTTATATTAATTAAAAACAAATTGTATAAAATTTTGTGTACCTTAAAATTTTTGTGCCCAAGGCAAGTGCCCAAAGTACCCATGAGATAATCATGCCCTGATGATGATAATCTACTTTTATTTATCTGTGCTTTAAGCATGCACTCAATATAAACCCAGTTTGACTCTTATCAGGGTTCTGAGCAGCCACAAAGGGGTATTCCAAATAGTGAAATCTCGCTGAGAGCCCTGCTGTTATGTACGACATTTGCTTAGGTGATGCTCCGCCCATTTTATATCAATAAATTTTTCGCAGTGAATGTATATTCTATCGGATATGGACGAAAAGAGAGCTATTTAGATCGATTATCTTACCCTTGTGGTTCACGGTAACGGTGTATTACACAATGCTAAATATGTAAATTATTTCAAGGAAAAGAAAGAAAAAAAAAGCTTAAAATGCATTATGCATATCGTATTAGTCATTAAAATTGCTGGAATTCAAATTATCAAAAATTATCATTGAAAATAATACTTATTACTTAAATTTCAGAAAAATTAATGAAATTGTCTTTTATGATATTTTTCTAGAGACCACTATATGTTTCAACCATTCTATGTTATTAAATTCGTCATGCCGCAGCTTATTCAAGGTTTTTAACTTATTTCTTAGTAACGCTAGTCCTCTGGCGCAGTTTTAGATAATGATAATTATATATATGTATATATATATATATTAAATTAATACAAATTTTTAGACATTATATCTCGATAAAATATATCTCAAAGCTGATATGGGCAACTGCATAATAATGCATCAAAAAACACATTCCTCTATGCTCTTTAGATATTTAAATATATTGCACAAACCATCCCATTAGTGTAATAATAGAAATAAATTAAATTATGTTTATTCGAGAGGGCACAATCTAAAGTGATTTTTGAAGCATAAACCGTAAGCCCTCGTAAGCCTGTTCTCGAGAAATCTATATTTAAGTTTGAGTAAAAATGTAGTAACGAGGAAGAAGTGGGAGGAGTCCCGTTAAAACCTGCCAGAACTATGACTTTTATCAATTTTTAGATTCTATTTTGGAGCATTTTTAGACATTGTATCTCGATTGAATATATCTTAAAGCTGAAAAGGGCAACTGATTAATGCACCAAACAACACGTTCGTCTATGCTCTTTAGATTTCTGCTTGTTTTGGATATCATTCATTATTTCAGTAAGGCGCGGTGTAATCGATTCAGGCATGGTTACACCGATTATTAGCGAAAACTTTCAGAATTTATAACTCGAAAATGAGCTGACGTGGGCTATTGTTTTATGCGTCCAAAAAAACATATTTTTTATATGCTTTTTGAATTAATGCATGTAATATTGACCAGACAGTACTATTTGCAAATTGCGCACAGAGCTCAAAGTCTCCACCCTTTTTTCAGGACGTCTTTATTACTACCACTATTTTCATATAGATATATTTACTGTATTTTTATAGTGATGTGTCGGGATTAAGTAGGACAGAAATTATTGTATAAAATTACTGGCAACAAAAAAGACGAAAATTTCTCATCTCCCAGAGTGTCCTGTAAAAAGGGCAAATACTTCATGTTCTGATTGTGGGATTTATTTCAATTTAATAAGTGTCCAACATGGTAATATTCATTATTAATAAAATTTTGAGTCTACATTACTTTGCATTTAATAAAAATCAATTATTGTATGTTGCAGTCGTGACATAACTGCAATAATATATGTGTATATGCTTAGCAAAACTGTTTAATACTACTGATGTTGTATGATGAGGAATAAAATCTTTATGAGGTAGTAATATAATTAAAACCAACAACAGTACATAATCTACATGTTTTTAGATAAATGTATCTAAGGCATTGTTTTAACACAGAACTACACAAAGTGCGCCTTATATACTTTGAATCGTATTTACCAGAAAATCATCCCAATAGTGTAATAATAGAAATTAATTAAATTGTGTCGATTCTAGAGGGCATAATCTAATGTGATTTTTGATGCATAGACTGATTGACCTCGTGAGTCCGTTCTTGAGAAATCTATATTTAAGTCAGCAAAAATGTTGTAACGAGAATGGAGTGGGAGGAGTCCCGATAAACCTCGTCAGAACCATGACTTTTTTAAATTATTCATTCTACATTAGTGAATATTTGGACATTATATCTCGATAGAATGAATTTTCAAGTTGAAATGGGCAACGGATTTATGCATCAAACAACACGTTTATCTATGCTATTTCGATTGCTAGTTCTTTTGGACTACAGCCATTATTTCAGTAAGGCGTGATTTTTTTCGATTCAGGCGTTGTTGCACCGATTATTAGCAAACTTTCTTAATTTATAACGCGAAAACGAGGTGACAAGGGCAATAGTTTTATGCATCAAAAAACATGTTCATACATGCTCTTTCGATGGATACTTATTTGGAATATTTTTATTTTTAGAATAAGGGATGGTTTCCTGGTTAGTGTAACTCTATAAAACTGTGCGATTTGTTTTATAATTTCTCAAAAAATTTAGTTTCTTAATTACAATATTTGTACAATATTTTTGTAATAAATTAAACATAATAACGAGCATCATCTGTCAAAAACAGTTCCGGTTAGACCACTTCAATGCAGAAACTTTTGGCAGCCATTTTTTTTTTCCGTTTGCTCAACTTACAGAAACATACATACATGTTTTGTATCACATTTATTCTTATTTATTTCCTTTAAAACCTTGAAAAATTATTCAATTGTAATATTTAAAAGTCTAAATTAAAAATAACGGATCACTGGCTATTACAAACAACCTAATACCAGATAAAAACAAACCAGAACTGTTGCCATTCAGAAAATACCAATTCCAAATGGACAACTCTTTGACCATTTTATTCAAAGAACTCTTAAAATATTTCTAAAACATATTAAAGCTTCAAAACTCTTAAAATATTTGTAAAAACATATTAAAGCCTTTAAATATTTTTATCAAGCTTCATTGTCTGTTTACATTGTAAGGTATGAGTGGCGTCGAGTTGAGTAAGTAAATGTCGCCAGTTGATTTTAGTTTTGAAATTAATGTAAAGTGATAACGTCGAGTTGGGATAGAATGTTTGGTTGGGCAAGTAAAGGTCATCACTTGAAATTCGTATTGAAAGTAGTCTAAGGTGATAATGTCGAGTCAAGGTAAAATGTTCGGTTGAGAATGAGAAAGCCCCTAGCTGGATCCTGGATATTTTGGCGATGTTTTGAGTGAGACAGCTGGTTGGAACTGTTGGAGGTATCGAGTAGAGGTGAATTTGGATTAATGTGGAGTGTCTGTAGTTTTTGGATAGTTAGTTGGAAAATTTGAAAACAGGATCTACGTAGATTGTGAAAGGTGTGTAGAAATAAGGAAAGGGCATGTTTATAAACAAACGCTCCGTCAATCAATCTTTGCCACTCTCGAGTGGCAAAAGATCAACCTGCATTGGTGGAAATGTTTACCAATGGTTACCAATGTTTTACCCCTCGACACATAACTTAACTGCAAGTGACGTCACCTGCCCTTTCCTTATTGAATGTGGATAGTCTTAAAAAAAAGTATTTTGGTAAAATGAGGTGAATCGTTTTTTTACTTCCATTACCTGACTACCGTAGGTAATGGAAGTATTGTATTCGCTCCAAAAATTCGATATCGAGATTTCACCTGATTTACATGTTTTAAGGTCTCCTGAGTCTAAAAAAGTGGTTTTTGGGAATTGGTCAGTGTGTATGTATGTATGTGGGGAATCTTCTGGCTATTATATCTTGGAAACTAAAAAAGATAGAACTACGAAACTTTAGAATTGAAGTAGGTCTGGTGTACAGAAGAATTTTCTAAAATTTGGTGAAAATTGGAAAACCGGAATAGGGACATCGGAAACCGGAAGCTGTACTGTAAATCTGTATCTCAAAAACGGCTCTAACGATTTTCTTCTAAGTTGCTATATAAACACTCGATTATAGATGTCCTTTCGAATGATATAGTTGGTTAGTTCAGGAAAATTGATAGACGTCCTGTATAAATAGCTCAATTTCAGGCCTCGCAAGTGCTTTCCTTTAAAAATGTCTGCATGATTTTTTTTCAAACTTGCCATATTAACTGCCTTTTAAATATCCTTGTTGTCGATTGTTGAGTGAACTATTTCTTCATTGTCGCTGGTTGAATGAAACTCTTCTAGTTGTAGACATCACAAAAACATTTATTTAAATAAATTGTTGAGTCGAAAAGAGATTGGCAGTGGTTGGTTGACTGCGCTTACATATAGTCACACACAATCCCAAAATGGCACATATTCCAATAAAAAAATTCTAATTGTAATCTCGTTCACAGAGTATTTTACTTTTAAATGCGCGCGACAACAAAAAGAGAAATTCTTTTTAACCATGGAGGAAACACTCCCCCGATTGAAATACAATTTTTAATATCTATTTCAAACATATAAATAGAAAAAATATACACAAATTATGACTATACACATACAATGCAAAACATATGTCTTCAAATAGTTACACTAACTTATAGAGGCAAGGCACTTTAATATATTTAATAGGTTGGTTGGTTGGGATATTTTACGTCGCACTAGTGCTGCGTAGATGGGCAACTGGCGACTATATTCAATAGGTAAAATGCAAATATCCCTTACATTTCTTTTAAGAATACGTCCGTCAGGCAGACATAAATTGACAACTCTAATAATATTGTCTTTCCCTTTAAACACTTCAGTGATTCTCCCAACTAACCACTTAGAAGGAGGTAAATTTTCCTGTTTTAGTAGTATTAAAGTTCCCTCCTTTACATCATCCTTTTTAAATTTCCATTTAGTACGTTCTTAAAGATTATTTAAATAATCCTTTTTCCGTAATGACCATACCCGTTGCGAATATTTTGCAATTTTCTGCCACTTTGGTAACCTATTTTCACTAGTATCAAGTAACTGTTGTTCAGGGAAGGATGTTATAGCTCTATGTATGAGGAAATGGCCTGGGGTTAGAGTTTCAAAATTGTGAAATTCTGGAGACAGCGGGGTTAGAGGTCGTGAATTCAAAACACCTTCAATTTTCACCAATATTGTTATAAATTCTTCTAAAGTTAAATTCCGATTACCAATTACTTGTTTCATAGGCAACTTAAAGGATTTTACCCCTGCTTCCCAAATGCCACCAAAATTTGGCGATTTGGTAGGAATAAAATTCGTCTCAATACCTTCTGTGGCCAAAAAAATACCCAAACTCTCATCTGGTGAACTAACCATTTTTAGCAATTGTTTAAATTCAGTATCTTCTCCTATAAAGGTCTTAGAATTATCAGACATGATTTTGGCACATTTGCCTCTTCTGCCAAAGAAACGTTTCAAACTGGTTATAAAAGCTTGAGTTGTCAAATCTGACACAAAATCCAGGTGTATTGCCTTTGTGAATAAACAAAAATAAGCAAGTACATAAATCTTATTCAATACACCTTTCCTTTGATTTTTAAATTTTACAAAAAATGGACCACAATAATCTACGCCCGTAACGAGAAAGGGAAAATTTGAAGTCACACGTTCCCTTGGCAGATCGGCCATTATCTGAGATGCTGATAGAGGTTTATTTTTAAAGCAAATAATGCAGTCATGTAGTGCTCTACGACAATTATTTCGGCTATTAAGTGGCCAGAATCTTTGCCGGAGATGAAAAAAGTAAGGCTTGTGGACCCAAGTGAAAATACTTTAAATGATAAAACCTTAAAATAATATTGGTTAATTAATGATAATAAATCTGAAAATAAAACTAGTTATACGTATTAATTTTAAATAATTATTAGACAATGTAAGAATATAATGAAAAACAGATGATTCCTTTCTGAGAGTTAAAGTCGTTAAATTATTAGTAAAGAATGATTCACTATTAGAGTCCTTACTAAGTTCACAAGTATATAAATTCTGGTCAGGATCCACTGAAGCCTGATCTGGAATGTATCTGTCAGCTTTCAGGAAACTCGGACCCGTCTACCATGTCGTATTTTCGAGAAGTCAGTCACAGCTGATGCCTCGAGTAAGCAGGTCAGCAGGATTCGCAGAACCTGGACAATAAAACCATTTTGTCGAAACAGTCAGAGCTTGGATTTCTCTTACACGGTTCGCAACGAAGGATTTCCATTTATTGGCAGGACACTTGATCCAGTATAGAGCAATTTGGGAGTTACTCCAGAAGATCATGGAAGATGGTCCCTTTCTATCTAACTTGCACGAAACTCCGTATTATATGGCCTGTATCAAAGTCTCAAACAGGCCTGTTAAGCAATGAATCCGTCAAATTGTTTGAAAATGGCGGCCACAAAGAATGAAGATATCAACGTACTCCTTTGAGTGAGACAAGTACTTGTTTACTTACTCTTACACATATATATGGTTGAGAAAGCATTGTTTTTGGGTCAAATTTTCGAAATTGAGTTTTTGTTATTTACGTGCTCTGAGGTCCCCTGAATCCAAAAATTACGCTTTAAACGGTTGGTCTGTGCGTCTGTGTCTGTGTTTGTCTATGTGTGTCTGTCTGTTATCAGCATATCTCAAGAACAAATAATAGCAGAAAGTTCAAACTTGGTATTCCAAATGTGTATCATATAGAAATGCTACAGTAAACTTTTCGTTGAGATCACGCAAATGGTTCATGTACAGGGACATCCAAGGGAATTGAAATGCATTATGTCTATACGGAAATTTCTGGTAAGTAGAGAGTAACATCTGTAGGCTGATTTAAATGAAACGGAATGAACAAAATTTATTATGTTCATAAAAGCATGTTTTGTGTAGATTATGGTATGGAAATCATTCAACATTCGTTTACAGGGCTACTAAAGTATTTGGATATATTATTGGGGTTATACTTGAGAATTGCAGGAAACGTAATTCCTTTTGTATTAGTTGTTTTTCAAGAAAGATTAATTTTAAATACATAGTATTGATTATAATGCAAGTTGATTATAGACAATATACAGGGCTACCCAGAATTAAGCACAGCATTCTTTTCTAATGAATATAATTGATGGAAATGTTTTGTACATTTTACTATGTCGACGAATACTGCAAAATTAGTTTTTCCTACCCATACTGTAAATAAAGTATTTTTTGAAATTCTATTTTGAACATTGTTTTTTTGTATAATATCACGTTTAAAGGGCCCTGATTACGAAAGTCCATTTTTAGCGATTTTTCTGTTGAGTGACACACCAGATTATTTGAAATCAATTTTAATGGTGTTGAACTGCGCACATTTTTACATTTCACAATATGAAAAAAATGTGTTTTCGTAAAGAAAAAATAGGTTCTTGTAATACCACAATTAAATAATCATTCTTAAATAAAAGTTATAAATTAGTATCAATTTGTTATAAAACTTGGTATTTATGCAGCTTTGAAATTTTTCAATTCTTTAATTTATTAGAATAAAGAGTGATTTTATTATCTCTTTTCATTTTTTTTTTTTTTTTTTTTTTTTTTTTTTTTAAGAGAATAAATAAATAAATAAATAAAACTATTTTTTATTGTCTTTTGAAAGAGCAGCCAAAGTTGTGCATTTATCTCTGTACGCTAAGAAAATATCACAAAAAGCGAAAAAACTTGCGATAGAAAATAACCTTATTTGAAGATGTAAAAAAGATCGTTGAATAGAAAATGCATTTTCACGAGAATGATAACAGAAGAGAATAAGTACATCAAAGTTAGTAACTCTTATTGGCACTTTTTTCACCACACAAAAAATATACAGCTATTTTTTATTTACTTTATCTTTTACTGGAGAATTCAACATCACCCTTGAGGCTTGCAGATATTACAACACTCTTTAATCTTCATGTTCCAAGCTATGAAAGATCAGTACATGATTTTCAGTCTTTTTATTTTTCGTTGTCTTTCTTTTTGTGTTTCGAGAATTTCTTTTTAAATAATGTAGATTGCTGCCTAAAGGCTATAGATTTTATTTGGTATCGTGAAAGGATTGACTTGAAGAAAAAAAAGTGCTTGGAATTAAATCTTACACGTATTAATATAAACTTTTGAGATTATTTTCAATGTTGAAAAAGAATTGAATAAGTGCTTCATCAGTGTCAAATAATTTCTGAAGATGAATGACATGATAAATAAATTTATTGAGATTAATACCTATTTTATAAAATATTTAAATGGGAGATATATAAGAAGTAGCAAACCCGTGCGAAATTTTCGCACTTTATTTATTGTTAGTTACCTTTAAAATTTGAAACTCATAAATATTGTACTAATTTCACCACCTAATTAAAATTTAATTTGCCAGAAGCCAAATTATTAATCGAATCAAATTAATACTGTGCAATAATGAAACCAAAATCATTCAAAGAATGGTTTAAAAAAAAGATCATGGTTGACATCCCAGTTTCATACTTGACAAGCAGCGCTGTTTCAGTATAAGATCCCCATGACGACTTTCACATTTTTGTCGCCATGTTAGCGACGACTTTTTATTTAATTATTTTTGTATAATTTTTTTGTAAAAAAAAAAAAAAAAAAAAAAAAAAAAAAAACTAATTCCTATTCTGATTATACTTTTTACCATTGCTTTTTTTAGTCAATTTATGATAATAATTGACATCCTGCATTTATCTTTAAAGTATTGCTATGTTTAAAATCAAAGATATTGAAGAAGCAACTTTTAAAAGTACATTTTTCCATAAAATAATCTCATCAGACAAATGTCGTCATTGTTTCCTATTAGATCATCATCGAGCTGAGCCCGCGTGCTTAAATATTGCCCATTTATAAATATTATTTTTTCCCTCCTGCATTTTATTGATTAGATCATTTTTGTATCGTTTCGACAAAATATAATCGTAACTGGACCACGTTAGAGAAATATTATATAGATGTTCTATATAACATTAAGGGTGAAAATCCCAACCGTGTAGCTATGTGTGACGTCATACGCACTCAATTCTACTCAACATTACATAACTCACATTAATGGTACAGTCGGCAACAAAAGTCTCCAAACACTGGCAAAAATTCCTATGTAAAAAAAAGTACACTTAATACGGTTTTGTTAAATAAATCCTTGACGAATCTTCTTTTTAGACTGGCTAAGAACAGGATTCGACAAGGATTTATTTAACAAAACTGCATTAAGTGTTCTTTTTTTACATAGGAATTTTTGCTAGTGTTCGGAGACTTTTGTTACCAATTGTAGCTGGTGCATGTAAAACCCGTCGTGGCTGCTATATCCTCCATGTTCCATAAAAAATAATGCCTCTGGAGCTTACCAAGGCGGAGAAATCTTTCGCTCTGCGAAGGATCAAAATTGTGATGACATAACTCTGGATTCCCTAGAATTGAATCCCAGACCGTCGATGACGGCCCATTGCGTAGTATAGTGTGATGTACAGTCGTTAACAAAAGTCTCGGAACACTAGCAAAATTTCCTACATAAAAAAAGTGCACTTAATACAGTTTTGTTAAATAAATCCTTGTGGAATCGTGTTTTTAAACTGACTTAGAACAGGATTCGACAAGGATTTATTTAACAAAACTGTATTAAGTGTACTTTTTTTATGTAGGAATTTTAGCTAGTGTTCGGACACTTTTGTTACCGACTACAAACTGCACTCAACCAACTCATTTTGGTATGATATTTTATATGTGACAGCAATCATTATTTAATATGTGAAAATTTAAACAAAATTTGAATTTTTTGTATTAAAAAAAAAAAAAAAAAAGAGATAAAATGTATTTCTTCAGATGTTGTCTGTAGAAAACAAAATCGACTTTCTTTTAACATTTACTTCTGTGCTTCCCTCAGAGGAAAATTGTCTGTATTCATCATAGAAAATACTTTTATTAAATAACACATTTAAGAAATAATTTGCAGTGGGTGAACTTATATAAGAAAATACAGAAAAAGTTTTTGTGATGACTACAACATAGTATTTTTAGAACATTAAAAAGTATAAAGGGTTGAACTGTTTTGGAAAAAAATATATTTGTGCATTTATTTTTTTTTTCTTTTTCGCCAGAATTTTTTATTTACGCTGTAAAAAATGTCTTTTAAAAGAATGTTTTTGGAAAAAAAAAAAAAAACTAGTTTTCTTTTAAAATGGATAAATAAAACAGTGAATAACAGTGCTGCATTCTTCAAGAAAGGGTTCAGGTAGTTTTGTAGCATTATCAAGCCCTTTATTTATTTTTTTATTTTTTAATAACAAGAAAAAAAAAAAAACTTTTTCTCTTTTTGCTGCCTTATACAAAGTATAAGAAAGTGTTGTAATCCCAATTCGACTAATGGATTTTGTATCACGAATAGTTAAAAATCGAATGCTCGTAGAATGTTGCAAATTTATATTTATGTATGTCATAATGGGTAGTCATGTATGTCATGACATTATACTCACTACGTTTCGTTCTTTCTATGACTTTTCGTTTTGGAGATATTTACAAAAATTATTTTCATAGTGACAATAAATAAATAAATAAATAAATAAAAATAAATTAATTAATTAAAAAATAAATAAAATAAAATAAAATAAAATAAAAATAATTAAAATAAAATAAAACCAACTCGCAAACATTTTTTAAAACAATTATTAATTAAAATAAATTATGTATTTTTGTCTAAAAAGGACCTTCTTTACTTTTTCGATACTGTCCGTTTCGATACTGATTATTATTAGTTTTCTTTACCTTTTCTTAAAAAAAAAAAAAAAACTTTTGATGAAATTCTGGCAAACGCAGAATTTAGTACAGCGGACTATTACTTTTTTTCCCCCAAATTATAACATTGCTTTCAAATTATTGAATTATATTTTCGATAAATTTTCTATTTCGATAAAAGTCCAACCATCGTAAAACTGGCGGCAACGTTTTATCCGTAGATTTAGACTAATAGTCCTCCGTATTAAAAAAAAAAAAAAAAAAAAAAAAAAAAATGGCCGTTATGTATAACCTACCGTCATCTATACTGCCACAGAAGGTAATGATAAAGCCCGTAATGATATCGTTATGAAAATTTTCGACATTTTTGCGTGTAGGAAGTAGTTTGTAAATATACAAGCAGGTTCTAGTCGTTAAATTTACTTTATTTAATGAAAATACTTGACTCTTCTTTGAAATGACTCTTCTTTGTACCACAAAAACCAATAATAACAAATATTCTTGAAACGATCCAACTAAGCAGTCATCTGTACTATAAAAGTCAAGTAAACAACGTTAAGCACACCACAGATCACGAATTTTGTTAATTCAAGAACAATCATCAACCGCTCAGTTCGAAGTCTGAATAGAATTTGAATTTATAGATAGTGTAGTCAGTTGTTCATAGGATTTTCGAGGAAGTTCTCAGTTAGAAACCAGTGATCCATTCCGGAAAATTCTAGAATTTATCTTCTATTGAAATCAGAGATTCCAAATTTTGAAATCCTAAATTAGAACTTTTCGCAAAATTGTCTATTTGACGAAAAGTCAAAAAGTTTGCCTCTAACACCCACCATCGTGGAGGGGGAAAAACTGCCATTTGTGTCCATTTTTACTGTAATGCCGACGCTTCTCTTTTTATAGTCTCGTTAGCGATTCGTAGAACTTTCGAAGAAGTTAGTTCTGCGCTAGAAACTAATAATCCCACCGGAGAATTACTAAACTCTGTTCTTAAGGAAGTTAGAGCTTTGAAACTTTGGGAACCCTAAACTATAATTTTTCACGTCCATTTTTTACTATAATTTAATCGCTTCAAATCCTTGGAATGAAAGCACGTAGAATGAGTGGTGCAGCTATTTTCAGGTGTATGGCTAGGTCTAAAACAGTAGTCAATAATTTTTTTAAAAAATCGTTCAAAGTAAGGTAAATACAAGCGCCCAGGAAGATCAGGTGCACTTTCAACGTGAACAAATCAACAGGTGCACAAATTAACTGTTTTTCGATGATTGTGCGATTAAAAATGTCTTCTTTTGAAATAGTTCGCGCTTTAAACCTACGATATACTATCTGAACTATCCGCAATGTTTTAAGTTCCAACCTGGGGGTACCATTCGTAAAATTGCAACCTCGACAACACTTGACAAAGAAGCATAAATTAGTGGCTTAGAATTTGCTAAAGAATGTGATTCGTTTGGAGATAAATGGGAAGATATAGTTTTTTCGGATGAGAAAATTTTAATTTTGATAGGCTAGGTAGCTTTAAAAAAATACTGGCAAGATATTGGAAACTAGTTGGCATAGGTGGACTCTGCTCAGTTCCCCATCATATTTATGTTCTCACAAATTTCTAGTGGGAGACATATTATAATCATGTTAAAAGAAATGAATTTGAAAAAAGCTTGATATAGTGACAGAATGAAATCCCCGCCTAATAGGCTATCCACCGTTAACTTCGATATATATATCTTATTCTAATCTATTAATTTATTTTATAAGGGTCAATTCCGTTGTTTAGTTTTCATGCTACTATTTCCAATGCAATAATCCTCAAAATTCATATTTATATGAAAAATTTACAATTTCGCTATGTTGATAAAAATCGTAAATTACGAATAATTTACGAAATTTTCCTATTAGAATATTTGTATTGAATAATGTTCAAACATATATCATAAATGTATTTTTGAAGTTGTATAAGGTATTTATGATCCTCAAAGTGAAAGTTTATGCTCAATTTTGCCTTATTCTGACATGTTAAGTAAATCGTAAATTCCAAATAACTTACGAATTTTTTAAATTGGAAAAATCATAGTCTGTGATATTCATGCCAGTATCCTAAATAATATTTCGAAAGTGGTTTGACATCTTTACGATGGAAATATCCCTCAAGATTGACGTTTATGTGAGATTTTGCTCTATTCTGCCATGTTAAGAAATTTGTAAATTTCCAATAACTTACGAAATCTTTATATTGGATAATTCATAGTCATTAATATTCATACTAGTGTCCTAAATAATATTTCAAAAGTAGTCTGACATCTTTACGATGAAAATATCTCTCAAAATTGACGTTTATGTGAAAGTTTGCTCTATACTGCCATGTTAAGAAATTCGTAAATTTCCAATAACTTGAGAAAATCTCAAAGTAGCATATTTATAGTTACCGATGTTCATTCCGGCATCAAAACTGATATTTTAAACTGGTCTTTTTACAGTAAAAAGTTTCCATTTAATGCACGTTTAAGTGAATTTTTGCCCTATTCTCCCATGTTAAGAAAATCGTAAATTTCTAATAACTTACGAAGTGTTTTAATTCGAATGTTGCAAATGAATAGGGTTCTTGCCAGTGTCGAAAGTAATATTTTAAAACTGATCTGACATCTCTGCGACAATGTGTTCGTGAGATATCGTGTACACAGACTAACAAACTAACGGACTAATACACTAACAAACTAACACACTAACAAACTAACACACTAACATACACCCTACAGACAGACACCATACAAATTTTGTCATTTTCGGATTCCTCACACCTGAAAACGTGTAGAAAAGTCAAAAAACCGAGGTCGAAAATTTTCACGATTACCTAAGTTTCCCATACTTACAGTATGATTTGGAACTAAAAAATTTTCACGATTACTTAAGTTCCCCATACCTGTAGTATGATGGGGAACTAAAAAAAATAATACCTTACTTTTCCAAATGGCAATATGGAGGGGGATCATAGCAATGGCATGGAAAGCGATTGCTGATAATGGCACGATACCAGTTGTAGTAATTTTTACCAAAATGAATCCAAAATATATGCTGGACGATAGTTTGCTTCCATTTACCCCTCTATTGCCCTCAAAATATTGGACATTTCATCCACTCTAATGCCAGTATCCATGCTGCTCATTCAACAAAAGTTTGGTATGAAGCAAATGAGGTCCATTCGCTTAATTGGCCATTCTGCAGTCTGAATTTAAATCCATTGGAAAATATTTGGGGGCATACTTGCGAAATCTACTTATAAGGACATGTGACAATATCGAGGGAAAGGGAAACTCACCAATGCGATCAGGAATGCATGGGAAAATATAAAAAAATAAACTCTATTTCGACTTGGTTCAACGATGGCTGATCGATTGATAAATGTCACTGAAAAAAAAAAAAAAAAAAAAAAAAAAAAAAAAAAAAAGGGAATTTATAGAATATTGACTTTATAGTTTCATTCGATAAATATAACTCTTCGACCTTATATTTATTTCCAAGACGTAGTACCATCAGATTTTTAAATTGTCATTTAATGCTTTGATTATATTTTGCATATGTTTATAACCAATGTTTATGTTTTTTAATTTCATTTTTAGAAAGTGTCATATTAAATTTTTCGTGTTTAACTATGTTTTATACCTTTTTTGCTAATATATTTCGTGACCTAAACTTTTTTCCAGGGCCTTATAGTAAAAATAAAATGTACAATGTGTTGTTAAAAAGAAAGAAAAAAAAAGACAGAAAATGAAAAAAAAAATTATACTATAATTTCAACTCCTAGCATTTAGTCCCTATATATAAGAGCAAATGCTATAATATCTACGCTTCCTATCGCCCGAAATTCTAAGAATATGAATAACAACTATATTTTTTAACTGTTTAAAAACATTTTAATTAAATTTTGATAAACATAAAATTAAAAAAAGACTTTTTTTTCTTTTTCTTTTCTTTTCTTTTCTTTTTTCTTTTTTTCCTTTTTTTTTTTTTTTTTTTTTTTTTAACTATAACTGACTTAATATGACATAATTCGAAGCATCTGTGTTGGTTATTAATAATTAAAAAAAAAAAAAAAAAAAAAGAATGGAAAATTTAGTTCATTTATTTTTCGAAGAATTACAGATAAAAAATATAAACGCAAAAAAGAATATGTATATTTACTACGCAAATTCAGAAAAGAAATCGGATTCACTTTTTGTAACATTCAGAAAAGTTTAAAAAAAGTGACGTGTGCTATTTTTCTAATAATTAAACTTAGGAGCGAGGATTAACTAGCACAACGAGAGACTGTTTTTACTCATATGAATTATTAAAAAAATTCTATATTTTTGCGATCAAAAATTGTAATCATTTTTCAAACGTAATTTGTAGACGATACCGTAATAAGTAGGTAATTTCATTCTTTGTTTTCAGGAAAAAATGAAAGTGAAAATTTAAACAATTTATCCCTAAATTGATAAAGAAAAGTAGGCAGAGTAATGTTCTGATTAAAACTTTAAGCATTATTAAAAAGAAAAAGTAATTAATATTACTACTTTTCCTAAGATATCTACTTATAAAACAGGGATTTTAAAATAAATATTTTTCAGCTCTTTTTTTTTTTTCCCCAATTGTATCTTTATATAATAAAGAAATTATTGTTTATTATTCATTTGTGATACATTTGAGTTTGTGTGAAGCTTTATAAATTAGAGGGAAGTTATGTTTACAGGGGTAGAAGCGACATACATTTAAAAGTAACTATTCAGACATTTTAACACTTATAAATAATTTAATACTTTAATACTTTTCAAATACAATGAAAAAAAATTCTAAAATGAATGTAAATTAACTGTTAGACAATATTACGACTTTTGACTTTCAAGATCTTTTCAATAATATTGAGTTATCAGATCTTAGTAATATCATTTACAGTCTTTTTCAAGAATATAAAGCTCAAATTAATCTCCCTCACAATTTTAAAGCAGAAAAATTTAAAACACTTCTTAACTTTGTTATTCATAATAATTATATCTTCCACAACAACGATATCTATTTGCAACAATTAGGTATCCCACAAGGAGGTTGTAGCTCCAGTATTTTGGCAAATCTCTATCTTTATTATTATGAAAAGCAAATTTGCAATGATGATGTTCGATTTTATCGTTACATCGATGATATTATTGTATTTTATCTCAACAAGCACTCACAAAATGACTTTTCCTTCAATTATCCACCTAATTTAAAGCTAACTCAAAATAACTAATCAATCAATTAACTTTTTAGATCTCAAAATAATCATCGATGGTAATAAAATTTACACAGATATCTATGACTAACGGCAAGATTTTAGTTTTAAAGTAAACTTATTTACACATTTTAATTCATGTCTGCATCTTTCGGTATTTAGAAACATCATCATTAACCATTTATTTCGAATTAATCATTTATGTTCTGCGAAGTTTAAGAACAAGAATATTAATAACCTGATCACAGCCACTGCTAAAATGGGTTTTCCTAAAAACTTTGTATTTTCTATTTTATATCCTTAACCATGTCTCTGTCAGTACAAAAAAAAAAAAAAAAAAAGCTGTGTACACTTTTGTGTATATCAACAAAAAATTATAAAATAATAAAAGACAATAAAAATGGTGGCGGTTGAGTGGGCAGATGTTTGATTACGGAGGTGGGGTTGTGTTGTAAGGCTGGATGGTTGGGTGGGTTTGTGGAAAAAAAAAAGAAGGCTTGTTGCATTTACTTTGTATTACTATGCAAACTTTCTTTTTCCACTAAAATTTCAGTTTCTTCCTTTTTGAGTTGTCAACTATATTTAAAATTCTAATCAATCGGTGAATTTCATTGTTGCTTCGTGGTTTCATTGTTATTCATCTGCTTTGAAATTTTGCTTTTTTAAATCCATATGGTTCCTGTTCTGGTCGTGGCAGGCTGGGTGAGTGTTGCCGGCGTGAAACTAGTTTAACCCCACAGGCAGGTCACAAGACTTGCCGCCTGCCTCCTTCCTCCCTATCTTGTGTTTCTTAGGTTATTTTTTCATTAATTTTGATAAGATTATGGTTTTGAGTTGGGATTTGTTGTGTTACTTTATTGATTCGTTTGTTTTGCAGGCTGTTGATTAATGGATCTGGTTTCTTTACATTAGTGTATTTCATCCACTGAAATTTTTTTTAAAAATCTTATTGGTCATTGGTGTTTCAGTGATCTTGTATCTGTTGCTTGGCTTCTACTATGCTTAATAGATCATCTTTATATATATATATATATATATATATATATATATATATATATATAAAGCAAAAAGATCTATATATCTCTACTCTTCCTATAGTACCAATCCAGACCTTAAATAAAACAATCTCAAAAGGGACATTAATTGCAAGGACAGCTGTTACAAAATTAAGATAATTCCTTCCCCTTACACATTAAGTTCAGCTTAGTAAGACAACAATGAATTTTGAACTAAGCAAGAATTTGTAATTTATGACACAACCATAAATAACCATAAAATAATAATAATAATAATAATAATAATAACATACATTATAGTAAGGAACAGTAGTGACAGATAGAAACATATTCCTACTTTTTTATAAATTTTGCAGCTTGAAACTAATTTTCAAAGACGAAAACAATACCATTTATAGTCATGTAACGTGTATTCAAAGAGAGCTTGAATTGGAAAGTTGTGATGTAATTTTTTTAGTAGCTTACTTTATGTTTTTTGGGGTACTCAATTTTAAACTGCAATTAGCCAACAATTTTATTTTTCGGCAGATACAAATATTCATTAAAAAATATTAAATACTATAGGATTTTTTTGTTTTGGTATATAACTTGAGAAGTAAGCTTTAGTTTTCTGTTTTGTGTATATTTTCAGTCATTATTTTCAGTCAGTTTTTCAGCAAAAGATGATGGTATATATAAAGACGCGAAATTTCCCAGAATTTCTGTTCTTATTATTTTTTCGTAAGACATATTATCGCCGAAAAATTGGAAAATTGGCCATAATGTGTAATATTTATGAAACAACAACAACAAAAAAAAAAAAAAAAAAAGAGGGCGATTTACTTTATAACATGAAAATTAAGCTTTTTACTCAAAATAATATCTTATATTTTGAAAAAGCAGAATCTACTACAATTAATGCATAAGTCATTAATGTTGGACATTTATTAGTTATTAAAAAAAAAAAATGCGCAAAGTAGCCAGTCATTTTTTATTTATAGCAGATGCAATTAAATGCACACCATTCTGAGTTTGCGCAGCTTTGTAAAACGCTAATGTCAGATTTTATATGTAAAACAAAATGACAGACAACCCTTCAAGGTTGATAATTCTTAAAACTGTGTAATATAAACCGAAAAGTAATTACTTTAAAAAATACTTATATAGGTGCAGAAAAGTTATGAACGTTTATTCATGATTGATAAAAATTATGATATAAAATTACATAAAAAGATATGTCTATAAGTATTTTATAAGACATTTATTATTAAATGATTATCGGCGTCTAAGTAAAACTCCTGAGTGAAATCGAGTTCTCTTTGTGAAATGTTCTCCGATTTCTTCAGGCCTGCAGGAATATATTTAAATTCTTCTAAATTTAAAAATAAAGAAGTTAAAAATAATTAAATTTACAAATGTCAAAAAGAGAGTTTCGTAGCTCACAAATTCGATTACAAGTATACCCTTGTGCCAAGTTCTGTAGCTCTACATATTTATCTATAAATCAACATAGTCATACACATACATACACTCGATATTTTATTAAGAGTGTGATAATTAGTTTTCTTTCATGTAATAAATATTAATTCACATCTTAGAAATAGTATCAAAATTTATAAAAATTGTGCTTTCATAATTATATAAAATTTATAAATTTATAAATTTGTTTTTGATGACAACGGTAGTATTGAAGACAATGATTTTTTTTCTTATATCTCAGAGAAACAAAAAGAAAAAATATACAAATATCTTTTTAAACATGAGTGCGAAATTTTTCATTTGCCCTTTTTCTGTACGCCAAAGAAAAGATTTCACAAAAAACGTGTCTGTGAAATAAGAAATCTTCTTTAAATGTTAAAAGAAAGATCATTTGTGGAATTTGCACTGAATCTCTGGCGGAAAAAAAAAATGGATGAGTTAGTTAAAGTTAAAAAAAAATGTTTTTTTTTTTTTTTTTTTTTTTTTTTTTCCCACGTGTACGCAAAGAAAAAAAAATCTCTCAGTTTATTTGTTAATTTTTTCTTCACGTTATTACATTACTTTTGAGGCTTGAAAGGGCTGCAAAAGAGAACAGTTAAACGTTTATTCGTCTAGCAACAGTTAAATATTTAAGTGCAACTTTAAGGTCAAGGAGGCAGGCATACCTTTCTTAATTTAGGATAAAGCAGTTTTTTTTTTTTTTTTTTTTTTTTTTCTATTTTAAAAATTAAATAATGCTTTGAAATATATGTACTTTTAAAAGCATTTTTAAGTGACAGTGAGCCTTATCTAAAGAATGTGAAATTTAGAAATAATACGACACATACACACTCGAACAAGGAAAAAAAAAATTCTGAAGTGCAGATTTAGAATTGATATCAGAAAAATTATACATCGAACATCATTTCACCGCTTGTATGATATTTCATTTCAAATTTATGTATTTTGCATAAATTTTATTTTAAATTAAGTATAATAATACTCTGGACTTTGATTTCAACCAATATCTATCTAATGTTTAATTTTGTTAATAGAATAAATAATAAAAACAAGAAAAAGTATTAATTTTTCATATTTATTTAACCGTAAAAATATTTTAATTTAACCTGACTGCATGCTGTTAGTACTATTTTCATAATTATGTGATTATTTAAGTAGGATAAAAAAAAAATGTTGAAGATAAATTTCGAATGATTTCTGAGATCTCATGGATACAAATGTTGAAAACCTCTTTTTTAAGAAAAAGCAATTAAAAGCCAAGACATTCTGTTCAGAAATGTAACTAGTTGGCATAGGTGGACTCTGCACAGTTCCCTATCATATGTATGTTCTCATAAATTTCTTGTATAGGACTTATTATATTCATGTTAAGAGAAATTAATTTGACCAAACGCTTGACACAGTGACAGAACGAAATCCTCGTATAATGGGCTACCCACCATTCAGTTCGATATCTTATTCTAATCTATTAATTTATTTTATTGGGATCAATTTCGTAGTTTATTTTCATGCTACTATTTCCAATGCAACTTTTCTAAAAATGCGTACTTTTATGAAATATATCCCCATTTTGCTATGTTGATAAAATCTTAAATTTCGAATAACTTACGAAATTTTCCTATTAGAATATTTGTAGTCAATCATGTTCATACAAGTATCATAAATGCTATTTTGAAATTGTCTGATATATTTATGATCCTTAAAATGGACGTTTATGCTCGATTTTGCCTTATTCTGCCATTTTAAGTAAATCGTAAATTCCAAATAACTTACGAATTTTTTAAATTGGAAAAATCATACTCTATGGTATTCATGTCAGTATCCTAAATAATATTTCGAAAGTGGTTTGACATCTTTACGAGGAAAATATCCCTCACGATTGACGTTTATGTGAAATTTTGCTCTAATCTGCCATGTTAAGAAATTCGTAAATTTCCAATAACTTACGAAATTTTTATATTGGAAAATTCACAGTCATTAATACTCATGCCAGTGTCCTAAATAATATTTCAAAAGTAGTCTGACATCTTTACGATGAAAGTATCTCTCAAAATTGACGTTTATGTGAAATTTTGCCATATACTGCCATGTTAAGAAATTCGCAAATTTCGAATAACTGCTGAAGTTTTTAAAATCGAATGTTGCAAATGAATAGGGTTCTTGCCTGTGTCGAAAGTAATATTTTAAAACTGATCTGACCTCTCTACGACAATTTGGTCTTGAGATATCGTGTACACAGACTAACAAACTAACAAACTAACGGACTAACAGACTAACAGACACCCTACAGACAGACACCATAAAATTTTTGTCATTTTCGGATTCCTTATACCTGAAAACGTGTAAAAAGGTCAAAAAACCGAGGTCGAAAATTTTCACGATTACCTAAGTTCCCCATACCTATCGTATGATGGGGAACTAAAAATGGAACTACACATTTTCATTAGTATCTCATTAAATATTTATTGCACAGTTAATAAATAGATTGATAACAATTTATTCAGAATAAAATTATCTCTTTTAACTTGTTTGTCGCACACTTAACTTTAGTTGAAAATAAGTTATGCCGATTTTTCTATTTTTAATTTATTCTTCTAATAATATAACCACATCAGTTCAAATTTCACTTTCAAAAGAGTTCCACTAAATATTAAGTGTTTTTCCGTTCCTATCATTATTCCTCAAAAATCCTAATAAAACAATAAATACCAAAACTAAAATAAACCGTTTTTCTATAATCTCCTTTTTCTTATTATTCTTTATGCTGCTCGTGCGCGTGGTTTTTATTTTCTAAATTCAATATTATGTTAATTTTAATAAACCAATGGTATATATAATTTAAATTTTTACTATATATCTTTTTTTTTTTTAATCTCTTCTTTTTATTTACTCTTTATGATAATTCTAATTTAGATGTTCAACTATTTTGGCTAAGAAAGTAGCCCACGGACTCTCTTCGCTGTGAATTTTCCTCACGGACGTGGCAATGTTAATGCAGAAAAGTCTTGTTAAGAAGGCTACCGACCGTGCTATATAAAATCGATCCGTTAGAGAGGTGGCCTTTTAACAGAGGACGCTTAGAAAAATCGCAATTCAGGCAACAAATATTATAAATCAAATGGTTTTAATTGTTCAAATTTTGATTTTTTGTTTATATAGCTCTCTAACAATTAATAATACTAATTTATGTGCATTTTAAAAACTTTTTACTTTCTTCTATATGCATAACAAGAAAGCTTTGTATTCATGAAAATTTTCCACCTCCAGTTTTCGATGGATTTAAACGTTTTGAGATTTCCTGAGTAATATTTGACTATTTTTAGTAAATGCCTGCCTATCTCTCTGTGTGTATGCATCTGTGTATATCATAAATTTTCTATCTTATGAACCATTCCTGAGATTTCCTGAGTAATATTTGACTATTTTTAGTAAATGCCTGCCTATCTCTCTGTGTGTATGCATCTGTGTATATCATAAATTTTCTATCTTATGAACCATTCCTGAGATTTCCTGAGTAATATTTGACTATTTTTAGTAAATGCCTGCCTATCTCTCTGTGTGTATGCATCTGTGTATATCATAAATTTTCTATCTTATGAACCATTCAACGAAATTTAACCAAACTTGGTGGTTAGATGAATAATGAAGTAAAATGGTGATCATTAGGAGATCATTCGCTTATAAAATGGCGCTTTCATCCATTTTTTTCATAATTTTTTAATATATGAAACAAATATAAATTTTATAATTATTAATCAATTCATAAGGCAAACATAATTTTTAATGTATAGGACAATATTTCGTATAACGGAAACAATTAGAATTATTTTTTACTTTTCGATGTGAAAAAAAAAAAAAAAAATGTATATACTTATAATAATACTCCACCAGATAATTGCTTTTGTATGAATAGGGCGACGTCTCCCTAGAGGGTAAAAATGTTCGATATGGGTATCTTTCAAAACAACTGGTCAATGTCTTTAAAGTAATTGATGGAAATATTGTTCTGTGATAATTTGAAAGAATTTCATTTATTTCATTAAAAAAAAAAAAAAAAAAAAAAAAAAAAAATGCTTTTTTTAAGACATCGCTTCTGTATAGCATAAAATTTATTTTCTTTGGACATTAAGGGTCCTACTAACCTGTGATGAAAATCGTCTGCACTCATCAGGGAAAATAATTTTAACAAATATTAATTTAAATAAATAATTTGTATTGCAAATTATTTATTTAATTATATAATTATATAGGAGAATATAGAAGATTTTTTTTCGTGGTGTCTACAACATACTAGTCAGTAATAATTTTATTTTCTAAGAATTTTTTTATATACCAAAATAAAAACAATAGAGTTCTAACAGAAAACGTCACGAGTAGACGATATTTGTTTGTTGAGGGACAGTTGACTCCACTAACCCATTGTTTATCATTGCGGAATAGTGTTACAAATTTATTGTAACACAGTGTTGTAAATGTATTTGTAAAAGCATAAAAAAAATTCGACTACTACGCTTCAAAACACATGAAAAAATTAGCATTGTCCTTCAGCAAAGTACGGTTGCTAAGAAGAAAGTCACGTGGCTGCTAGAACTCTATATATATTTTACCATCACTTCTGGAGGGGGAAAAAAAACATCTCTTTTGATCCATTAATTCTCACTAATATTTCCTGGAAGAAAATACTAACTTATTTATTTATTTTTTATTTTAACTGAAAATATTTTTTTATTATTTTTTTATTATTATTTTATTAAAGTTAGCATTGCTCATTTAGAACCCATTACTTATATTTATTTATTTACTTTTAGTCAGTGTATGTAATAAAATTCTCTTTTTTAAGCTGAAATATGAAGTCTTATCAATTAATGTTTACTAAACTTGTTTTTGTGCATTTAAAAAATATATGTTCATTTCCTTATGTTTGTGCGTTCTGTTCTAACTAAGTTAAAATATAGCAACGAGAAATTTAGTTCAGAGATGTAGTGCATTCAAATTCTTTTGACTATCCTTGGAAACGCAGCGTTTATCCAATCTCAGCGAACAATTTCAGGTAATATTACCATGTGACATAGATTTAAATTAAAAAAAAAAAAATTAAATAATTGCTAGTTTATGCTTTTGAGTTATGCTGATAACATACATATACACATACACAGATCAATCTTTAACCGGTTAACCGGGAAATGAACTTTGTTCAACTCGTTTCACAATGGGGACTTTTTTCTTCATAATTATAAGTAGTATCATCACACCTCAAGTATTAAAAGGAAATAATTTTTAACTAATTGATTTTTTTTTAATTTGACAAAATATTTTATAACATATAATATATAAATCAAATAACTTCAATGCAGAAAAAAATAATTGAACGAATTTAAATAATTATTTCGTAGTATAGTATTCCTTGAAAAAATGCGGCATACACAAAGTAACACCACATTTGGGATACCAAAATCTCGATTCTTTCCTAAAGCCTTTTGAGTAACACAATTTGCATCTCCTGGTTACGTTTGCTCTTAAGGAGTCCGATGGTATGTAATCCACAAAATGTCTCAATAAGTCTAGATGGTTTTAGTGTCAAAGAAGGTCGTCCTGTACTATAGTAGATGAAGACTGCTCTCCATCTCCATATTTTTCGACACTTTCAGTGAGAAAATGAAGCTTATCGAAGAGACCGCCATCTTTCTTATAGAAAAGATATGCATTCAACTAATTATTACTAAAAATTACGCATTATTACTAATGCGTAAAATACGTAACAAATTGTGAAAACGTAAACAATAAGGAAAGCGCAGGTGACGTCACGCATAAACCAACTTGTTAATTTGCTCAGGGCAAAACATTGGTATTTCCACCAATACAGGTTGTCCTTTTGTCACTCGTGAGGGGCAAAGATTGATTGAGGGAGCATTTGTTTGTAAACATGCCCTTTCCTTATATGCTCGCATATAACTACGCTAGGATTTAATAGACAAGAACTACATAAAACTTAATGCGTTCAAAATATTACGGCAAATCTCCATGACGAAAAATGTTGTCATGCACATTGCAGTAGTAGTTCGTGTATGACGAAACATTTCGTCATACCCAGTAAACAGGTTATCTGTTATCAGGGGACCTGAAAAGGCGTAATTGTACCACAAAGTATTTGTATGAGCTCAGTTAAAAGTTTCAAGTAGTCTCACTGTGTGACAGAGATACTGAACTTTGAGTATCCTGTATATGCCTGTTTATGATAAAAGACAGATATTCAAGCGCCTAAAAAGAAATCCGATTTTCTGATTCAAGAGATCTTAAAAAGTGTAATTCTAGAAAAAAACTCAAGTCATAGAATTGAAAACAGAAATATTACTTTTTTTACTATATATTATTTATGGGTAAGAGAAAGAAAAAACATTCTTTTTAGTGAGTATTAAATGCCAATCATGTTCAGTATCACTGTGAAAAAATAATGGAAGAAAAATATAACTAAAATAATACCTTAACGAAATTTATAAATTTTGGAAGATTATATCAAATAGAACGTTTTTTTAAAACACGAAAACGAAGAAATGTCTTTTATCCTTAAACTATCAATTAACTATTTTTATTTAAGTACTTTTTTAAAATTTTGTCTGTAAATATCTAATATTTCCGCGCATTTAAAAAGCATCGTAAGGCAAAAAAAAAAAAAAAAAATCAAAATTTAATTGTTTAGGGCTATAAATCATGTTTTTATTTCTATCCTTTTAAGAAAGTATTTCTTAAAAGCACATCTTGGAAAGAATGTAATTTCGTTTAAAAATGAATAGAGAGAACGCTTAGCACAAAATGCATTTTTCATGAGTATAATGCGAAGAATATGCGCTAGACAGAGCTAATAACATTTATTCACCCATTTTGCATAATAAAAAGCGATAGTTTTCATTAACACCGAATCCATCTCAGCTCAGGCAGTAAAATTGAAAGTAAGAAATCTTTTCTTCAAATTAAAATATGTCAAATTATGAAAAAAATCTGAGAAAAACATACCTTTTGGTTTTCGTTCAATAAACTGTGTACCTAAGATCAATATGTTTCAAAAGTTGATAAATGACATTTTTGCAATTTAATAAATACAGTTATTTTATTATTATTATTATTATTATTATTATTTTATTTGAAGTACGTGCAATTCTATGCTTTATAAACAAGCAAATCGTGACATCTCTTTCAATCTAGCAATTATAAATTTTATAAGATTTTAAAAAATAGAAAAGAATTAAAAAAATTAATTTCTCAAAAACTCTAATCTAAATAACTATATAAATACTATACAGTTTTAATTCTTGGACTATAACATATAGCGGCTAATTTTTAAATTTATTCCAGAATGTTGCTAGTACCCACCCTTTTCTCACATCGTATTCTTTGTAGAATAGTTTTCCTCATATTTAATCGAAATTACGTATTGAAGAACTTTACTCTAAAAGGAATATGGTGTGAAAAAGGGGCAAGTACTAACAATATTCCGGAATAAATTTTAAAAAGTTGTCAGCTATGGTATAACATATTCTAAAGCAAAATAATGCTCTTCTTCTCCTGGATTTATTAATTAATAATTAAAGAATTCTATTTTCGGACGGTAGAGCATACATTTAACTAGAGAGCGTATCCTCCACCAAAGAATGTATCAATGTAAAAAATAACATGACGAGTGCTTTTTAAGTTTTCACCAATGAAGGTCAATTGACAAATGAAGGTCAATTTGCCCCTCAATCCACTTTCAGACGAGAAGTGTTAAATATTTTTCGTTGTGTCATCCAATTACAGAGTGATCTGGCCGTTATACTCATCATATGACCGATGAAAATCATCCTCAAACTACGTTATATTTTTCGAAAAAAAAAAAAAAAAAAAAAAAAAAAAAAAGAAGAAGAAATAAAAGAAACATATATTCACATTACATAAATATTGTCGTGTGGAATTATAGAAATGCAGAATTAACTAGTGGATCTGCAGATCAGGAGTCTCAACGCAATATTTGCACCACACATTTCTCAAATACTCATTTTTTTTTATTCCATATTATATATAATATATAATACATTCAGAGCTGCCAATCTAATCCGGCAAATTGCTAGGACTACCCCTTTTCTACACCACTTAACTTTTAGAGTAATTTTCTTCAAATATATTTGCGATAAATGAAGAAGAAGAAAAAAAAAAAAAAAACTCTAAGAAATGACTGGTGTAGAAAAAGGGGCGGTACTAACAATTTGCCGAATTAGGTTAGCAGCTCAGTATATTGTATTATATATATTCACTGGATTGGCTCGCTACATGAACAGATGCATTTCTGAAGGAGGCTGCCGCTCCCTTAACCCCCCACTGTATCTTTCTTTCTATATCTGTCTATCTATCTATCTATATAAATATATATATACCTACATTTCTAGTAACTGTTAGCTTGCTATTAATTTCTTGTAACTCATAAGTACTTGTACGAAATTTCTTGCAAAATGATTGCATAACACATACTTGCCAACATCCTAATTAATATTCCGTAGTATTGTTAGCCCTGCCCTTCTTTTCACACCAATAAATTTTTAGAGTAGAATTCTTCAAATGCAATTACGATTAAAAAAGCAGAAAAATACTCTAAAAAGATACTGGTGTGAAAAAGAAGGCGGGGCTAACAATACTACGGAATATTAATTAGGATGTTGGCAAGTATGCATAACATATCGGAATTATTTTGTGTGACGCTGTAAACTAATTACCAATTCTATGTCTACAGTTTTCCACAGAAAAACATGCTTTTAAACATTCAAGTATCATTTCATTATAATTAGTGGGGTAAAACCATGTTAAAATACACTATTAAGAAATACAGTTCATAATGGTAGGAAATTCGTTTGTCTGTCTTTGACAAGGAGTCACAGTTATTATATGTACCAATAGAAAGAATACACCCAATTAATTATAACTCAATAATATTTCAAGCTATTTTGGCATAATTTGAATGATTACAGAATGCCATCGCAATTCTTTTGTGTGGTCCCGTAAATAAATCTTTCAGTCTATACATATGCCTTTTTGTAAACATGGTTTTATACATCTTTATAATGTATGTTAATTCCATTATGCTGAATGCAGCAAAACGCGTTAAAATGCTCTTAAATAAAAATTTATTCACAAACTCTAATGTCAACATAATGTCTCTGTAAACAAACTCGAAATATTGTACACACCAGAAAAAACTATTCAACTTATTCTATGTTTTTCTTGAATAATTCTTCAAAATTTAGAAGATTACGAGACATTGTCGGGACAGTTTTGTAACATCCTGTATATTAATTAGGAAGCCTAAGAGCACAGATTTTCTGCAGAAAACATCAGTTTAAGTATCTCAGTAATGTACTCTAATTTCATTTTGTTGAAGCCAGAATAACGATGTTAAGATGCGTTTAAACGAAATTCAGCTGATTGGTCGTAAGGACAAGAAAAACTTTGGTGTGTCCCTGTACACTACATAAACAATACGCACATAAAAAATTATTCAGCTAAAAAAATATATTCTCACACATAAAAAATTATTCTCACTGAAATTGCATTATAAGATAATTTCTTTTTTCCTTGATTTTATTTTAATTAGCAAATTTAATAAAATCGGATAAATTATTTTTATTTTTGTTTATAATCGCTTTCCGGCAGAAGAAAGATGGACATTTTAGGTATCACGTAAAATTGTGTGTATATATATATATCATCTCCCTTTCTTATTTTTATCAGTTAAAAAGAAAATATCTCCTCAAAAGATGTTTGTAAAAAAGTAATTTCCTTTAAAACGAATAAAGGGAATGCTATAAAATGCATTTTTCATGAGTAAGGTAACAGAAGAAGACGTGTATGTCAAGGTTAATAACTCTTATCCACGCCTTTTTTCACCATAAAAAATCAAATTTTTTTCCCTCAGCTTATTTTTTTTTTTGGAGATTTCGATATATCCTCGAGGCTTATAGATGTTGCAATAGAAAACTTTTAATCCTTGTCTTGCAAGCGAAAAAAATTCAATAATTAAAATATTTTTTCTTTTGTAATTTGAATCTTTCTAGGAATTTTCCCTTTTTACTTTCTCTTAACCATTTATTGTTGAAAAAAAGTTGTTTTGGGGGCAAATTTTGGATTTTTTTTTTTTTTTGCTTTATTTATACATTTTTTCTATATTTATACGGTTTGAGGTGCTGTGAACCAAAAAAATACATTATTTTTAGCAGTTGGTCAGTGTGTATGCGTGTCTGTGCGTCTGTTATCAGATTATCTCAAGAACAAATAGTCGCAGGAAGTCCAAACTCAAAGTTCTAAATCTGTGTCATATAGGAATGCAACACTAAACTTTTCGTTAAGATCGAGTTTACAGCTCATGTACAGGGACATTCAATAGAATTCAAATACATTACGTTTATGGGCGAAGTTTCTGGTAGGTACCGTGAAATATCTATAAGAAAAATCCTTAAACAAAATGAAATCATAATATATTTTTTACATGCATAAAAATATGCTTTGTGTTGATTGTGGTATGGAAATCATTCATCATTCGCTTATATGGCTACAAAAAAACTTTCAATAAATTGGGTCTGTGCTTGGAAATAGTTGGAAGTGCATTTCAGGTAGTGTTATGTGTGTTTCATATAGGAATTAATCCAAAAGTAAACAAAAACATTTTTTCCTATTGTATATAATTAAATGAAGTGCTTCAATACATTTTGCTGCATCAACGAAAACTGCTTAAAAATGAAAATCAATTTCTCATATCCATAGAGTAAATAGAGTATTTTTTGGAGTTCATTTTCAACTCTGTGTTTTTGTATAATATCACATTTTAATATTCTCTGAACTCAAAAATTAAATTTTTATGGTTGATCTATATCTATAGCTGTTATCAGCATAACATGTACTATGTCAAATAAATCTCTAAACCTATCTTAGATTACTTTTAAAGTAAACTTACTTTCAGTACTTGTTATCTTACCTTTTAATCTGCAATCTGTCTTTATTGAAAGGCATGATAAGAGAAAATCGTGCGAGTGACACACTAGATATTATATATATATACACTTATGTAATCATCAATTTCAGCCTTTATCAATCCACTGCATCAGGATGAAAATATCTCCTATAACATTACAATCTGCCCTTTTTTCTGCAATTCTTCTACATTTTTCTCTTCCAAACTTCACTATTGCACATCTAAAACGACACCGCGGTCTGTTCCTCGGTCTTTTCTTAACTCTTGGTATCCAAAATAGGAATTTGGTGGTCCATCTATCATCTTTCTTCATGAAAGGTGCTCAGTCCAGCTCCATTTTAACTTCTCAACTTTAGAAATAATATCAGTAAGTTTGGTTTGTTCCCCAATCAAATGTTTCGACGTCTGTCTCTTCGTGTGAATCCTAACATGCATCTGTCCATACTTCTCTAGTTTGTTTGAAGCTTTTCTGTAGTTTTACACGCAAATGTCCAAGTTTCTGAAGCATAAGTTAATGCAGGCAAAATACACTGAACAAAACCATTCCTTTTCAAACAAATTGGGAAGTCACTTTTGAATATAGCGCTATATCTC
The DNA here is from genome assembly GCA_963930645.1 of Salticus scenicus. NCBI lineage: Eukaryota > Metazoa > Arthropoda > Arachnida > Araneae > Salticidae > Salticus > Salticus scenicus. The sequence continues at coordinate 372,968,156 of OZ005650.1, forward strand.
CCGAATGCTCTCTATGCAAGTTTAACTCGGTTTTTAATTTCTTCCATGATGTTCCCGTTCATCGTAAAGAATTGTCCCAAATAAGTAAAACTGCATACCGTTTTTAATTCATTCATACCAACATTGATTTTCAATGGAGGAACAAAGGAATTTTGACACAGTTTTTGTCTTATTAAGGTACATTTTCAATTCAAGGAGCTTGCTTTTTTTTTGTAATTACTTAAACATTTCTTGCAAATCTTCAAATGAGGAAGCAAGCAATACAATATCTTCCACATACCCCAAATGGTTTATAAACTTTCCATCAATTTTTATGCCTTTCTCTTCCCCATTCAGTTTTTTAAAAACTTCTTGAATTGAATTTTTTCATTGAAAAGTTTAGGCGAAATTTCGTCCTATTGTCTTAAACCTTTTCTGATTTTGAATGCTTTACTCGTTTTGGGAAGTTTTAATCTGGCTGTTGCTTCTTTATAAATGTTTCCAGTAAGGTGAAAATTTTCTCAATTAATATTAGTATTCCTGGATGCATCCATAACTACAAGAATTGATACAGAGTCAAAAGCTTTTTCATAGTCCACAAAAGTCACACATTGAGAGAGTTCGTATTCGTTATTTCTTTTAATAATTTCTGTAATTCTATGAGTATGGTCAATGGTACTAAAACCACTTCGAAATCCTACTTGTTCTTTAGGTTGCGCTGCATCTGATTGTTTCTGCATGCGATTTGTTAAAACTTTCATCAGAATTTTATCCAAAATTGAGAGGAAGCTGATTGGATGATAGTTTCTAATATCTCCTTTTTCTCCTTTTATAAAGAGTAAGATTATGATGGTATTTTTCCATTCCTATGGAACATTGCATAATGTTATGCATTTGCTGCATAGTGAACTTCAATTGCTTCATTCTCTGCTTCTTTTAAAATATCCACAGTCATTTTGTTTTCTCCTGAAGCTTTTTTCTTTTTCATTGCTTTTATTGCTATAGCTACTTCTTCCTTCAATATTGGTGGAATAGCGTCGTTTGTATTTGATGAGGTAGGTAACCACTGAGTTGTTCTAATGAGCTGTACAATTCTGAATAAAAAGTTACTGCCTCTTTCAGAATTGGCTCTTGATTCTGCGTGTATATATATATACATATATATTGCAATACACTATCATCAGTGTTACCAGTACCGTTAAATGTTTCCAATTTTTTTAGACGAAAATATTAGGCGTCAGTAAAACTCTGCTATTGTGCCTACTTGTTTCTGTATTCATAATTCCGAATTTTTACGGATTTTCCGTAACTCTTTTACTGGAATTTTTTGATAGTGCTGATTCGTAATAATTATCTACGAAAAGGTAAGTCGACTATTACTATTCCTAAATAACGACATGAAATTCATTTTTCGTTCATATTAATTTGGTACTTCCGTGTTTCATAAAAAAATGCTTAATTTTTACGATTAGAAAGAATTTTCGCATTTACTTTTTATAATTTAGGCACTTTATTACTAAAATTCTCGTTTTTCATATGTTTAACAGATATAAAATGTGAGAGTGTAGAGCCTAAATTGCATTATTTTGTGATTAAAATTGTAATTCTTATTAAATTTTCGTATATATAAAAATGTGATATATTATGTGTTCTATTTGGCACTTCAAATCGTTATTCAGCAAATAAACGTAAAAAATCTAATGTATCTTCAAAAAGTCTTTATTTTTATCCGCTAAAAAGGAAAGATTTAAAAAAAAAAAGAAAAAAGATGTCTGCAAAAAAGTAATTTGCTTTAAAGAGGAATAGAGAGAACGCAGAAAATAAAACGTATTTTCCATGATAACGGTAACAGAAAAGGATGTGTACGTCAAAGCTAATAACTTTTATCGGTGTCATTTTCAACATAAAAAAGCAAATTTTTCCAGTTTATCATTTTCTTGTGATTTCGAAATTGCCTGGAGGGTTACAGACATTGCAACGGAAAACTTTTAATCCCCATACAGCAAGCGGCAAAAGTCCAATAAGTACATTTTGTTTTATTTTATTTTTATTTTACAATGTCTTTCTTTTTTAAACAATGGTGATTGCCGCCTCAAGACATGGTGTATATTTTTTGTCTTTTTCATGCTTGCTGCAAATACGTTAAAATAAATATGAAAATAGATCGGAGCATTATTATATATGAACATACTATGTTCCTTTGAGAAATCACTTTTAAACCATATGCCTTAAAGTAATCGGAAAGAAAGCTAATTAACATTAATTGATAGCTGAAAATTCAATAAATCATCAAGTTCTTTTTTTTTTCTTTTTACTTGGTAATTGTTTTTTCAATAAGGATGAAATGGAAAATATATATATAAAACTGTGTAATGGGGGAACCAATAAATGTTAAAAGACTACTAAACAAAGGTAAATAATGTATTTTAAGTTATTTGAATGCTTATATATTTTTACTATTATATTTTTTTAGATATGGTGTTTAAAGTTTCTATTTGAAGATTTTAAGTAACAACACAAAAATCCTTACATGAATATTCTACAAAAATGAAAAAAAATATTTCTTAAACAAAAGTTAAAAAAAAAAGAGAGAGAGAGAGAGAGAGAGAGAGAGAGAGAGAGAGAGAGGAGAGGAGAGAGAATATTTTCAATTGAAACGGCATTTTCTCATGAAAATGTTTAAACCATTGATATTCACATTAGAAATAAAGGAACATCTTGTCAAAATTACTTTATGCGATGTTTTAAAACATTTATTTGGAAAATTTTATTTAATGTACTTGTCAAAATTTGATTTTATCTTTTTCTTTTCTTTTCTTTTCTTTCTCACCTCTTTTTTTTTTTTTTTTTTTTTTTTTTTTAATTTTCTCTTAATCGTTTTCCATCAAATTTCTAGATTAAGATTTTATGCGACTTTTCAAGAATAATAAATGTATCGATTATTTTTCTTATTTTTATCTGTTAAAAAAGAAAATATCTCCACAACAGATGTGTACATAAAAGAAATTTCCTTTAAAAAGGAATAGGGGGAACATTTTTCATGAGAACGGTAACAGAAGAAGCTGTGCACGTCAAAGCTAATAACTTTTATCGACGCCCTTTTTTGAACAAAAAAGCAATTTTTTTAGCATCTTTTTCTGAAGATTTTATTATTTTCCCGGGGTTTCTAGACATTTCAGTGGAAAATTTTTAATCCTCATCAAACGATTGAGGAAAGTTCAGTAAATGCATTTTCTTTTCTTTTACAATGGCTTTCTTTTTAAACAACGGGGATTGCCGCCTCAAGTTATGGTATATATACTTTTCTTTTTAGTGCTAGCTACAAATTGGTTAAATTAAATATGAAAAAATCATCACACTATTTCTATATATGAGCATGCAATGTTTCCCAGAGAAAACATTTTTAAACCATATGCCTTATTCGGAAGAAAGATAATTAACATTAATTGATAGCTGAAAATTCGATAAATCATGAAGTTTCTTCTTTTTTCTACTTGGTAAGATTTTTAAATAAAGATCAAATACAAGGGAACAAAAAAAAAAAAAAAAAAAAAAAAAATTCTGATGCGGGCAACCCATGACTTCCTTATACACCCATTGGGAAATCTATACATTGTTATGAAAACATTCACATGTTTGTGAGGTAACTGATTGGAAAATAAACAGGCAGGTTTCCAGGCAACGAAAATACCTGAAAACAAGCAAGGAGACGAGAAAAAAAAAAAAAAAAAAAAAAAAAAAAACGCTACTCCCACCACAAAAGTTACGGTAATTGGATTATATATACCTTGGAGACAAATATAGTTGTTTTTTCATAAATAGTGCTCCACGGCTTATTACAGATTCTCTCATTGCCAAATGAGTAGCTTGAGTTCAATAAAAATCATTCGAGTATATGTGGACAACTTATGTTCTCTTTCGTAAAAATTAGTGATGAGATAGGATATATTTTACCAAAACAATTAATTCTATTAAAATTGAGAAAAGATTTACTAATTGTGGAAATCCTAAAACAACATTTGCCACCAAATTTAATCGCTAATCACGCCAAGCCACCAGTTTTGTAGCCAAAGCAGATTTTGGTCTTCGCGTCGAGTTTGGCGGTTTGTGATCGAATTTGGCGTCTTAGCCGCCGAATTTGGTGGAAATTTGTAGTTTAGGGTTACCAACGTTTGGAAGCTTTAACTTCAACAAGAATAGAGTTCTGAAATTTTCGGGAAACTTTCATTGATTTATAGCACGAACTAAATTCTTTGAAAATTCTATAAATGACTAACAAGACTATTAAAAAAAAAAAAAAAAAGAGTGATTATTGATAATTGTAGATTAAAATTTGAGGTAATGAATCATTACCTCGAAAATTTTATAAACCACTGTGTCAACACTCTCGATGATTTCAAATTTCATTCAGACTTCGAAATTTTCAGTTTTCCCTAAATTGGCAAAACTTCTGCTCTGTAGTGTAATTAACAGTGTTTATTTTATTTCTGTAGTAAGAACGTTTGTCTCATTGGATTGTTTCGAGATTATTCATTTATTATTGATTTTAATAGAACAAAAAAGTGTTTTATTCAACTGTTTCCTGAATAGTCATTAAATAATGAGCACACTTTGACCAAACCTGCTTATGTCTTTAAGAATTCTTTCTACACGCAAAAATGTAGATAAATTTCATAACAATATCATTGCGGGATCTATCTACGGGCTGAATATTCATTAAATAAAGTCCATTCATCGACAAGAACTTGCTTATATCTTTAAGAATTACTTTCTGCAATTAAAAATGCCGACAACTTTCTTAACAATGTCGTTACGGGCTCAATCTACAGGCTGAGTATTCATTAAGCAAAATCCATTCTTCGATTAGGACCTACTTATATTTTTAAGAATTACTTTTTCTGCACGCAAAAATATGAAAAACTTTCATAACAGTACCATTACAGACTCTATCTACGCGTTTAATATTCATTAAATCCAGTGCCTACGTTGACCAGAACCTTCTTATGTTCTTAAGAATTACTTTCAAAACGCAAAAATGTCGAAAAGACAAGTCCATTACGGGCGATATCTACGGGCTGAATATTCTTTAAATGAATTGCATTAGTCGACTAGAACCTGCATATGTATTTAAGAATTACTTTTTACATGCAACAATGCCGAGAACGTTCATAACAACATATATACGAGCTGAATAGTCATTAAATATAATCATCAACTAGAAACCGCTTATGTAGTTTTTACACTGGAAAAATTACTTTCTACACGCAAAAATGTCGACAACTTTCATAACAATATCATTACGGGCTCTATTTACGGGCCGAATATTCATTAAATAAAATGCATTCGTCGACTGGAACCTGCTTATGTCTTCAAGAATAACTTAGCTCTACGCAAAAACATGGACAACTTTAATAACGATATCATTACAGCCTCTATCATAAACTTGTTTTGAAATCTCTATGATGAAAACCTTTGTCGTTTTGGTCATTATAAATATGATTTCCGTAAGTATCTTCAAAACGGAAAGTTACAGTAATACCAAAAAGAAGGGTGCATGACTAGATGTCATAACAAACCTATATACCAATTCAAAACGTTCTAAGTTCAATCGTTTTTGAGTTTTGCGAGATACACACACACACATACTTACATACAGACGTCACGAAAAATCATGTAAAATTGTAGATATCTCTAAAACAGCTCGTATTAAGACTAAAGTTGCAGGCGTACAACTAGACATCATGAGAAACACAAATATGAATTTACAACATTTTACTATTACTTGTTTTTGAGCTATGCGAGATATAAAGTCCTTTTTACAAATAGGGATTACTATACTTCCTTATACTTTGTATAAGGAAGTAAAAAAGAAAGGAAAAGAAAAAATATATATATAAGAAAGGAAAAGGGGACAAAAAAAAAAAAAAAAAAAAAAAAAGATAAATTTTATAATGAGAAAATTAACAGGTTTCAAAAGATCGATAAACTAGTATAAATAATATAAGATATATTTTTTATACTGTTTACACGTATTATACTTTTACGATTATATTTTTTGGGGTGATATGGTGTTTAAAGAAATTTATTTTGTTTCTGGGTACTCTAGTTGAAGATTATGAGTAAAAAAAAAAAAAAAAAAAAAGCATTTTAAAGAACTGTTATATATACATTATTATTATTATTTTAATTTTTTTGTAAAGAAAATATTTTTAAAAAGAAAAAAGAAGTCTGAGAAATAAGTCAAAAAGTTACATTAAATTCAAAGTTTTTTTTATTATTATTATGAAAACTGGCAATATTCATAATTCAGCTTTAAAAGAATCTCGCAAAATTACCTTATGAGTTCATTAAAGATTTTATTTGCAAATTTTATTCATAGTATTTCCAAAAATTAGACAATTTTTATTGTTTAATAATTTTCTGGAAAATCTGAAGATAAAGATTCCATATATCTCTTTAAAGAATAATAAATGTACTGTATTATTTTTATCCGTCAAAAAAAAAAAAAAAAAAAAAAAAAAAAAAAAACTCCTGAAAAGATGTTTGAAAAAAATTAATTTCCTTAATAAAAAAATAAAAAAAATAAAAATAAAAATAAAAATAGGGGGAACGGGAACGCTGAATTAAAAATACATTTTTCATGAGAACATTTAAAGAATAGGTTGTGTACGTCAAACTTACAACTTTCATCGACGCCCCACAAAAAAGGTTTTTTTTTCTAATTTATTTTTTCTGAAGATTTGGATATTGCCCCGAGGTTTCTAGATATTAAAAAGGAAAACTTTTAATCCCCATATAGCAAAAGATAAAAGCCCAATAAATACATTTTACTTCATTTTATTTTCATTTTACAGAGTCTTTCTTTTACAATGGTGATTGCCTCCTCAAGTTATAGTTTATAACATTTATTATTATTATTATTATTATTATTATTATTTTTAATCGTGTGTATTGCAAATAGATTGAAGAAAATATGAAAATGCTTTACAACATTCTTACATATGAATACACATTGTTCTCTGAGAAATCATTTTCAAACTATATGCTCTAAAGTAATTGTTAAGAAAACAAATTAACATTTATTGACAGCTGAAAACCCAATAAATCATCATTTTGTTTAAATATGGTAAGATTTTTTTGAATGAAGACCAAATTAAAAACAAACGTAAAATTGTGTTATGGGGAACTAAAAACTGTTAAAAGATCACTAAACTAAGAAAAAATATTTTTAAAGATATTTAAATCTTTATATGTTATTACTATTATATCTTTTTAGATATGGTATTTAAAGGAACTCTTTTGTTTTTTGCAAACTTTACTTGAAGATTTTATGTCACAACACAAAAAATCTTATATATATATATATATATATATATATATATATATATATATATATATATATATATATATATATATATATATATATATATATATATATATATATATGTATATATATATATTCTAAAAGAAAATATTTCTTAAAAGAAGTCTGACAAAAATCTCAGAGAGTATGTTGAATTGAAATTGCTTTTTGAATGAAAATGCTTAAAACCAGTGATATTCACTTTAGAAGTATGAGACTGTCTCGTAAAAATTATATCATACATTGGTTAAAACTTTTATTTGAAAATTTTATTTAGTGTTTGTAAAAATTTGATTTGATTTTCTTTTCTTTCTTCATTTTTCTTTTGTTTTCTTTAAATTTTTCTTTAATCATTTTTCATCAAATTTCAAGATTAAGATTTTATTCCTCTTTCAAGAATAATAAATATCGATTGTTTTACTTATTTTTATCTGTTAAAAAGGAAATTTCTCCACATCAGACGTGTACATAAAGGAAATTTCCTTTAAAAAGGAACAGGGGAACTCTGAATATAAAATGCATTTTTCACGAGAACAGTAGCAGAAGAGGTTGTGTTCTTCAAAGCTAATAACTTTTACCAATGCCTTTTTCTCCACAGCAATTTTTTATGGCATGTTTTTCTGGAGATTTTCAGACATTAGAGTGGAAAATTTACAATCCTCATCAAGCTAGCTTGGAAACTTCAATCAATACATTTTCCCCCTTCTTAATGGCTTATTTTTTAAACGATGGTGATTGCCGCCTCAAGTTATGGTATATATATGTAATGTATTAATTACTGGATAAGAGAGAGATGACAGGCATAGCACACAATGACGACTAGGCTTTCTTTCAGGAAACATCTTTATTGCTTCAGTATTTCTAAGTCGTGACAGGGTAAGGCGAATGGAGTCTTAATTCGACACTCTGCCGATCCACGGGTGGCTCAAGCGGCGCCCCGGGCCGCAGAATCTGTTGGGGAGGCCTGTAGCGCCTACGTAATTTCGGAGGAAGACTGCAGCGTAGAAATGTTTAACAAGTCAAAATCGTGGCAAGAGACTCCGTTTGTTTAATGTTTCGGCTTTTATACCTAATTTTCTGAGCTTCTAATTGGTACTTTAAATCGTCTGGGCTCTTAAAAGGAATTTCTGGTATTAATTAATATGCAGCTCAATGCCGATACAATAGCAAATTGCATTAACGTCAACGAATTTCGACTAATAATTTCATTCCTTTTCTGATTTCTGAGTTATAAAGTCTTCTGCTGGAAAACAAACTTTACAGGGGCAGTTACGAATTATTCGCGATTATAATTTCAACTAGCGATTTTTACACTTTTAATAATTTAAAACTATTTCTTTTTATCCCTTTCATACATATATGTGAATTATTTTTAGTGCTAGCTACAAATTGGTTAAACTAAACATTAAAATTCATCACAACTTTCATATGTATGAGTATACTCTATTCCTTTGAGAAATCATTTTCAAACCATGTGCCTTAAAATAATCGGCAGAAAGCTAATTAACATTAATTGGCAGCTGAAAATTCAATAAATCATTAAGTTTCTTTTTTCCTTTTACTTGATAAGATTTTTAAATAAAGATCAAATAAATAAACAAACACTAACATACATAATGATTGAAATAACAGACGTTAAAAGAGTATTAAACAAGGGTTAGTAATGTCTTTTGTATAGTATTTAAAACTTAATAGAATTTTACGATTATATTTTCTTAGATATGATGTTTAAAGAAATTCATTTTGTTTCTGTGATCTCTACTTTTTGGTTGGTAAAATGAAGACTTTGAGTGAAAAAAAAAAAAAAAAACATTTTAAAGGACCATTAAAGTGTTTTTTACTTTCAAATGAAAATATTTTCAAAAAAGAAGTCTGATAAAAAAGTCAAAGAGTACAATGAATTTAAATTTGTTTTTTTTTTTCAATGAAAATTCTTAAAAGCGGCAATATTCATAATTCAGGTTTTAAAAAATCCCGCATAATTACCTTATGAGATCATTAAAACTTTTACTTTCAAATTTTATTTATAGTATTTGTCAAAATTAATTTCTTTCTTTCTTTCTTTCTTTCTTTCTTTTTTTTTTTTTTAGCAATTTTCTAGAAAATCTCCAAATAAAGATTTCATATATGTCTTTAAAGAATAATAAATGTACTGTTTATTTTTTCTTGATATTTTTTTTTATTCGTTAAAAAAAAAAATCTCCTGGAAAGATGTTTGAAAAAAGGTAATTTCCTTTAAAGAAAATAGAGGGAACGCTGAATATAAAATGTATTTTTCATGAGAACGGTAAAGGAAGAGGTTGTGTACGTCAAACTAATAACTTTCATCGACGCCTTTACCCACAAAAAAAGAAAAAAAAAAAAAAAAAAAAAAAAAAAAAAAAGTTTATCTTTTTTTCGAGATCTGGATATTGCTCCGAGGTCTGAAGATATTTCAACGGAAAACTTTTAATTCTCATCCATCAAGAGAGAAAAGTTCAATAAGTACTATAATTTTTTCTTTTTAATTCTTTTACTTTTATTCGTCTTCTTCTTCTTCTTTTTTTCTTTTCTTTTTTCTTTTTTTTTTTTTTTAAGTTAGAGTTTTTCTTTTCAGACAATAGTGAATGCTTCCTTAAGTTATGAAATACCTATTTTCGTCCATTCTACACCCGAGTTGAGTTGAAGTAAATAATAAGAAAAGACATACGAAATTACAATGTTTTTCCATATAAGCATGTGCTTATCTTTTAGAAAACCATTTACCATCCACATGCCTTCAAGTAATTTGTTAAAAAATGACTAATTAATCTTTAAAGACAGCTGAAAACTGAGTAATTCTTCGCGTTTTCTTTCTTTTATTGCCAATATTTCTGCGTAAAATAAAAATAAAAAGTATCATAAAATTGTGTACAGGAGGAAATAGTAATGTAAGTAGGTTATTAAAAGAAGAGTATAATTATATATTTTATAATTTTTGAAACTTATTATATTTCTATAAATCTGTTTTCTTATATATGCTATTTAAAATATACCATTTCATACCTGCGCATTTTTTTATTTTATTTTTATTTTTTTTTTTTTTTGCTTTTAACATTTGCATTTGTTTGAAATTTTCTCAAGATTATTAGTTATAATATAATTTTTGATGTTATGGATATTATTATTATCTTACGTGGGTATTTTGTCAGCAATTAAGCGAAAAAATAAACAACGTTTATTCAATATAATTCATTTATCAATTTTAATCGTCGTAATTAAAAATTCATGATTTTTTATTTTTTTTTATTCTTAAATTAACTTTGAAAAAAATAAAAATAAAAACAAGATTCGCATATTTATATTTCACAAAAAGAAGAATTAATAAATAAATGATGTCAATAATTTAAAAAAAGACTAATTTGTAAGTTTAATTTCTGACAGTGTTTTATTATAAAATTTATGAAATATTAACGTCTCTCTCTCTCTCTCTCTAGATATATATGTGTTTTTTATTTACTTTTACATATTTTTTTTATCACAAAGGTTGGTTGGTTGGGTTTTACATCGCACTAGTGCTGCTCATATGGGCCATTGGCGATGGTCTGGGACCCACCCCTAGAGGTGGTCCAGAGACATGCCATCGCAATTTTGATCCTCCACGGAAGGGATGGCTCTCCCGCTTCGGTAACCCCCAGAGGTATAATTTTTGATGGGAACATGGAGGACATTGCGGCCACGACAGATTTTACGTGCACCAGCCACCATTAGTGTAAACGACGGTCTTTGGCCGGCTCGAGTACCGAACCCGCAGTCTTCCAATTACGAGGCCGGCGTTCTACCGACTGGGTTACCACGGCCCTTAATGACAAAGGAAAATGCCTGATCATGAACTTCATAAATAAACATTAAGCGTAAAACTATTTTTCCAAAGAATCAGATTAGAAGAAGAAAAAATGCATATAGCGCATCTAAAAAATTTTACATATCAAAAATCTTGTGAATTTATTTCTTAAATAATTTGGTTTTTGGGACCACATAATCACGATATATTAGTCTCGACGTGGTAATTGCTTGAAATGAAGCATGTATACATTTACTGAAGGTACGTCATCTGTTCGCCAGTGTGATCAAGCTAGAGCCCCTAAATAAAATACTAGGCCGGCGCATCACCGCCATTTTTTTGCCTCCGATGAGGACTGCATTCCCGCTTGGCGTCCTTATCGCTTCCCTAATGATTTTAAGAAATCTTGATCTGAAGCTAATCCGGTTAAGATAAGAGCAATAAGCAACAATAATATTCCTAAAAACACATTTTTTTCACAGTACTACTCCGATTCAAAAAATTAGAATAATGAAAAGAAATATGGTCAAGGGAAATGAAAATCGAATTTATCAAATAAATAATCAACAATATCAAATATAAAGTACTATAATATGAATCTGCATATTTTGCAGAATATAAAAATCTAAACACATTACAATGAAATAGAAAATATATTTAAATCAGCTAACAACAAAAAATTCAAAATATTAGAATACTTTCTAACATGGTTCAAAAAATTAGAATAATGAAAATATATTGAACATAATTTAAACTCTAAGTATTTTTACTCGCTAATCAGTACTTTGTTGCATCACCCTTAGCTTTAATGACAGCTCTTAAACGTTTTGGCATGTTTTTAACTAAAGGTTCACAATCTTTTTTATCCAAATTCGCCCATATGCTCTTTATACTAGAAATAAGTTCTTTTTTGTCTCTAGGCGCAACTTCTTGAAGTCGTTTCTTCATAATTCCCCACAAATTCTCGATAGGATTTAGATCGGGTGAGTTTGCAGGCCAAGGGAGTACAGGTATGTCCTTCTCTTTGAGCCATTTAGTTGTTGATTTGGAAGTGTGGGGAGAAGCTGAATCTTGCTGAAACAAGAAATCGTCATCACATAAATCCTCAGCTGAAGGAATCATGAAATGTTCAAGAATTTCTTGATAGACTTCTGAATTGACTGTTGTGGAAACAATACACAACCTGCCTGGGCCTTCAGCAGTCATGCAGCCCCATACCATAACAGAGGTCGCAAATTTAAACGAACGTTTTAAACATTCTTTCTTATAAGCTTCATGTTTGAGTCTCCAGACACGTATACCTTGATTTCCGTGAGACACACAAAACACACTTTCATCGCTGAAAAGTATCTTTTTCCAATCGTCGTGATCCCAAAATAGCCTTTGTTTACACCATTTAACTCTAGCAGCCCTTTGCTTAGATGATAAGAATGGCTTTATCTTAGGCACACGTGATCTAAAACCTAATTTGCGAAGTCGTCGTAGTGTTGTAGATTTGGAGACATTTATACCCATTTCTTTCCATTTTCTATGCACATATCTCACACTCCGAAAACGATGTTTCTTCACAATCTTTTTCAATTGCCTTTCATCTCTTCTTGAAGTTACTGGCTTTCGACCACTTTTAAAGTGTTTATTTTGAAAACACTTATTATTAGAATATTCTCTCAAAACTCTACTCACACTTGCTTGAGAGCATTTCACTTCTTTTGCTATAAAAAGTTGTGTTTTTCCTATTTCGTGCAAGTACACAATACGATATTTCACAGCCTCAGATAAATCGCTCTTTCACCCATATTAAGCAAATACTACGCTACAATCAAATGCCAAACGACTTTTCATTTTCAACGGAGCACATTTTATAGTCCCACAGATGTTAATCCCGCAGCCGTTCTCTCAACTTATAAGAAAAATTTGAATATTCTAATTTTTTGAACCATGCTATCGAGGTATTCTATTTCTTTGAATTATTCTAATATTTTTTAAATAGTTAATTATTAATATATCAGATAAAAATAAATATTTATGTTATATTTATAAATGCTCTGAAGATAATTAGATACTTTTAATATATTTTTTCCTGGACGCAGTATGCAAATTGACGCGTTAGCAACATCAAACTCATTCTTTTTTACATTATTCTAATTTTTTGAATCGGAGTAGTACATTCTCAGGATGTCATTTTATTCTGAGGATATTCTTTCGATGTACTGGGGTAAGATGTGGTGTAAGGGCGGTTCCTGTTTCTTTTACAAAATGTCGCCAAAACTCAAATACACAGTAATAGAAGGTCTGTGAACACTTTATATTCACTTCTTCAATGATTATAACAGTCTATCGCTAAACAAACTTCCATATTATAGTTTACTTAGCTAAAATTATGAAATATAATAAAACAAGTTACTCTAAAGTAACATAAGACGATTAAAAAAAAAAAAAAAAAAAAAAAAAAAAAATGTTTGTCGTTTATTTATCAGAGAAACGCGCTGGGTACATGTAGCAACCATAATGCAACAAAATATGCGCCAGCTCGTATATATAGGAGCCTTAGCTCAAGCAATCTTCGATAATATGATACTTATGATACGTTCAAGCATTGGATCATAATACCAGTGCCATTTGAATTCCTGAAGCATCACTTTCTGGCTATTTACTGTCTGGAGAATCTGATGATGATGGTGAACAGGAACAAACTGCTACACTGAGTATGGAACGCACGTGAGACTGCTATGAAGTTGTAGCACCGTGTAGGGTTAGATACATCTTGCCTATTTCTTACATCTCATTTGCGTGTCAAAGCCGATTGCTTCCACGTCCGTCAAAACTTAAGGGATTATCTATCTAAAACTATCAGTGGTTTGAATATTGTAACTTACCTTCAACCTGCTTCGATTAAAAAAATTCTCAAGTACATGTTTTCTCATGGAAATTTAGATCCAATTTTACCTATGTTCCCATCGTTCTATGAAATTCAAATGAAATGAATATTTATTTCTCAATTCGAAGTATATGTTTCATGCACAACAGCGTGTCACTTATCCTTGTTTAGGCATTTAAGGATTTTGGCTGTCTCCCTTCATGAATACTCAAATAAATTTGTGAGTGAGTCAGAAATTTTCGCTCATATTCTATAGAAATGGTTAAATTTGGCACATTTATTCATTTTTTTATTTTTTATTTTTACTACAAAAAAAAAAACTTATATATTTATTACATAATTATTACGAATTTTAAAAAAAATGAATGAAACAAATCAAACCATTTTGTTCAACTATAAATTCCTGACTTGAGTAAAGTAAATTTAAATCAACGTCGAAAAATACCAAAATAAGAAATACAATTTTCATACTATAGTTTCGGTAGCGTTAAGCATATCAGTGCAGAACAGCAAGACGGATTAATACTCCTAAATATAACGGGGAAGCGGATTCCAGATTTGTCATAACAATTTGTTTTACTATATTACAATTAACATCATAGTCACGATACAGAAATTTCCTCAGTTTCTTTCGTAATGTTCACTGCTTTATTTTATTCAGTTAAAGATATATTCATTTATTTCAATTACGTAAATGAAATCATTTTGATGTTTTTAGTCCAATTTGTGACATATATCGTTGGTGTTCAGAAAAAGTTACAAAGTTCCAAACTATTGATTGGAGATATAACCAATCACAATTTTTTCTTTGCTAAGAAAAACAGTGAAAATTATTTAACAGCTACAGCAGATTTATTGATGTTTAGGTGAATTATTTATACTATGAAATAATTTATCAGAAGTTTTTCTTAGCTTATTTTTGCTTGACGATACATATGCCTATACAGGATCTAATGAAACTGGGTCATCTGCATTGCCTTAAAACAGAAATTCGATGGAGATAATGAATTTTATGAGACTGTCAAGCATTAATGAGATCTTTAAAGGTGCTTCTCACTAAATAAAAATTTTCGGACTTAGTAACTTTTGCTTGAACATCGTCGATATATCCTCACCACAACTGCGATAGTCGTCGACGTTATAACATTCTGCAATATTACTGTAATGTTAAAATTGAGTGGTATTGTCCAGTTTGCTTCAGTGGTAACTAGCAGCAGCTTCATGTTTTGAATGAAAAATCATCCCCTACTTCAAAAAAATATTTTTTTGTTTATCATAATCACATTTAAAATATTTTTAAACTTTTAAACTGTTTAGAAAGACAGAAAAACCTTTCGAAATATATACACTAAAATTGCTATATTAGAACAGTACAATAGTTTTAAACGATGCTTTAAATTCATAAGATGTGTTCGCATTTTATAAATATTAGTAAAATACAAAAGATCAAAATACCTAGCACTCGGGCTGTCATCCATTGCATATTTACTAAAAATACTAGTTTAAATTCACATTGATTAACAGGTTGACTGCCATGTCAGCCATCGGTGGCTGACACTGAACTTTCCATTCAGGCTGCGTCAACCACCAGTGGCTGACAGTGTAAAATGCGATATAAAACCACTTCAACAATCAGTAGCTGACAGTGTAAAATATGATTCAAAACTAAAAAAATTACATTGCTTTTAGCAATTACTGAAAATTTATTGAAAATTTACTTGATTTTTATTTATTACAAGATATCATTAAAGCATTTTATAATGGATTTTATTCAAACTCGATAAACATAACGTGCTTCTAACAACGAAGGTTTCCATAGGCACATACGCAAAAAATTTTGAAAAAATTATAGAATACTCTCCAAACGGGGTCATGTATGTTTATAATAAAAATTCCGGCGGAATCGCTATATATCGTCCGTAAAAAAATATTGAAAATGTCCAATTCTTGGCTATTTATCGCTCGTTGGCGTCACAATGGTAAATGATGCAAAACTTTTTTTTTTTTTTTTTGATAAATGCTCATTACAGAAAAACGTTTTCCATACTCTTCATACTGAACTGGTTTAAGAAAGTTTATTTTGAATAAATACACTTTTATAACTACAATTTTGCCATATATATTTATAAGTAAACCTAAGGATCAATTTAAACAACCGTTAATTTAACGTGAAATACTTAAACAAAACTTATGTTTTACTTGAAAGTTAAATGGTATGGCTTAAAGTAAAGCAATAAGCACATCTATTTATATTGCATAGTAAATTAAAAAGAACGTACAGTCGGGGAAAAAAAAACGCAACACCCGCTGTAATTGCGTTATTTATTGACGCAGGAACATCTAATAGACATAATTCAACAGGAAATTAAATGCACTTTCTGAAAATGTCGTCGAAGTTTGAATTAGGGATCATCTACTTAATGAAATGAACGCCGACTTTGATTTTTTCAATAGCAACACCCAATTCTGACTTCATATTCGAATTTCTGTGAGTCTGGCAATGCGGAAAAGTATACTGTTTGTATACTTTATCTTTAGTATTTATAGAGTTATAATCAAAAATGTGTTAGGGGGTTATCTGTAAATATAGAAAAATAAAATTAAGATCCTATAAGAAATAGACAAAATTTTAACGTTTTACACCGGAAATCTTTCGGGAAAAAAATAATTATATAAATTAATAAAAACATATACATTTTTCCAGTTTCTTAATTAACTAGAATTCCGTTTTTTAGATTTGTATATACTTCAGTACTTTTTTAGATAATTTTAGGTCTATTTAAATGCATTACACTTGCGATTGGTCCAGACAGTACTCTTTGAAAAAAGTGCACTATTTTCCAAGTAAAACTGTCTATTATCGCTGTACTGATCACCAATAAAGCTTAATTTTTCTTTTGTAGGTGTAACATAATATACGAAATGAAATAATATAGATATATATATATATATAACAATGCATAAACTAAATATTTTCGGATAAATTATTGTAAGGGTTCATGAAGTAAATATTAAACAATTTTAATTGCACTTACCAGTTTTGGGTCAGTTGAACTCTTTGAAACTGTACGATTCGTTTTATAATTTCTATGAAAATATAATTCCTTATTAATCCTTTCGTGACTGCTGACATAGGTTCACGCCATTTGAAAATCAGTGGGCGTTTCTTTCGTAATTTGTGTTGTTACTTATTTCTTAAGTGTGTACCCATTGTTCGTATTTTTGCAATAAAATATACTATGGATAGAAATATATTGATTAGAAAGAATTTAATTATAATGTATATCCATTTGTAATAAATTGTGAATACAGAAAATTTGTTCTGAAATATTAAGCCTATTTTTCCATTTAAAACAGTAAACCCCGCCTATTTAGTTAATTTTTTTTCTTCTAGTGTTCGTTTAAAAGATTCAAAATTTATCACCAGTAATCGATGAAGTAAATACCTCTTGTGCATATTTTTGTCAAGATAAAATAAGCTGTTTAACATGAATACTCGATGTCAAATTTACTTTCTTTTTCTGTATTGTTTTGTTTTAAAGAACGATGAAGGCGGGGCTTGTATTCTTTAGAAAACAGGAATTCTTGATGACTAATGACTAAAAATCATCATTTTTGTTTAATTTTTTGCGTTTGACGTTGTTGTTATATAATTTGACCCGTAAGTAAAAAATAAAAATATTTTGTTTAATTTTCTTTGTTATTTTTTTAAGATTTGATTCGTTATCTCATGCAAAACTATAAAAGAGACGGCCCCCTAAACCACTCGAAAAGAAAGATTTATTTATATCTCGAAAACTAATAACTGGAATGAGCTGCAAATTTGCACACCCATATTTTTCACCATTAGGATTCATTTTATGTAAAAATTAATATAGGTCATAATTCATAATTTTTATAAATATGAATTTATTAATATTTTTCAGAATTAAAAATATTTTTCAGAATCAAAAGTAATGATGGATTATGTTTGGGTTTCTTCACTGTATCTTGTTTAAAAAAAAAAAAAAAATATATATATATATATCGATCAAGTTATTTTTTGTGAAGATATTAATAAAAGTTTGAAATATGAATTTAGCATTAGCACCTTCAAACTTTGAACGCTTATAACTCTGTGAAAAAATAAGTAAAATATACAACCAATATACTTTTCCGCGTTGTCGCGATCCCAGGAATTCAAATATAAAATAAAAATGGGGCATTACCATTGAAAAAATCAAAGTTTGTGTGCGTGTTGCGTTTTTTTTTTTCCCCGACTGTACATAACAGTTTAAAAATGAAACAGTTGTAAATGGTAATCCATTATAAGTGAATTATTTTTTGTTTTCGGAGAATACCGATTTTACAACTAGTAGTTTAGATCAAAATTTATAAAAACAATATTTCAAATTTAATCTAAGTTTCAAATTTCAGTATAAATTACATATAAATATTGAAAATTTACACCTATTTTATTATAATTAACTTTTTATTATACTGGTGAAACAAAATTTAGCAAATAACTTTTTCAACTCTATACACAGAATTAATTTAAATAAGTCTAACTTAAAAAAAAAAAAAAAAAAATATATATATATATATATATATATATATATATATATATATATATATATACATTTGTATAACTGTAATTTATGAACCATGTATCTTTATAATTTATTCAAACTTTAAACCAAATTTTAATGGAAAATTCTAAAGAATTAAAATTTTTTACGCTTTAAATAATAATGGGTTTAAATAATAATCATAGACTAGAAGGGGGAGCAAAACAGGTTTTTGGATTTCAAAAATGTACAAAAACAAATTAATTTATATGATGATTAACTTTAATATTAAAAAATGCTTCAGTAGAAGATGTAATTCTACCCCTTGCCCTAGAAATTTTTTTTTTCCTTATTTGTTTCTCCCAATGATATAATTAACCGTAATTTTTATACATATCTTAAGCTTCGTTTGGACACTTTTTAAACTGGGACATGCATTTCTAGAATCCGCATTATGCCAGTAATTTAAAGCCTTCATCAAGTCCATGATATATATTTTTTATTTGGATGTTTCATATCTTTAAGAGACAATTCAGTCGTATATTCGATTTTATCGGAATTTTCCGATATTTCGTTAGACGAAGGATGTGCATCATATGAAGGATGCCTTCAAATTTTTCATAGCTTACACACTCACATTTTTTTAATGCTTCAGCAATGTGGTTTTCCAAATTAATTTCTTCTTCCGTAACATTTGTGAGGGCCACATTTCTTCCATGTATTGTTTGTGCAGCATAGCACCCAAACATCACTGTACGTGTTAATTTCCAAAAACATTTGTCTTTAAAAAAATAAATTTAATTTTTCAAACTGTAAATTTCGTTTTAAACATTAACTAAAAGTGAAAAAAAAATTGCACATTGCAAAATACAGAAGATATTTCAATAACCGATTAAGAAACTAAAGATATGTATAACTTAAACGTCTATTTGACAACTATTTAAATATCTGCAGCTCGCAAAAAAAAAAAAAAAAAAAAAAAAAATCAAAGTTAAAATGAAATACTTTTCATAAAAGGCCACATGTACATACTAAACAAACTTGTATAAGAGAAAAGCAACGCTTTCATCTATTAATTTCAAACTGTATTTACTGTAGAAGATTGTTCGTTGCATATCTACTTATTAAAAAGTACATTAACAATTTGGTTTGTATCAGAATTATTCAAGGATTCATTTATTAATCGGGCTATAATTAAATAATAGTAATCTTACGAAAAAAAGGTGCTTAAGATTGTAATTTTAATAACAACAAAATAAAAGGAGCGTAATTTTGATGTGAAAACACAATATATCTTTTATTGGGTATCAAAAATGCTAAAAGCACTGGATACATATTAAAAAACTCTACTATATTTCTGATAGAACAAATTTGCTTCTTTTTTCAATATTTCTTTAGAAGAAAAGCTAAAAAAAAAAAAAAAAAAAAAAAAAAAGATTTTTCAAATTTTATCTACAAACAAAATTTAATTCAATAATAAGGGAACCAACGGATTTAAAATGCATAAAAAACATTTCCCATATTTCCGACACTACCTTAACATTGGACAATATATATACAGTAGGTGCCGCTTAATGTGATGGCGGATAACGTTATCATTCGTTTAATGTTATCAGAATAACGAAGTCCCGAACGTTTGTATATTAACACATGTTAAAAAAATCGGTTTTTGTAATCAGCGCCTTTGTTTATTGTTATAAGCTTCAAGTACCATTTTCGATTTCTTTTTTTTTCTTTCATCCAGTCAACAAAAATTGCAAACTATAAAATCAAAGGGAGAATCCCCAAAAGAATAGAAGGCCTCTCTGAATTTTTTCTTTCTGCCCATTTGCACTTATAATCCAAGCATTTTAGCTATGGAAAGAAAACGCAAGGATTTAACTCTTAAGGACAAAATTGACATTTTGAAACGCTTTGATAATTTACAAAAGATGAGTCAGAGAAATCTGCTGCTGCATTAAAAATCTCTCAGCCATTACTCTGTAAAATATGATAAAGAATCGCGACGAGATTGACAATAAAGCGAAGATGAACGCAAATTAGAACTGTAAGCGAAGACGTACTGAAAAAGATGGAGAAGTCGAATCTGCTTGGAAACTGAGGTTTGCCAATGTTAGACAAAATGGTGCGCGCATAAACGGTTCTTTAATGTGGCAGAAAGCTGAAGATCTTGCTTCTAAAGTGGGCAAAGGAACCGCAACAGACGGTGATTTAATCGTTGGCGAAAAAGAGAGAATATTGTGTTCAAACGTACCCATGGAGAAAAAAAAGATGCTGATTTTTCAGCTGCAAAAAAAATGGATTTCCGAGGAATGACCGAAAATAATCGCTCATTACTCACCCAACAGCATCTGCAATACTGATGAAACCGCACTTTATTTTCGTGCCTTGCCAGAACACACGTATCTGTTCAATGTCGTGTGATGGGATAGAGTGTCCGAGGAAACAATTAAGAACTGTTTCTCGCACGGTGGATTCGTTAAAACTGACGAAGGTATGAACATACCGGAATTCAACGAAACAGTACTCGTACCGTCAGACTGAAAATGACTTTGCAGAATGGATGTCTATAGATGAGAACGCCCAGGTGACTACCACAATGACTCATGAATATGTATGCCGGGCTGTGTCTTGATTTATCGAAAAAAGAAAAACGATGAAAAAAACATCAGATGAAGAGGATGACGATGCGTTGAAAACATTGTTGAGAATCCTCCAACTGCTACTGAAATGAAACAGGCTCTCCATGTCTTGGAACTCGGAGTGCAACACAGAGACACTTCTGAAGACTTTCACGAACATTACAGGTATGAAAGATTTATCAATAATTTGCTGACACAAAAAACAAGGCAGACAACTTTGGAAGACTTTTTTTAATTGACCTATTTTAACTATTTGTTCAATATAGCGTTTAAATAGATCATTGTCTTTTATTTGAAATTCCAAAAATAAATGTTACGTACGTAGTAAAATTAAAATTTTGTATTCCCGATACTTTTCGTTTATTGTTATCAATCGGTTATTGTTATCAAATAGTATCTGTCCCTAAGTGATCACATTAAACGGCACCTACTGTATATATATATTATCAACATATAAAATGCAATTTATTTAGTTTGAAAATTAAATATTAATAATTCGGGGGTCTCTGGAAGACAAAAGTGAGATCACAGAAAATTTTCTGATTTCTTGTATTTGGTGACTGATTAAAAAAGTAAAATAAAATAAATAAATAAATAAATAAATTTTAATACAACTGAGTTACTTACAAAAACATTAGAAATGATACTGTACTTAAAATTTCTTATTAATAAGAAAAATAAAATACCGTACTTTAGTAAATATACAATAAATAAAAAATATATGTTTTTAAGTTTTCTTGCATATTTTCATGGAATAACTGGATAACATAACAAAATCCCATTCAATTTTCCATTTAACGAATCTCAGCAACACAAGGAAGCCACAAAACCGTTTCTGCTTAGACATGTTTTAATATTAAAAGCAAATGCGTTAATACTATAGATCGCTTTTTAAAGAATCCTCATAAATTCCTTTATTAATGGCTTTATAGATAATTTAAGAAGAAAAATACATGGAATTTTTCTTTAATACTAGTTATTATAAGAACAAGGTGTTATCAGAAAGCACAAAATAACGAAAACGAGCATTATGCAAGTCATATTCTTTCTTGAATTATCACTCATTCAAAGAATCTCCGTTGTAGCATGGCTGAAGTCACAAAAATTCCCAACAGGTAATGTATTTATAAAGTTTTGATATATCATCAAAAATTTAAACTTTAAATTTTTTAGAAGAGTTTTAAATTAAATCTTGTAAGGGCTTCTATAATAGAAGAACAATTAAAAACGAACAATTATTAAATTCCAATATCTCACACAGTATTAAATTTGTACACAATAAGAGGAATCACGCAATATATTTTGTCGTAATAACAATAATAATAATAAAAAGTTACACTCTAAATATAAAAGTAATAGAATAAAATATTCAAGTATTCTGAAGTATAAATATTAAAGCAATAAGATACAAAGAAAAAAAAAATTCCACTTAAAATAATTTTTTTCTTTTTTTAAAGGGTTTACTTTAACTAGAACGAAAAATCACGCAGTTCACATAGATTATAAACAATAAAAACAATATGTAATTTTTTTCTCATTTAACATTCAATGTACTTTGTCTATTTGGTCACACAACGGACAGACAGAAGAAGAGAAAGACAGACATGCAGATTAATTGAATTCATAATTCCTTTCCACTACAAGTTTCTTCTAATGGTCATATCATACGGGAGCATATATACTCAACACTACATTATACGCAACATATTGAATATGCTGAACGAACGAGAAACCAGTCAGCTGTCCGTAGGGTTCCCCCGAATTGATAGCATCCCTTCTCTAAAGGTATTCCAGGAAAAAATCCTGTTTATTCCTCCTATTGGTCAATTTTGAGCAGCACGCTCAACATACTCAGCTTTTTCTAAACGGTTTCGTAAAAGTTGATCATCCGAAAGCTTATTGTCCTTGAACAAAATCAGGCTGAGTATGTTGGGTATAATGCTGTGTTTAGTAAAATGCTGAACGAAAGTCTCTCGTGTGATATGGCCATAACAGTTGTTAACGCCAGTCCAGTGTTTCAACTCCCATCCATTGATTCCTCCAAAAGAATGACTTCCATTCACTACCACTGCTCGACAAGTTTTTTCACCTTGATGTTACCACCACGCCAGCCTTTCCAATAGCCATCCGAAACTGACTTTTCCGATGCAAGTTAAAGTAATCAAGTGTTGCCTCAGTGTTGATGTAGAATGGCTCCAACTAATGAACTAAAAATTTTTTTGTTTTAAAGTAGCGATGTAACTGTAGCTTTAACCTGATTTATGATATATATATTTGTAACACAGCTGCACATTGTGTGAAACCATGTAGACTTCCTGATGATGCCCTGCTTTTCAGGGCGAAAAGCTTTGAAATATGCGTCTTTTAATTAAATATATGTTTTTAAAACTCATATACGCGTTTTAAAGTGTTTTATTTATTAATTTGAATTCATAATTACTTGTAAACATTGTTGGAAAAAGTTAAAAATACTTAATAAAACCAAAAATGCATTTTTAGCAATTTTGATTTTAGCCTTAATAAAGGGTGAATATTTTTGTTTAGCCCTATAAATCTTAATGCTAATCATACTGCATTCTATTGAAAACATTTTCTTTGTTCATGTGAATAATAATTTTCATTTTCATTATGATATGGGCAAAATAAAGTTATAAAAAAGTGGTTTAAAAATATATTCCCTGGAACGCAATGCTTTGGAATTCTTTAGGGGTGACCTTGTGTACACACCAGTATGTCCCATTTTCAATAAAGAACAGTGAAAATTCCATGAATACTTACAGGAGTTGGAGCGTGAAGAGACAGATAGACGGATAGTCAGACGGGCAGACAGACAACCAAAAGTAATACAATTTTTTTTAATTTTGTTAGAAAATTTTAAAAAGTAGGAAAATCCCATCAGTCAAAAACTTCAAATCGAACGTTTCACTAAATACTTTAACTTAACAGTGAGAGAAATATAAGTTTCTGTTTCATCCATTAAACGAACATAGTGATGACAATAATAATTCTATTAATGGAAAAAAATAATAGTAACGGTAACAATAACAATAAAAAATAGTGCTTTCATAAAAATAATTTGAATGCAAGTAAAATTTCTGTTTCTTTAAAAAATGACTATAAATATTGAAAGGAAAATTATATTAAAATATTTCGCAATACATGAAAATAATAAATATTTTAAAATATAACACGTGGTAAAACCTTTATATGAGATGTGTTTATATTTTCGATGCAAAAAAATTATTACTTAAATTTATAGAATGGAAATTTTCAATTCAAACTGAAACGCAAAAGAATTTAAATAATAACGGCAGCTAAAAATGAAAAGTTTGTTTTCAAGCCATTATAAATGAAAAGTATATTTGAAACCTTTCGAAATTTGACTTGAAAATTCCCGACACATTCTTTTTTGAAGATTTATGTTCTAGGGTACAAAATATTTTTTAGCATAGATATAGTAATAAGATATAGAATGATCATCGAGGGGGGAAATGTGATTCCTTTCCACTTGGAAAAGGCGGCTATTTTACCACCTAATGGTCGTCTTTCCCCGAGTGAATACACACGGATAATTTAGCAAATAATATTTATGAATGATTTATGTATTAAAGGTGAATGAAAACTCCAGATATATTATCAAATTCATTTTTCTTTCTTTTCTTTTTCCTTTTCCTTTTTATATTTTTAATTTTACTATATCTATAACCAAAGCATTTTACTGTATCTATTAACCAAAGCGTGTACATTTTAAGCGGCACAACGGCCATTATTAAATGGAGACCAGAGCTCGGTGAGGTGGTCGCTCCGGAGTTAGTGCAGCGGAAGTAAACAGAACGAACTGTATGGCTATCGGAATTCACAGTAATCAATTTTGCGAAAAACTCAAGACGCGGAAATTGGTTTCGCTTATTTCATTTTTGTAAACGTGTTTAAAGACAATAATAGTTTTATTACTTACAAACTTTGAATAAACACCATACAATGCAATAAACTCGCAACAATTGTTTCGGGTCGAAAAAACACACGACCCTTCATCAGGCGAATAAAGTAAGCACGAGTGCTGCAGTCAAAGCGGCAACGCGTTGCCGCTTTGACTGCAGCACTCGTGCTTACTTTATTCGCCTGATGAAGGGTCGTGTGTTTTTTCGACCCGAAACAATTGTTGCGAGTTTATTGCATTGTATGGTGTTTATTCAAAGTTTGTAAGTAATATTTTTACAACGCCAGTTTATTGATGCTTCTTTATTAAATAATAGTTTTAAGCATTGTTTTTCTTTATTAATGTCACATAATATTTTAATTTTAAACAAATTTAGGCAATTATACTATGGCTGCTAAAAGGACCAAGTGTTTAATTTTCTTTTAATTAAAGATTTAAGTGGGTGAACCTGTGAAGTGACATTTTTGAGAAAAATTAGAAGTCTGGAAAAACTTATTATGGTCTTTTTGAAATATTGAACATAAAGTTAACACAGTTATCGGCACAGGAAATTATTATATACATGGTTTCTGGTTACTCTCTTACCTCTTTACTGTTCAATTTCTCAAATGTACTAAGTTTTCATTTAATATGTTCCTCCTCAAAGCTCTTCAATTGTATTCTGCACTACTGATGCTTAACCTAACCGTTAATCAATGTCTATAGTTCAATAATAATTAAGTTTGACTAGTGTTGAAGTACAGTCAAATATCAGAATAATATAAATAAACCCAGTAGTCGAAAAATTATCCAATGTATTTTTGGTGATCAAAAGAAGATGTATATATCAAAGTAATTGATTTAACTTTTTCATAAAACTGTATTAAAGAATCATATTAAAGGTTTTATGCTTATTTATTTTACACTTAACAAAAACGAAAAAATGAAACCATTAATAAACATCAAGACACTTAAAAGGAAAATAATTTACGCAATTTTAACAATTATACGGATAGCAGTGGAAATGTAAGGATATTCACTCGACCTCACGATTTCGGACAAATTGTGTAATTCAATTTCAAGTTTTAATATTGCTTATTTTATTAATTTTTCTTTTGTTTTTTAACCATTTGATTTCCCCCCCCTTTTTTTCCCTTATATATGTATAGGTATCGAAATACTCATAACCACATGATCTAAAGTTAAAAAGCAAACGACTCGCAACACACACAAAAAAAAAAAAAAATCAAAGTAAACTAATAAATTTAATTGAATGATAAACCCAAACTCATGCAAATTTTAAGAAAATTTAAGATAAAGAAATTTAAGATAAGAAAGTAGGCTGAAAAACTTGTGATTTGCCTGTGGGATTAAACAAGTTTTAAGCCGGCAACACTCCTCCAGACCTGCCACGAACAGAAAAAACAACAAAATACTCAAAGTATCAATTTCCTTCATCACAAGTCACCATCCAGAAACGCCATTAACTTCTAAAGCTGAATTCATTTTATTTCGATATTCTTTATTTTTTATAAAACCTTTGAGCAAGAAATTAATAAACCGAGCTGTTTAACAGCTTGTTTGTAAACACGCAAAATATCATTTACTTTTTATCGGAAGTTTCTGAACATAATTTATGACCTCGTCTAACATCATTTAAAATAATATTTCTGAAAACTTGAAGAATGTAGATTGGAAGAAAATATATGTATGTAATAAAATAAAAGTAAAATTAAAATTATTACATTAAAACTTTAAAACATAAAACATGTAACATTATTTATTTAATGAGAAATGAATAAAAACTTTTTAAAATAATTCTCGTTCTTTTTCCTCATTAATCACTGGTCTCATATGTATAGTTTGATGTTGATAAAAATCGGTTTCCATTTAGAAGCAAAGAGAGATTAATAACCGTTAATGCCCTGAATGTCTTCTCAATAATATTATTTTTCTTGAAATAAATTTTCATTTTCAGGCATCTTTAAAAGAGTTTCAGGTATTATATTTGCTTAGAGATTAATCTAACAATAAGTAAAAATGTTTTTATTTCTCCTTGAAAACATAGCTTTAACTCATTGATACGTCCGTTTCTTAGATTTATTTTGTAATTAAACGTATATAAAGTAGTACACGTATATAAATGTAATATAAATGTATACAGAGGCTATTTTGGCCCTTATGGGGGTTACTTGGTCTAGCAGTCGGGAAAAAAAAAAATGTATACTTTTTCAGTAGTCAATGAAAGTATTAAGGGGGAATGACCGATTTTAAAACATAAAAGATTATAATAGATAATTAATAAATAGATATTTTATGCATTTGGGAATTTATATGTTGACATAGTGGCTGTACAGGAGATATGGTAAATATTGCATATAACAATACAAGATTTTTTACTCTATAAACTTTTAACTGTACACTTTGTTTTAGAAAATTAAAAATTAAAGAAAGTGTAAATATAGTATTGGGAATTATGTAAGAAAATAATGTTACATTAAGTTTTCTCTCTCTCTTTGTTCAATAAAAAGAATATTTTTTACGTTTTAAAGAATATTGCATCATATTAAAAAAGTAATTTTGTATTCAAAAGAACAGAAGTGAACTGGGATTACCCTGGAAAAAACAAATAAAAATGTTAACGTGAAATCTAATGCTTAAAACAATTGCGTTATGGCTGACCAGTATCAGCCTCTAATGGGCGTATAAGTTGGAAAAAAAAAGACCTTAAAGTTGGTCAATAAATGCCGTTAACGGGCGTAGTTAGTGTGATACTGAGAAAAAAATATATATACAGACTCCATATAGAAATAATATGTACTCATTCTCTGAATCCCTAAACTGGAAATATAGCATTCTCAGTTATGAGTATAAGGTAAAAATATAAACTGAATGGACAAAATGATCGAGAATTTCTGCACATAAAATATCATTTACGCTTTTCTAGATGGTGACCGAGAGTTGGACTATAAACCAAAGTTATAGTTACTAAAACTCCCCTCTTGTGTTCATATTTATTTCCAGAGATTTTTATATATGCTTGACCACTATAATACAGGAAAACGCTTTAGAATTCTAGTAGGGATGTCTCGAGTTCAGTAGAAAAGTTAATAAGAATTTATAAGGATGACATGGAACTACTTTTACTAGAGCCACAATTTATTTTCTGGATATCAGTTGCAGAATTTCTTTTAAGTGTTCTTTATCATATTTTAATGTCGATTTCAGATAGTACGCCAACTCAAAATGTTACAATTGTAAACACTACCTGCATTATATATGATAGTATATATTTTTTCTCCACATTTCTTTTTTCAGGCGAGAGAGGACCCTGTTACCATTTCCATTGTTCCTATGGTGCGATTTGTGTTGTAAGAACAGGTTTTCCCATCTGTGAATGTCCGACTTGTGCGGAGGAGTTTGAGCCTGTTTGTGGAACGGACGGCATATCCTATACCAATAATTGCAAACTCAGAAGAGAAGCTTGCGAACAGAAAACCGAAATTGCAGTTGCCTACACCGGACTATGTAGTAAGATAATTACTTTCCGTTTTCCACTCATTACATACACACACACATATTTTTTTTCTAGTTAAGTTTTTTTTTTTTTTTTTTTTTTTAAGTTTGAAGTAATAGCTTAACAACAACAACAACAAAACAAAACAAAAGAAAATAATAATCCATTTAGTATAAACACTTTAAATTTCAAAAAACTAAATTCAAAACTGGTGTACACTCATTATTTAAACTTTAAAACTTCTTCACACACCATAAAATTGAAGAGAGTACAACCGGTTTCGAAAGGTACTGTCCTAAATTTTATGGTGTGTGAAGAAGTTTTAAAGCTCATACTTTTAATTACGACCATGTGTATTGCACACATTTTATATGGAAATACCTTATTAATTTTATCAAGAGCGAAAAGTGATCACCCCAGGATTTGAACTTTGGAACTGAGCTGTAATGTGTCATTTTTCATTTGTCCCAAGTTTGTAGTATGGTATGATCTTTTTTTTTTTTTCTTTTGCTAAAATTACATCGTCTTTCGCTTTTAAAACGTGTGCAATACCCGTGTCGAAGTTAATTTTATCAATTAAAATAATTACCAAAAGTTAGGAAGAATTTTGTCTATAACTGTTTTTTTTCCCCTTGCAGCGGGATGTGAAAACAAACGATGTGAATACTATGCCGTATGTGAAAGTGATGGCCGAGGGAATGGAAAGTGTGTTTGTCCAGAATCTTGCATTCAAGTAATGTTTTTCATTATCCTGAAAAAATCATTTTTATCCAATTGTCAATAGTTATGATTCTTTTATATCTAAGTTTGGGTGTAATGCTCTCCATAGGGTTCTTTTAAAACATATTACATATAGCCCATAGATATAGTAATTTATACAGCTCTCTCATCCCCGTGTTATTGACGAAATATTATTGATTCCAGAAAAAAGAGTCATTAGTTGGTCATAGCCATTAGTTGGTATGAAACTCGGCAATAGTAATGGAATAGAATGAATTTTGAAGATGTCGAAATACTCAGTGGTGTTTAATTATTATAATAAATATGTGAAAGGAAATGGCAAAAAAAAAAAAAAAAAAAAAAAAAAAAATCCACCAGTAAGTTATATTTGTTTAATTTATGAAAAATACAATTTTTATAATCAGTTGTTTTGCTATTATTATGAAATAAATACTATTTTAATATTTAATTTAATATATATATATATATTTTTTTTTAAGTATTTTTTAAGATTTCATATTAGTAAGTAATATGGAATTTTCAAAATTCTTTTAAATTTAGTTAGCAGTGGCGCAGGTAAAGCCAACTGGTTTTAATATATAAAAAAGTTTAACTTTAAATATTAATTAATTTAGTAGATATGGTTAAAAAAAAAAAAAAAAAAAAAAAAAAACCTGAATTTGAAACAATATCTGGAGTTCTTCAATAGCCTTTGGTATATAAATTATTCATAAATTATATTTTCTAAATTATCAGTGTGTCTTTATCCGGAAAAAGACGGCCATTAGACAGTAAAATGGACGTCTTTCTCTGAATGAAAAGGAATCACATTTTTCCCTACAATGATCAATCAACGTTTTTTATTACTATATCTATGCCCTAGCCTATTCTCGCGTGCCTTTCGGAGAAAACTTAAGAATTGCTACGAAGACCAACGTGATCTAAGTTCAAACCTGACAGAGCACGTCTGCGATCTCTGAGAGTAGAATTTATTGCTACTGGTGATGTTATTACATTACATGAACTTATCTCTTAAAACCAAATTGGCATAACTAATATAAACTTTTAAGTGAAAACTTTTACACCTATTGTAATGACATATTGTTTTTTATTAGGGTATGTTTCGATGTTTAACAGTTTGCAGAGTCGGCAAAAATAAATAAATTAAAAAATTAATAATTTACAGCTGTTAATGCAATAGTTAAATTTTGCTTAAGGGGTCGTCTACATATTACAATTTACCTCAACTTTATTTTTTTGAGTGGTTATACCCATTTTTGATTCAATATTCGAATTCATAAGATTAAGATGGTTCGGAAAAAGGTATGGTTTATATCTCTATCTATTACAAAAAAGTTACTAACGCTGGATCCTTTTTTAAAATTATAAACTAACTTATAAAGTTAAAACGAATGATATACATTTTTATAACGCACTGTAAAAAATTTTGTGTAAGAATAGACAACATTATTGAGGCAACTTACTTTCCACAACCATGTTGAGAAATGTTATCATTGATGCAGCTTACTTGCCAGAACCATGCTGAGAAATGTTACCAGTATAAATGTTACCAGTTGGGTATAACCAGAGTGGTTATACCCAACTATGCTGTTACACAGCTATAGTTGATAACATTTCTCAACATGGTTGTGGAAAGTAAGTTGCCTCAATAATGCTGTGTATTGTTACACAATTTTTTTTACAGTGTGTTATAAAAACCTATATTATCTGTATTATTTTTATAAGTTAAATAAAAGTACAATTTCAAATAAGGATTTTGAGAAAACTCACTTGGGTTTTTTCAAGTGGGCCTTATTAAAAAAAAAAAAAACTAATCCGGGTTTTTTCAGATCGGATAAAATCAAGCCAACGCTGTTTCGGGCATATAATTCCCACGTCGTTACACTAATATCTGGTATAAATATATTTTATTCAGTTTATTAAAATTTCTGGTTTACATCAAATTTGTCTCACCAGTGTTAGTATATGCCTTATATTATATATATTATTACATGCATATTATGTTAGTACATATTATTACATGCATATCATAAGGAATATGCTTTAAAATGTTACAACATTTTACAACTTTTTAAAAAATTTTAGCAATTTTAATATTTTTCTAGTAA
Source organism: Salticus scenicus (assembly GCA_963930645.1). Classification (NCBI taxonomy): domain Eukaryota; kingdom Metazoa; phylum Arthropoda; class Arachnida; order Araneae; family Salticidae; genus Salticus; species Salticus scenicus. The sequence continues at coordinate 372,999,652 of OZ005650.1, forward strand.
TATTACGATTACATAATTTTTTATAACATTTATCATCAATTATTAATGTTTAAAGAATGGGAATTTTTAATTAAATTTAACTTTTGTTCAACAGGTGGAGTCACTTGTATGCGGAACGGATGAAGAGACATACCTGAATGAATGTGAAATGAGAGTAGCAGCCTGTAGAAAAGCCCAATATGTCATGGTTGTTTCTAAAGGTCCCTGCGGTAAGATGAAACTACTGCAAACTTAGAATTTGTTATTATGATGATCACTTACCAAAATCTAAAAAATCCAAAATTTAAAAAAAAAAAAAAAAAATACGGGATTAGGCATTTTTCAAATTAAATTATTTACAAAAGAATTATTATTTATTAGTTTTCGTTCTATGTAATTGTCATCTTTGGAAGGAGAAAAACAAGTAACAATGGCTTAGTACTTTATAAAAGTAGAAAATACCTTCCATTTTTAATACTTTCCAACAAGGTTGAAAGGTGTTAATGTTTCAGTTTTTCTGTCTGTCTCTCTGTCTGACTGCGCTCTAACTCTCGTAAACATTCATGGAATTTCTCGAAAATGATTTATGTTATTCAAATTCACAATCAGATATTCCCTATTGAAAATGGAGTGAATATATCCACTAGTTTGTGTACAGGTACACCCAAAATTATTACAACGCATAGTGTTCATGAGAGATATTTCTATAAACCCTATTTTAATACCTGTACTTTGCATAAATTTTAATAAAACTCAAATATGTTATTCAAGTTCACTATCGGATGTTCCCTGCTGAAAATGGAGTAAATATCAGCACAGGGACACCCGAAAGGATTCCAAAGCATTGCGTTCTATGAGAGGGATTTCTATAAACCAAATTTTAATAACTTTACTTTGCACAAATCTTAATGAAATTAGAGATTTAAATGATTAGCATTAGATTTACAGGGCCACACAAAAATATTCAGTTACTCTATGGAATATTTGCTGAATTTGCATTTTACTTTACATTAAGCGTTTTTTAACACTTTATTTATTTATTTATTTATTTTTTTAATGATTAAGTATGAACATGTTTTAAATTTGTATATTGGTCTGTCCGACTCTCCATCTGTCTATCTGTTAGTCTGCCCGCCTCCAGCGTCCGTAAGTATTTTCAGATTTTTTCATATATGATGTGTACTATTCAAGTTTACTATGGAATATTTCTTATTTAAATTGACATTAATAGATCCTGTATACCTGTTTGTGTACATGGACACTCAAAAAGTGCCGATGCATAGCGCTTTAGGACAGATATTTAAATAAATCACATTAAAATAACTTTCTACTGTAAAAATCCTAAGGAAATTGAAATTTATTGTTAATATTCTAGAGTAATATTTTTTATAGAATGGGATATGGTTAACCTTGAGATTTACAGGACTGCACTAAAATGTTCAGATACATTAAATGCTGCATTTTCTTTTACGTTAAGCTTTTCTAACACTTTCCAAGGATGTTTAAGAGTGATTATGAATACATTTCGTCTATCTGTTTCTTTTTCAGTCTTTCTGTCTGTCCCTCGTGTGATAACGTAGGCAAAGGTCATTGAAAGTTATACGATACAGCAGTTGGATGGTGTCAATAATAATAATCAATGCGCAATGCATGATTTTTCGTTCGTTATTGTTTGTAAATTGCATTTTGCCCCCCCCCCCCTCTAAAGAAAAAAAAATGAAATAAAGAAAAAAAAGAAAAGAAAAGAAAATCTAAAATTTAACGTTGTTTATGAAACTTTAACAGGTCGTTTTATAATAAGATTGTGGGGGGGAAAAAAAACCCCTTTAGCTTAAGATTTTTAATTAATACAGACCACTTTCGCACTCAGAATTTATGCTAAGCTGAACAATTTTTATTTTTTATTTTAAATTATTTTAAATTATTTAATTTATTTATATATTCTTTTATTTTTATTTTATTTTTTTTGTATATGAAGACATTTCTTAGAAAACAAAATTATTGCTAAAAAGCTTTCAAAATTCATGCAACCTATTATTAATTATTGATAGAAAAAGCTATAGAGAAACGATGCAAATTTAAATAATTTAAATCCATTCAATTTATAAACCTTTTGCCTGAATTATGACTTTCTGAAAAACCTCTATTAAAAAGCCACCTTTTGTAGGATATGACTGGGCTGTTTTATTAGGTTTCATTCTAATTTTTTACGTAGAGATGCATTTTTTGAATACATAGAAATAATTTTCTTATTTCTTTGATCTACAGATCTGTGCCAAGGCGTTCATTGTAAGTATGGAGCACGATGTGAGGAAGGTAAATGTGTGTGTCCAACAGAATGTCCCGAGGCGGATGAGGTCGTCTGTGCAAATGATGGAACAACGTACCGTAATGAATGTGAAATGAGAAGCGCCGCCTGTCGTCATGATCAAGAACTTAATGTTCTATTTTACGGCGAATGTGATGAAGTCGGGGAAACGCAAGGTAAATTTATTTAAATATTAATATGCTAAGATTAAATGTTGAATATTAACTAAATTTTTATTTAAATCAAATATTGAAATTTAATAAATAAATATTTAATATCTAATAGTCATTAAGTTGCTATTGAACAGCTACAGATCAGTTTCATTCATTGAAAGAGGTTTAGTATATTGTGTATTTCTGCATATTTTATCAATATTATGCGACACAAACTATATGCATACAATATAAAATGCTAATGTGTAAAACGCATGCATAAAGATGGATATGTGTAAAACGGAAGTACCAGTCATATACAAAGCAAACTGAATTTAAAATAAAACCGAATTAATGAATCCGAACCTGTTTTGAAATTAAAGAAAGTTCCATTGCCCTAACACAAGGCCACGTTAATTTTTTGTAATCATTCTGTAATTTTAATTTAAAAAATGGTATGTACGAAGAATAATAAGCTGAAAATAGAGTTGAAAAATATGCAATCAAAACATATTTAAAAATAAATAAATAAAAATAAGAGTTTATTAATAATTTTTTTTAAATTATATTTAGTTTAAAAAATGTAGCACAAATTTGATAACTTAAATGATGATAACTTAACACCTTTATCTACTGACGGTACTTTAAAGTACCATTAGTTACAAAAGTGTATAAAATCGAATTCATGGAAGAAATGTCAAATGTATTTATAAGTTGGTTGGTTGGTTGTAGGATTTAAGGCCAATTGACTCCGGATGTGTCCTAGGCCTAGAGGGGGAATGCCCTCCGTGGGGGTCTTTCTAAGGGGTCCTAGCCCGTATTTACGCAAGTTTCGGAGGAAACCACGGAAAACTCCGAACGGCTAGGTCGATGAGCGCGCCCTGGGATCGAACCCGGCACCTCCCATCTACCAGCTTTGAGCGCAGAACCGCTCGGCCGCTGGTGGGCCAATGTATTTATAAGAATAGAACGTATATACCTCAGTTTAACCTCGCTACAAGACACTAGACGCTATCTGTAACCGTTTTTGTTCCAGAAAGGATTTTACAGATTTGCTGTTTTTGTTTGGCATTTTGTACAATCTTCATGTCTGTTATAATTAATGTTACAATTATGTTAATAATTATTTCCTACATTACCACAAGAATCTCTCATCAATCTTATAAAAAAATATAAGGAATATAAAATGTAAATACGTTTTACACTTTTTTAAGTTCCAATTATCAGTTTCGATTGGTACACTAAAGGACCATGTAATAAAATCCTTTTTAGTTACTTTGATGAGGTGATGTGCGTAATTTTTACAACAGACAAATTTATGAAATAGACTTAAGTAATTACTAAAAAATATGTTTCAAACGCGTTGTTTTGTAAAGTAGCAGATAAAGGGGTAATGCTATCATATACTAACGGTAAAGGGGTAATGCTATCATATACTATCATATATATATTATAATTTAACCTCTACTTAATAAAAAATGTAAAATTCCAGATGAACTTTTTAAGACATAATTATTGAAATTGAGTTTCTTTACTATTTACAATTTTTCGGAACATAATAAAATGACGCCGCCACGCATGGAAAATTTAAATAAACACATTGTTGAATTTTAAAGTAGTAAACGTAGTATCTGAAGAATATATTCGGTATCTAGCCATACATACTGAAGCACTAAAGAATGTTTAAAAAGTTTTAAAGGTGCAAGTAACAGAGACTGCAGTAATGGTAGGTCCTTAAGTAGAAGTGTTTTGATCATGAGAAAATGACAATATCCAAAGTAAACAAATTGATAATTATAAATTCTTTCTTCTTAATTTCGGAAAAGTGTTGATGAATTGAAAACAAAATTACAAGAATAGGCAAATACATTCAAGCAGTTTAATTTCATAAGCATGTTTTTATGTTATTGATTAACAAACTTCATTGGCAGTAAAATAAACTTAAATTATGAAATGTAACATAGTCAATCAAATGTCTAATTTCATTAGAATTAAAGTTTTAGATATTAATAACATAACTAGGAATGAAAAAAAAAAAATAAATAAATAAAATAAAATAAATAGTCAGCGAAACTCAAACCTGGTTTACAATAACACCAAATATTACAGGACTTTTAACGTCTTTTACAGCAAATTACAGAAATTTGTCGTTTGCCCATGCAGAATATTTTTTTTAGACAGTTATAACTGTATCATCAGTAGCCGCCTGGAATGAAACAAAATGAAAAACTCTCACATATAATAGGATGTAGTTATAAAAAGTGAAAAATTAAGAATTGAAATCGACTATAAATCCGTAGTGTACAAGAAGAATCCCTGCAAGATTTTCTTGTACAAGAAGTATCTGTGCAAGTTTTTATGTTATTTTATTTTATCGATTTATTTATTTATTTATTTTTGTGCAAGAAGTGTACAAGAAGAATCTTTATTAGAGTAAAAATCATGAAAATGAAATCACTCATAAGTTATAAAATAATTTTCCCTATTTGAAAGGAAATTAGCCATTGTGAGTAAAAGAACTAAAATATGTAGCACACAGATTTAGATTTTACTTACACACATGCACACATAAACGAAATTTTTTTCTTACATTACAATTTAATTTGTAAAACGGATAACACAATTTTTATTTGAATAACCTTTACGCTTTCAGATGAAGGATCTGGCATGGAAGCTGACTGCCATGAAAGAACGTGCCGATACGGTGGTGTGTGTGAATACGATTCAGAAGGTCTTCCATATTGTGCTTGCTCATTTCAGTGTCCTGTATTATTTGACCCTGTCTGTGGATCAGACGGTAGGCTTCATGACAACGAGTGTAAATTGAAGGAGGAAGCCTGTAAGCAACAGAAAAGTGTTATGGCGGTGCACATTGAAATGTGCGAAGGTGAGGAGGTATTTGTTAAAATTTGTTGCATTTCTCCTGTCATTATTATTATTTTTTTAATATTGTAAGTGTAATGTACAATGAAACTCGGAGAAAATATTAAATGTTTCATTTTCTTCTTAAAATAATATTAATAATAATAATAATTTTGCATAATTAAAATCTGGTGTGAAACAACCACACGACTTCCATTACTTACTTATTACACGTATTATATGCATTTTTTGGAGATAATATGATCAGAAGACATAAAATTGACCTAACAAATTAAACACTTAAAAATTTTCTGATAAGAGAAAGCTTATACACGTGTAAAGATATATAAAATAGATTTACATAGCGAATTTAAAAATAGTAAGAAGAAAAAAATCAGTTTAGCCATTTTTCGAAACTTTAATTTCCGACATCTAAAACTGATCTACCTGATCAGGATAATTCTTAATTTCCTTTTAATAACCACGTAATACATAAGAACGGATATCTAAAGTGGATATATGTAACAATTTTCAAGAAAATCATTAGAGCCATTTTTGAGATACCAGCTTTTGCCAAAACTTGGCAGATTTAATTATTGACCGGAAAGCAATAATTACATACAAAAGGATATTTAAAAGGCAGTTAATATGGCAAGTATGAAACAAATCCGTGCAGCCGTTTTTAAAGAAATGCACTTGCGAGGCATGAAATGGAGCTATTTATACAGGACGCCTATCAATTTTCCTGAACTAATCAACTATATCGTTCGAAAGGACATCTAATAGAGAGTAATTTTAGTTTAAAAAAAAAGACTAATCAAAATTTGCAAAGGTACTGTTACTTTATGTGCGTTTTATTACTTTTTACCAGCATTTTCAAAAGTAATTTTTTAAATAGTATTGTAGCATTAAAAATTCCATTTTTCTGTTTTCAAAATAATGGTAATAAAATATTAAAACACACTCAAGAATATATGCCAGCTTCAATTTCTGCATAAAGAAAAATAATTTTAAACTTTTTTTAAAAAACTCAATAGATTAACAAATAATGTAGTGTGGCACGTACATGAATTTCTCCTGCCCTGTTTTTTAATATTATAAAGACAGATTGCAGATTAAGGAGTAATATAACATGTATTGTTTGTGAACCTATGTTAAAAGAATTAAAACTAGGTTTATTAACAGCCTTATTTGATATTTAGTTTCGAAATGTTAAAGAGAAAAGAAGCTCTACACTAGTTGAATTTCTTTACAATAATCCTAAAGCTATTCCTCTGTGGTCCCAGGCCAAAGTAATTTCGACCCCTCGTGATTTTCAAGACCTTCTACTGACAGAAGCAATAAATATTATTAAATACAATAGAGTTATTAACTTTACGGCTGCTGCATCTCTATATAAAATATGGCACACGTTGTGCTTATGAGAGTACTGACGTTTTTCTTGAAATCCATTTTTTGAGTTTCTATTGTATGCCTCTAAGTTTTGGTTTCTTAGAGTAATATCGACATGTAAAGCTAATGTGACCTTTCTGGACCGTAACCTTGCCTCATAGCTGCATTTGACTTTTTAACTTCATTGACGGCTGTTATCGAGATTTCTAATCTTCCTGCTCGGGAGTTTGTGTGCGCTTCTACAAGTGTTTCTTTGCCATGTAGTTCTGGTGCGACTTTTTGTGAACTGGACCTTCTCTTTTCTAAAGGTACGTGGCCACACTACAAGATAGTTCCGGTGTGCTGAAAACTTTTTATGTGTCAACGTTTTCTACAGGACTTGCTGTGTCACCCTAATGTGACGCCAAGTGATCTTAAATGACTCATGATTTTTACAAGACTTATTATTTTGTAACTGTAACTGTATTGAACTTCTCCAGTATATAATGCTGTCTACCCTGCTGTTGATTAACAACACCTGAAGATACTATTTTAATAATAGCGAAAAGCTTTGTGATTGAATTTAATAAAAAAAATTATATACGTGTTTTAAAAGTAATTTTATACTTTATATGTTTACACTTTAAGTCATAAATTTAAACTTTCAGTAGTTTTTAATTTTAACTGAATTTAACTTCGTCCTATTATTTGAAAGAAACCGTTGGCTACAATACTCAGAAGTCGTTTTGCTTAAGCAGATATCACAGTAATAATGCACAGCAAACTAATCTAAACTTAAAAAGAAAAAAAAGAAAAAGAAAAGAAAGGTATATTTCATGAAATTGAAAGAAAAAAGCTATTCAAAACATTTGAAAGATTCTTGTCTAATGTTTATTTTATCCTTTTGATTATTAGTGACGCTTCACTTTCGTCATAAATTCGTTTAAAATTATTCAACATACGAGAGACTCACAAGGGAAGTATGAATGAGTAAAATTCCGATTTAAACCAAATCAATCTTAAATTAAAGAGCATGGTCGAAAACAAAGGATAGCGTTCAAATTTGCTGCAACAACTCCCCAGGGGGCTCACAGAAGCGTGGTGCTGTAGCAAGGTCTTGGATTCGTGTTTCTGCGTTCGAACCTCAACGGAACACTTACTTTTTTTTTTTTTTTTCCTTTCCCAAATATGCATATACAGATTTATATGCATACTTTTTAAAAATAAAATAAAGGAAAAAAATTAAGGAAGATAATTATTAAATTTAATTAAAAATATATTTAAATGTTTAATTAAATTATTAAAACATTTTTTTTTTTTTCAACTGAAAAAAAATATTTTTAATTTTTCTTTGTAATTTATATAAATGACGAGTTTAACAGAAAATAAATTTAATTTACACATTTTTTTTCTTTCCTAAAGTCTCAGTTAATTTTTTATCAATATTTTACGTCAAAGCCGCTAGTAGCAAATGATGATCGTCTGCTTTTAATTTTGTTATTCTTCGTACATAAAAATGAATAGTATTTCTATTAAATTATTAAAACATTTTATTTCAAGTGAAAAATGCTTTTAATTTTTCATTCTAAATTAAATAAATGAATAATTGAAAGAAAAATATCACCTTTATATATTTATTTATTTTTGCTTTATATAAATTCTTAATTAATATTTTTTGCCAACGCTGCTAAAGCATAAAGCGACTCCAAAAGCTGATCGTCTGCTTTTAATTGAATTATTTTTCATGCGGAAAAAGAAAGAACTTTTATTTACATAGTAGTTATTGTGATAAATTTTCGTTTATACGTTGCGCAAATAAATTGAAAAATGCTTATGTTTTGATCATTTTTTTATTTCCAATCATAGTCATTATTAACTTGACACTAAATTTGTAAATTTAAGCATATATATATATATTTTTTTTTCCCGTAAAGAGATAATTTTACCCTATATTCCTTAATAATATATTTGTATAGAGTATATTATTTTTAATTTCATAACTAAATTACATAATTATTTTCTCTAAAATCGTTCATTTATTTTAATATTTTGTTTTATTTCATTTATATATATACATTAAAAAAAAAAAAAAAAAAAAAAAAACGAGCAGTCGCCTGGGTTTGATCTCAAGACCTTTCGCACTGTAGTTGAATACTCTAACCACTGTTCCACACCGTCTTGCTAACGTAGTCTCTTTCGTAGGTTTTTAGAGAAACAACTAAAACTTTTAGGGTCGTTTTCTCGCTCCATGGGGGGTTGCTGCAGCAAATTTGTACGCTACCGTATGTTTTCGACCATGCTCTTTAATTTAAGCTCGGTTTTGTTTAAATCGGAATGTTACTCATTCATACTTCCCTTGTCAGTGCATATGGCGTTAAAATTCTAAAAGCGTAATATGTCATTGCCCTCTGTACAGCATTGAATGTACCGAAAGAATTGTTACTTATTAACGTTAAGGTTTGTCTCTTAAGAGACAAATAACTAACCTTGTCGACAGACAAATGCTCATGTTGTTCTACGGGAAATTTGTTTTATTATAATTGCTCATTACCTTATGTATTTTTTTTTTTTGTTCTGTTTTCCCGTTCAGAAAATTCACAATTCATCCTTTATCCTTTAAATTGGTAATTGATTTTCAAAAATGTATTTTTAAAATTTTTATCATTTCATTTTACAGATAAAAGATGCCCTTAGTGTTAATTTTTCGTATTTTTAAACACAAAAGTTAAATTAAAAAAAAAAAAAAAATTTTCTGAGAAAATAGTACCGATTTAACGGTTGAGACATTTTCTTAATGCAAAAGCGGAATGGAAATATATTAGTTAATAATTAATTCTGGAGATATATTTTCCCACAGAATAACCCACGCATCCAAATTATACCTCTGGGGCCTACAGAACGAGGGGAATCTTGCCCTTCGTCAAGGATCAAAATCGGGACCATCCTTGGGAGTGCGTCCCAGGCCGTCGTCAAAAATGCATTGCACAGTGCTAGTGCGGTGTCGCGAACCAACCAACCCAACGAACGAACCAACCTACAGAATAACATGGGCTTTAATTGTCGGCAAGGTGTTAGGTATTATACGATCTTAAACGATTAACGAGATTACATCAAAGCTACCTTTTTTTGAATCCCACAATCCATCATTCCTATTTACAATACCTGTAAGACTAAGTTGAATCAGGTAGAATTTTTGCATCCTATGAAATTCGATATAATTTCTTTAATTTGTACTCAGTTCCTTGTATTTTTATATATAATTGAACTGACATATAACAGGGCTTGTAGGTGCTTAAGACAATTTTTATTTTACAGAATTTCGGGAAGTTCCATGTGACGGAGAAGTGCCACTTTTCGATCCTGTCACCAACAAGGATTATTACTGCGGAGACGAAATCGGTGCTATACTGTGCCCACCAGGCAGCTACTGCCATAAATCAACTTCATTTGCGAAATGCTGTAGAGAAAGTAAGTTGAAACGCCATTTATTTTTAAAGATACCAGGTATGACATCACATTCACTTATTAACGTTATGTACTTCATCAATTCAATACAAATTTAGCGTAAAAAAAAGCACATATGCTCAAAGAAAGCATTTGATTAGAATTACAAAATACTTTTTTGAAGTTATTTTGCTATTTTAACACTTTGAATCACAAGATAATTATGCCCTTTCAATATCGACAACCACCGGAAAAGTTAATGCATTAAAAATTAGAAGAAATGAAATAAATGTTTATTATTTTTTTTTCTGCTTAGTTTTAAAAAACAACAATTTTTAAAAAAATTCCAAGATGAATCTTAGCAGTTGGGAATAAAAACTAGATGGTATACAGTCGGTCGAAAAATAAATTATTGAAGCACACATCCACACTTTTCACGTAATACTTTTTTTAGTTTGATCGCTAATTTTTATCATCAACTTACTATTTTATAAACAGTATAAGACTAAGATCATGATTCAACAAATATATACTTAACAAAACAGTATTACGTGCCCATCTTTTAAGTAGGAATTATTGCCAGTGCTTCAGTAATTTTGCTGCCGATTGTATAATACATACCTCTATGCTTCAAAGAGTTAAACCAAATTTTCATTAGAAGTAAAAAGTATCAGTCTTGTTATGACAACACTAGATATATTTTACAAAATTTCAATTAAATTTCTTTCCTTATATTAACAACTATTTCATTTAACTTTACATTTTTTTTATTTTTTTTAAACATATTTGTGAGTAAATAATCCGGTGTGTCACTCACACGACTTTCTCTTACCCTGAAATTTATTACTAAAAGTACAGATTGCATATTAAGGGTTAAGGTAACGAGTATTGTTATGTAAACCTATATTAAAACAATTCAAATTAATCTTCGGAACAGCTTTATTTGCCAAATAATTCAATGTGAGGAGGGGGGGGGGCTACCGCCACCCTCAACCCCCGTTTCGTTTTTGTATCTATATTTATATAGAATTCAAATCTGTTAATAAATTCAAAAAATCATTTAAAATTATTAAGACAACTTTCCCACGCATAATTCCATAAAACTTATCCGTAGCTGACGTAGCCGATCATAGCACATTGTAATATTATATTTGGTGTAAATTTCTCATTTTATGGTTGATCGAATAAATCAAATAAATAAAGAAAATAACGTGAAAGAAAATATTATGTACACTACGTACAGTGTTTTTCATATGTAACTGGGATTCAAATATAAAATGGCTACTTCAATTTTTTCGATACTATCCGTTTCGAAACTGTCATCTGATAAGCACCCAAATGGAAGCCCACTGGTAAGCTGTTGTCACAGGCAATAGGGACAGACACCCGAGAGTCCGCGAATGAGTGGGTCGCTGCGAAGGCAGCGGGGAACCAAAGCGGGCTTTAAAGCAATTTTATGATTTTTTTAAATTTTATTTTTGTTTGTAAAGCGATATAGAAAAGAGTTTCCTTTAAATATAGTGACCAGCCAAGTGAGAAAAGCCTTCATTGATTCACTACCTTCATTGATTTCATGAATTAAAAAATGGTTTCGTTAACAAACTTTGATCTATTGGCACGCAGGCAGCATCAGGCCGAGTTTTGTACATTTCGAGTTTGATTTTGAAATTTTTCCCGCATTCGGAATTCGGTTCTTTCCCGAACCGGAGCTTTGCTAGTATAGTAATAAAGCACTTACATTAACAAATAAAAAAGAATATTATGGCTTAAATATTAACAGCCCTGATTATCTTCTGTATGTTATTTACACATCACATGGTGCACATAAATATAATTGTATATTGATAACACACGACACAATCTAAAGTGCACTTACATCAATTTTCAAGTATTGTCGCATTATACTCTAGTTCTTTTGTGTAGGCCCGTAAACGAACAGAGAATGATTTCCTACCATATTCTACATGAGACATGTTTTTACGCATATAAAAAATATATTTTCATTTAATTTGGTTTAGTGCAGTCTATAGATGTTAAACTCTACTTTCCTGCAATTTCCTCCATAGACGAAATGTATTTTAATCTTGAGTGTCCCTGTACATGAACCATTTGCTTGATCTCAACAAAAAGTTTAGTGTAGCATTCCTATATGATACAAATTTAGAATACCAAGTTTGAACTTTCTGCTACAATATTTTTGAGATATGCTGACAATAGACAGACACACAGACGCATACACTGACCAACTGCTAAAAACATGATTTTTTTATTCAAGGGTCCTCAACACGTGAAAATATAACAAAAATTCCATTTCGAAAATTTGACCCAAAAACAATACTTTCTCTACCTTATGAGTAAGAGAAAGTAAAAACGATTATTTTTCAGAAAAACAAAACATTTATGTTAGAATTTTTAAAAAAAACTGTGAATCTAATTCAAAATTATATTGGAACACTTTTAGACAAAAAATTTTGCTGTGCAGACTGTTGTAAAATTTTTATTGTGCATTTTTTTTTCTGGTTAAACAAAACTTATCACTGAGTGTAAGAAAGACCATATTGTGGTGTTTCTACATCAACGTATCCTAAGTGTTAGCCTAATGGCTATTCATATAATGACATCACACAAAATACGCGTTCCTGTGAATTGTAACAACCAATGAAAGAGCTGCATAATTCCCTGTACGTTGGTTCACTCTAAAATTGAGTCAGTTTTAAAAATTTAATCGTATGTGTTGGATGTCTATGTTTGGTGTAATTGTTTATTTGAATTTGGTTTAAAAAAATGTGTAAAAATGAAAGAAAGGATTCTGGTCCTAATTGTCTGCTCACGAATTTCGTACTGCCAATATACAATATATATTTTCTATATTTCCCATGCATATACATCGTTGATCATTTCTTGTATCTTACTTTTCAAGATTTCATAGCTACAAGCTTCGAGATGAGTAGTAAAACAAGGCCAAGTGAGTGAGTAGTATTTTACGTCACACTAGTGCTACAGTATGGGTAATTGGCAACAGTCTGGGACTCATCCCTAAGGTAGTCCCGTGACATGACATCACAATTTTTATACTCCACGGAGGGGAACTCAAGTGAGATACGCGAAATCTTTATAACAGTTCAGTTCTTAATATGCAAGAAATGGAGATACGACTGTTCGTGGGATTTATTCAGAACCTCTAGCTAATGTCATAGGTGACTTATTCAAAATTTGAATTTCGTGACATGGTAAACGATATACATTATAATTAGCTGAATTTTTCCTATTCTCAGAAATAAAGGATAAAACGAGAAGAGTTACATCTATAAAACACGCATTTTATATTAAAGATAGAAATTATTTTAATTCTCACAATGTTAATTTTTCTTTACTCAAAAATTATTCCAAAACATTTCTTAACTATCAAAAGGAAAAACGAACTACAAAAACCATCTGATAAAATACGCGAAACTTCATCATTAAATGATGCTGACGGAATGTTAAATAGCTTAAAAAGAAAAGTATTTTCTGTAAAGAATCATTAAAGGAATCAAATACGCTATGGTGTATTCACAAGGTTTCTGCTAAAATCTGAATTCATAAAGCACGTAAGATTTTAAATATTTTATTCGTGATGTTATTAGTTAATAAACATTTTCATAACGAATTAAATAATCTTATCAGTACATTCATTTGTGTGGTCTCATGAATCCAATTTCGTATATCATTCACTTACATGTCTATTCGTCTATTAAAATTCAGTTTTGATATTCTTAATTTTATCAATGATTTTGAGCATGAAACGATAGATATTTAATTGTTCTGCATTTTAATAAATAGCTTGTGTTAGGAATATCTTAATAAACTGTTTCTACATCTAATTATTTTTTATTTTGTTGTAGTGATATTAATCAAGACATGCTCCGAGTCGACATTTGGTTGCTGCCCAGATGGGAAAACAGCAGCTCAAGGAATTAACGATGCAGGATGTCCAAGTAAGGAATTACACTTTATTGCAAATATATATACAACATACACACCAAGAAAAATATGAGTCACATCTACAAACCTTAGCAAGCAAATTTGGTTCGGCGAATTATGCAAATGATCAGAATATATCCTCAGTGAAAACTGTGGCAATACAACGCAAGTATGAGTAGTCACGTATGAATATATGTGATTACATTTTAAAAACAATTGATACACGCCGCGATGGACAGATGTAGTCAAACTGATAGGTAAATAACATGGCATTACCACAAAATGTGACTTAGAGATGTACTAAACTCCGTTGTAAGCAATTATCCAACTTAAAGAGGGACCGCATCATAGGTCTCCGTGAAATGGGTTAATACAACAGACAGATCATCAGTATAATGAGCGATGCAATGTGGAAGTTTGCCGGTGTTGAATCATTTCCTCAAAGAAGGCACAAAAGAGGTAATAGTGGCTCAAGACGTCTCCGACCAAAATCGCGCAATGAAGAAAGCTGCTATGTCCACTCCAACGGTGATTCAATCAAAAATTCAACGTATTTTACTAGCTCGTAGGAATATGTTTGTTGGTTCGTTGTAGGATTTAAGGCCGATTGACTACGCTCGGGCCCTAGGCCTATAGGTGGAAAGCCCTCTGTGAGGGCTTTCTAAGGGACCTAGCCCGTACTTAAGCGAGTTTCAGAGCAAACCGCGGGAAACTCCGAACGGCTAGGTCAATGTGCGTTACCTGGGGTCGAACGAGGCATCTCCCATCTACCAGCTTTGAACGCAGAATCACTCGGCCGCTGGTGGGCCTCATAGGAATATATTGAAATATGCCATTCAGAAACGATTAGAAAAGACTGGGTGTTGATGGATCGACGATCATTATGACAATACTCTCCCCTCTTTCCGTATTTAATGTCATCTTGCATAATGCAGCAAAAAAAAAAAAAAAAAAAAAAAAAGAATAACTACCGAAGGGAGGAATGTAATCTTTAGCGGAAACTCTCATTTTTCTTTCGATGTTGATTATCGTCGTATACTTGTGGGGTAAGAGGAATGAATGGTCAAATCAAACTGTTTGACCTGGCAATTGCTGTATGTCTCTTAGTAACGGTCAAATCAAACAATAGTTTCAAAGAGACATATGGCTATCGCATCGGGTGTGACAATTAGAAACTGATTTCTTAGAATAGCCAATCAACTTTAGCCGTGTTACGACGGACTCTCCTAGCTCAGAAATGCAACGGATCTTTCACTAAACTAACATTTTTGGGGCATGTTGGATAGGAGTTTCGGCCGTCTAGAAGTACTATCGAACTAGTTTAGCAGTTGCTGAAATTTTGCCAGGATCTATTATAATGGACGACTTCCATCTCTAACGTCTTTCTACGTCACGATGACGATTTTCTTTCATTTTATCCCACAAGCAGTGTGGTTGTAGTTAACCATAGTACAAATTTTTCTCACAAACATTCGAAGCCCCACCTCGTGTGAACCATCTATTGAATATCAACTACTTAATCGACATCATTACCCAACAATTGTCTGTTTGTATTGGTGACAGCAGTAGTTTCTAGTTGCCATTTTTTCCGGATGTATATATCATTTGTAAATAGATTGTATTATGAAGCATAAATTTTCATTTATTTTTTTTTTCTTCCAATACTGTTAAACGCTACCAAAATGTTTTTAAAACATTTTTTTTTTTCAATTGACTTTTTCCGTTTCTATCTTCCTTTCGACAAGCATCTTTGTAAAAATAGACTCTTTATTTTATTTTATTTTATTATTTTTTTTAAAACATAAGAATTTCACGTGGAGATTTGGGGATCAAGATATTTACCAATGGGATGCTCTCTTTGCGGGTCTTTGTAAAGAGTCCAAGCCTGTTTTTAATCGAGTTTAGAAAAAACCAGGAAAATCTCCAAACGTCAAAGCCACTAATTAGGCAATATTTTACGTGCAACATTCAATGATGATATTTTAAAACTTTGATTACGAATTTCAAGTTTCACTGGATACAGAAATTGGATTTTACAATTTATCTTAAATACAAATATTATAAAAACTTTTATATAACACTTTTTTTTTTTTTTTACACAATACATTTAAAATTGCATATCTTTCAATTATATTTTAGTAACTGACGGAACCTTTCTAAGACAACACTCATTATATTTGCTTATAATAACTTCATCTCGTTCACGATAGAAAATGTTTAATATTATTTGCATGATACATGAGTTTCTTTTCTTTCTATGATAGAGATGTTCTTAATAAAATTATTTTTGAAATCTCTGTTGGTCTTTTATATTTACCATTCACATGTTTCATAAAATGCTTAAACCATTGCTAAGTCAATTTATGGTTAAAATTAAAGCAAAGTAAATAAACAGCGTTAAGAAAAGCACAAGTTTATATATATATATGTATATTTGTACATACATATTATACATATATATAAATATATATATATATATATATATATAATAAAGCTATCAAACGACCTTCAGAAACATCTAAAGTTTCTTAATTAGGGCTAATGTATTGGGAAAAAAGGATGAAAAACATGAAACAAATTGTAAAATATGAAAGGGAGGAGATTAAAATTAAAACTCATAGCTTGTTATGCATCGACAGGCAAACGTCGTCTGTATCACGCTTGTTTGATTACTACTTAAATTTCATTCCTAGAAAAAATTTTCATCTAGCTGATGATGTGGGTTTCAAATGCCTTTTTTCTTTTTCTTTTATCACTTGGTTAAATAAATTAGCAATTAATGATAAATAAAACAGAATAATTATTGTATATCTTGGTAGGTGTGTGTAACTGTAATAAGTTGGGATCCTATGGACTTACTTGCGAGCCGTCTACAAAGCAATGCTTCTGTAAACCTGGAGTCGGTGGACCCAGATGTGACCGCTGTGAGCCTGGATATTGGGGCCTTCACAAACTAACAGAAGAAAGCAGTGATGGTTGCTCCCGTAAGTATTTCCTTAAAGAAAAATTCATCAATCAAAAATAGTATAAAAATTGCTTGTTTAGTGCCATTTAAATAATGCAACAGTTCTAAATAAACTAAATGTTTTAATAAAAATCTTTTTTAGGTGGCTTTTGTTACTAAATTATCTTAGCATATTTCAATTTTGAAGAACGAAACGCAAAAACAGTAAAAAAAAAAAAAAAAAACACTTTTTGTTTTCAAATTATTTTAAGACAGGCAGTGCTTTTTTTTTCGGCAGCAATTTTTTTTTTTTTTTTTTTTTTTTTTTTTTTTTTTGGCAATGTTGGAAAAAAAAAAAAGTTTCTACAAATTTTTGAGGGGGACACTGAATTAAAAAGCATAAGAGGGAAAAGCAACCAGGCCTGAATGAGACTTCCGCTTTATACATACAGTCAAAGTAATTACCCTAGAGAAACAGAATGATTTATAAGACTGATAAACAATAAAAATACAACGTTTGATTACGTCATAAAAATGACGCTTCTACCCAAGAGCAAAATCTCAGAATTAACCGTTTCGTTTAAAGTTGAATTTCCTGAGTTTCTAGTTTCATTCTGATTTATAGATTCGGACAAACATGAAAACTTTCTCCAAAACTTCTTCTAGTAACTTGAAAAGGTGACTTTTGGCAATTAAAATTTGTTGCCTAATTTCATACTGCCGGTACCGGATAGGACGATTTTCCCAGAAATATGGCAGCCATGCCATATTTTGGGCAGAGCTGCTAGAAGAGTCCATCCAAATGGTCCGCCGAATAAAAATACTTTCTTCCTTTCAATTTTGTAGGTTGTCAGAGAAATGGTACACATCGTGGTATCAAATAAAAGCTATGTGTATAGCTCTACATACGATTTTAATGTTAAATATATTTACAACATGAAGTTTGTCTAAAACTGTAATGCATTTTTTAAAATTATTATTAATCTTTAGGTACATTGCATAAATTTCTTTCTTCAATGTGAATAGAATTTTTATAATTTTCGAATTTTTACTTCATGGCTATTTATATAACAAAGCCCAGGAACCGGTTGTTTTCCAAGCAAAGAAATCTCTAATTGAGGTTAAAATGAATATCTAAATAATAGTAATAATAATGTTTTATGTGTTCGGTCAAACAAAATAATTCAGATGCATTACGGATTATCAGTGAAACTTTTGGTAATATAGTTTTGATTGTGTTAAATATTTTTTCATTAATATAATGAAGTTTAGAAATTTTCATTTCGGTCATATAATCTTTAGCACAAATTACATTTTTTAATGCACAGACAAACAAATTATTAATATTATTAAGTATTTTGTAACATTATATCTCAGCAGTAACTATAAAATATTTTTATGATTTGATTTATAAAAAAAAAAAAAAAAAAGAGAAAAGAAAAAAGAAAAAATAAGAAAAGAAAAAAATGTAAAGAACGGTAAACGCGTATTTTAGTATGAGTATTTTAAATACTTCTATTTATATTAGAGTATTGTTTTAACCACACAACTAAAATTTTTCCCTGAATTGTATGTTTTAAAAGTTGTTTTTCACAAAACTGTATGATGTCAAAGAAAAAATATAAAAATTTTCAATTTGAATTTGAAAACAAAATTGAAATACTAAAATCCTTAGATTTAATAGGAATAAGAAAAAGATAGAAATATCATTACGAGGAATGGTATTCAGATTTTTATCGCTTTTTCTGCCAAAGCGAATTTCTATTATTTTCGAAATAAATATCATTTGCTTTTTTATTTGAAGTACTATATTTTAAATTGTTTATAAAATCTCAAGGAATTTCTTGACATTCTTTTTTTTAAAGGAATACTTAAAGAATCACACAAATCACAGACTGGTTAAAAAGATTGTGTGTTTGTTTTCGAAAAATAATTTTTTCGCTTAGTACAGCCTTTCAATTTTCATTTTGAGATATTTAGGAATAACAAACAATTTTACTTCAATATTTATTAATTTGTATTAATTTGATAAATGTTTCAAATTTATTTCCCTTTTTCACTTTATTCTCGAGAAAAAAAGTTAATTAAATTTTTGGAAATTTTCGATTTCTGGTTTTAGACATACTTACACGTTTGGAAATAACTAGAAATATAGAATTGTAATCACTTCCTCATTTAGATGTACAGAATGTTTTATTCTATCTCAAACAAGTATTTTGCTCATTATTTTTACGATAGTGAAAAAAGTAAATAAAATGAAATAATATACTCAGAAATGAGGAACTACTCGAGAATATCTTTAGAGCATTTTCAATTCCTCTCTGTAAATCCCAAGTATACTGGGATTCACATGATTATCCCTTAAAAGATTTGGGTCTTTACAAAGAGTCCACAGTCTAAAAATTTACTACATTTTCAAAATTACGGAAAATGTAAGTTCAACTATAGAAGCTATATGAAAATATTCCATAATATTTAATTGAAAATTTCTCGTATTTTCATTTATTTTCATTTATTATTATTATTATTATTATTATTATTTTACAGTGAAAAAATTAAAACTTTTTTTTATCTTACTTTCAGCTTGTGCGTGCAATCTATATGGTTCTGTCAGGGATGATTGTGAGCAAATGACTGGACGTTGCGTTTGCAAGCAAGGGATTTCCGGAATGAAATGCGATGTGTGTCCAGTAGGCACGGTTCTAGGCGCCGACGGATGCATGGACGGTAAGTTCGAATTCAATACGGGATAAAACATTACAATTCTGGGAAGAAGAATCAATTACTATTTTTATTTTCTGTCACTACGTCTTAAAACTAATCTACAGGTCAGGATTCTCAATGCCAAGTAAACTTATATAAACTTATATATCTCAATGTCAAGTATTACTTATTATTAAGCAGTTCAGTTTAAATTAGTCATATTATCTCATTCTGTATATATATATACATGTGTGTAAGATTAATTCGTTTAATAATGAAGTTTATTTCTGCATGACATTCCGTTAATAGTTGCTCTCTATATACCCAATATGAGTATGACACAATCGAAAATTCCCATCTTTAAATTGCCATGTATAATACAAAACGTATTTCTTTTTAATAGAAAACGGGATTATTTTACTTAGTTATGTAAACTAAATAATTAATCAACCAAAAAACTGCATAGGATTTTCGTACTCATTTTTTATAAATTTTTAGTTTCTGAAACCAAAAAGGTATGTGTTACGTTTTGGATTTTCAAAGTAATACATAAAATGAAAACGAATGATTTCCATAATTTTTATAAATATAAATTTACATAATCATTTTTTTTTTTTTTTTTAATAAATTTGATAATTTATCTACTGTCAAATAGTTCCCTTTGCAAGATTTTTGATATACGGAACAAGATTATGTATAAAATTACGCGTTTATTATTAAAATTTCAAAAGTCAGTTAAATTTTCACAATATTTATTTATTTTTTTATAAAAAATTGTCAAATCCAATTACTTTTTTTTTCTCATATGATTCAGAATTAAATCTATCGCATGCGATTTCTTTTCTTTTCTATTTCTACCGTACATAAAATAAATGTTAGGACGATTAGAACAAAAGATTTTAACAAAGGCATTTCTCTTAACTCCAGAATCCATTGCTCAACCTGTAAGTGGTTCTTGTGACGACCTTTTCTGTTTCCATGGAGCGGTCTGCAGAGAAAAGGAAGGTGATATGGCTCAGTGTGTCTGTGAACATTTCTGCTCCCAGGATGACCACATCAGTGAGCCAGTTTGTGCCTCCGATGGTAACACTTACAGCTCCGAGTGCCAGATGAAACTGTTTGCCTGCCGATACCAAAAAGAAATGGTTGTCTTCAGGGATGGACCTTGTGAGAAAAGTGAGTGGTAACAGTAAGTTCTTAATTTTTTACCTTATTCCGTGATTTTGACATGGGAAGATACTTGGTCTTTTGAATTTCATAATTCCTCAATACACTAGTTGAGTAGAGATGATTTCCGTTAGAATAAGGGTAATCAAATACCACAAATTGGAGTAAGTCTTTGGGAGCTTATAACACCTTGCTTAGTTTTCTAAAGAAACAAGATGTGATGGCATCTGGTCACAGCACCTAGAATACATGGTGTGGAAAGCGACCAGCAAATCAGTGCCCTAAAGATTAAGCCTGTTACCAGAGGTCAGTATGATCGAGTTTATAGTTTGAAAAACCGAAACTAATGTATTTATGTGCTTAGAACACGGGACAGAGTAGATGAAACTACGAAAATCCAATCAACTCTTATCTAATGCTTACGATTTGAGCAAAAATTTCGGTGGCAGCGCTATCTGGGAGGCTTAAATTTTTTTAGCAGTATTTTATTCATTTGGTCATAAGCGTTTGGCCCACTGTATACTCTAGGCACTGCAACCTGGTCTTCATTCATTTGTGCTACACCGCTGTTCGTTTTGTTCGCAATTTACCAAGCTACAAAATCAGAACAGCAATACATTCCAGAGTAGATAATATTGATGATGACATGTTTCCCGACTTGTATTAATGTTTTATGGTTGACTTTAATACAATCAACCAAACAATCTTTGACAAATTATATGTATATCCGGAGTAAACTAAGCTTTGTAAATGCCGTAAAATTATATGGAGGAAATCAGAGAGTTCACACGATAAGAAAACTTAAAACTATTCACTGGTCGAGAGTTGTTCTTATTAAAATTTCTTGTACCGCCTTTTCAGTACACCTAAAATAATATCCATGCAAAAGTAAATGTTTTTCATACTCAGAATTATGGCAATTTTAAGAGATGATGTTTAAAATCTTTATTTATTATTAACTACTTAAAATAAGAAATCAGTCTACAAATTTGGCTATTTTTCTCTCAATAGAAGGCCTAAAAATAGACTATTCTAAACTATGGTTTTTTTTTGGTAATAGTTTAATCAACTGGCACAAAATACAATAGAAATAGGAAAGGAACTTCAAAACACTATAATGCGTTTCGAAAGATTGCATTTTTTGAAATAATGAATTCGTGAATATTTTGTACTTTCTCTATTTTTAATGTATTTACGTGTGCGATATTTCAAAAATATCTGTCTTTAGATCCACATTAAAATATTTTTGTGATAAATAAATTGTCGAATTGTAAAAACATTTTCCATTTAGTTAGACCTAGACATAGATTGGCATACATTTTAGATTTTAGTTTATATCATATAACATGTTGCGCCGCCATGTTGCATATTACACGATTTACCTAATAAAAAATCTTAGTCGGTATGGCTTAACACTTAACCAGACTTGGCATATAAGACGATTATTATTAAGTAAGGCGTTCATTCTGATTTAGTGCGTATATTCCAATACCTAGCACAGTTATGATTTCTTTTTATATTTTATTGTATGACAATTAGTAACCCAAAAAGTGATACGTAAAACTCCCTCTCATTATATATATAAACTCATTTAATTTTATTTACAAATCAATCAATAGAGCGTGCTATTATGTTTTTTAAAGCAAGCATTAAAGTTGTTTTTGTATTTTGTTGAATAAATTTTAGCCTTTAGTTGCTTTTAATACTCACAAAAAGGACTAAACAACAAACACTTCGTAAATTAACTTTATTTTACTAATAACGTAGAATAAAGTTTTGTAATAGCCGTAACATTAAGTTTGACACGTTAAAACTAATCTATGTTTTGCTTTATGTCACAAATGTGCAACGATTAGGCATCTGAGATTTTATTCTTATTTCTTTTTGAAGTGAAATATTTAAATCTGTTGTTACTTAAAATTCAAATATCATAGCTATTTCTACCAGAAAAAGTCTTATTATATATATTTTAACATTTTCTCTTTTTGATGAAAGAAAATGATTATCAAGAATTTTTTAGGTAACTTACAATATACGTTGGTGTTTAGAGATAATAATAGCAAAATATTCTGGAGGTAGGTGCATTTAAAAAATAAAGCAAAGAAAAAGAATATATACATAGTCGAATAATCTCCTCCTTTAATATTGTCCAATAATTTTTGGGCATTAAACGATAAATGTGAACTTGAAATTTAAATATCATTTATATATCATTTAAATATCTTAAGTATGATGTTTCTAGAAAGAGTTTTTTAACTATAAGATCATGAATATATTTCCTATATCATACTGATGTTGTTTAATATGATGTTGTTAAATGAATAAATGTTACTGATTTAAATATCATAAAGTTAAATCTTAAGTATGATATTTCTAGAAGGAAATATTTTTATATAAGATCATGAGTAAATTTTCTACGTTATACTAATGTTGTTTAATAAGATGTTGTTGAGCGAATGAAATGTTACTGATGTTGTTAAATAAGATTTCATTGTTTTAGAGACAGACTATAATAAAATATCCACTATGAAAACCTCTCACAGCTGAACCGGGAAAGTGACTGACATAGGAAATACGTTAAAGAAATTAATAATATTATGGTTTTAAAAGTGTCTACTGAGTGGTGCTTTGCATAGAAAACTCGCAAATTTAAGAACTGAAATGGCCAACATAGAACCAAAAGTTAATTAATAAGTGGATAAAATGTTTAATCATTCTCTATGAGTCCCTCTCCCTTTTTTAATATATTTACCATTTTTTCATGAAAAGTGCCACTTAGTGATAATCTGTAACTAAATATTTATTTTTGAATTCCTTGAACGTTTCTCTTTAATCATTCATATACCAAATTTGGTGGTCCTCTTTTTCCCCATTTTAGTCGTAGAATGTTGTTCATAGCGGTAGTTTAATTGTGATCACCATGTTAAATACCATTTCCATAAAAAATAATAATTTTCAATATTACATTTTTACAGAAGGTGCCAAAAAATTAGAAAAAGAAGCCGAAATGCAAAAACAAGTTCATAAAGATAAAAAAGGTGATCTCTTGTTCACTCCACCCACCATATCACGGAGAAGCAGACACTTATTTAATAAAACATCCGCAAAGAATCACCACAGAAAAGAATATGGTAAGTGAATTATCACTTTTTTATTTATCTGTCTGTTTTTTATTTATCGTTCTGTCTATATATACAATGAAAATTTTGTCATCACGATAACTTCTGAAATATTACTCCAAATCGAACCAAATTTGGACAGCAAACTTATCTTATAAATATTTTGGACACGTTCGTTAACCAAGTTGCTCCGTCATTTTGTCGTGTAGGTCCCTTGAAAATTTCAAATTCGCATTGTAAAAAGCGTATATAAGGCCAGATTTCCTTGAATTTTGATGTATTCATAGACCATATAAGGGTCTCAACAAAGTTTATTAATGAACTTTATCCGCCGTTTTTAACTAAGTGGTGGATATCTTAAACCAAGCGGGACAATTTGAAATCAGGCTACCACTTGAAAGCTTATAATCATTATAACATTTTAAATACTGATTCCATTCAAACCAAAGTTTGACTGTGAACTTATCGTACAAATATCTTGGATGAGTTCACTGGAAAACTTGTTCCGACATTTTGTTTCTAAGTTACAGCTACTTGAAATCAGACTGCCATATCAAAATGTGCCATCACGATAACTTTTGAAATACTAAACTGATTCAAACCAAAATTGGATAATGTTAGTAAAAAGGTCCTTTCATTTAATCTTATCATCCAAAATGTCTTAATATTTATTCCTGTACATTTATATAATAAAAGTATATAAATCTTTATTAAAAGTAAAAATATAGTAAACAAAAATCTCACCTGTTTAAATTAACTTAGTAAGTTGAAATCAATTCAGTCCATCCTGCTTTGTTTATATCGTGACGGCAGCATCGCTCGTAGCGATCCTACTCTCTTGAAAGCCAGAAGAAAAAGACATAGTTTTTTCTTCCTGTAGTTGGCGGTGATTGTCTAGCGATCGCTGATCTTCGAGCTGCCGATCGCGTCACTTACCGTATCTTCGAGAATCTGCTTACAGCTAATCGTAGTATATAGATATACTGTAGAATCAACTAGAACTTTTCTCTTTCGGCATAAATATCAATGAAGTTGAGATATGATATAAAAGGACAGCTGGTTGCTTTTAGCTCGCCGTTATTTCTTATTATCGTCATTCTCGTTGGGTTTAATGGACGACTGAGTACCTGTTGGCCCCATGTGGTAGTATACTTTAAGTTTGCTTTTTATTTTGGTGAAGTAAAAATCTTGAAGGAAGTAAAAGAATTTATGTTGGTGAACTTTTATTTTCTTCAATTTTTTTTTTAAGAACTTTTACTTTCTTACAGCACAGAACGTCTAATTTTACTATCGGGTCATGAAGATATTGTTATTTATTATCATTTACTATTAAAGTTTATAACTTTAAGTAACTCGAATTACGTTTTTGGTATGATCTATTTTGAA
The DNA here is from genome assembly GCA_963930645.1 of Salticus scenicus. NCBI lineage: Eukaryota > Metazoa > Arthropoda > Arachnida > Araneae > Salticidae > Salticus > Salticus scenicus. Next base: position 373,025,050 of record OZ005650.1, read on the forward strand.
TTAATTTAGTAGTGAAACTATTTTTTTTATAAATCAAAATTTAACTATTGTATAGCTATACTTTTGTTATTTTTTTGTTTACATATGTTTTATTAGACTTTAGTAAAATTATTTGGGTAGTTAAAACTTGGTTATTATTATTTAACTTGACCTTGACGAGAAAATCCCTATTATCGATATACCGTATATGGAAGCTGAAATCCTAATGGACGACCACTTTCTCGAATTTTCCACACTTTTCTACAGGAGTATTTAAAGGAGCTGCTTTCTGCTGAGGCCTAGTGTGTGTGTCAGTCTATTTCGCCAATGCTTTCTTGCTATCGAAAGAGTCTAAGCTTCTTTGGTAATACAGTGGCATTGCTATATGTGTTAATGCTATGTAGTTTGTATTGTGGATTTGCTGTTGATACCTGTTAATTAAGCTGTGTTTATTGGCGGAATAGAAGCTGATACTCAGTTTATAGACCTGGAATTTTCTGTAAATAAAACTACTGAACTTTTGTAAGTTTCGCATTTCATTCTTGGACAACTCACGAACACCCCAAGTACGCAACATTTCTAGTGTGAGGAGTGGGGTTGTCTGTGAATGGTGATAACTAGAGCTATGAAGCAAGAAATGAAGAATCTTCTAGAAGGGTTAGCCGCCCAACTGAGTGGAATGAAAGATAGCCTGAGTCAAGAAATGAAAGAAATGAAGGCAGCACAGCAAAAGATGGAATCAGGATTGACCGAAGAAATGAAAGACAGTCTAGGTGGAGAAATTAAATCTAATCAAGAAGAAATGAAAAAAAAAAAAAAAAACTTTCATCAGTAAGGGACGATTTGGAAAACGTGAAAAAAGTGATAGAAAATAAATTCACAGTGGTTGAAAATAGAATGGATGAAGTTGAAGAGAAAGTTATGAAGATAGAAGGGAATTTTGGAAGAAAGGCTATGAAGATTGACGAAAATGTTGTGAAGGTAGAAGAGAGTATCATGAGGATGGAACAGAGTTTTGAAGAGAAAGTTAAAGAAAATGTTGATCAACAGCTGAAAGGAAGATTTTCAGAGATAGAAAGTGAATTTAAGACAGTGGAAGAAGATCTTCAGAGAAAAATAAACGAAGAGTGCAATGGGGAAGTGGGAAGTGTTAGGAGATGAATTGTAAAAGAAGATCCGTAGTCTGGAAGAGCAGTTAGCTGTCGTGCCCCAGGAAACTGAAAAGAGAGAAAAAAGAATCCAGAATCAAGACTATAACCGATACATCTTTTGCCTGAACGTAAGATTTTAGATTTTTAAGTGTATGCTTGAATAATAATTTATTTGACATGATTTCTTTTTGTCTGCAATATAAAACAATATTGCTTTGGACTGCAAAGCATATTTTAATATTAGTTAAACATTATTAAAATATGCTTTGAAAATACCTGTGATAGATTGTGATGTACTGGAAATTTCGTGAATTTATGTACACAAAACTGTTATGCAATTTATGCCATTTTTACTAAGAATATACCATAGGGAATTCGAATAACACATACATTATTTTCAATGCATTTTAAATACATCTACGGAATATACAGCGTGGACGGACAAGCAGACGAATGGAAAGTACCTTTTAAAAACACATAGCACAACAAAAAATGCACCTCCAGTAACTTTCAGTTACATCCCTCGGTGCATATGAATAGTTTTACGTGACCCTGTAGATTAATTATTATTGCTAATAATACATGTTCAGACATATTCAATAGAAAACATGCTTTTGTGTATATGATTAATATATGTTAATGTCATTAGATTTTAGGAGGTACAAAGATATTAAAATAAGATTTATAGAAATACCTCTCATAAAATGGAACTTATTGAAATTCTTTGAGTGTCTTTGTAAATGAACCAGCCGTACTATTTATACCATTTTAATCAGGACAAATGTTAAGAAATGTAGGAAATTTGAATTGTAAATTTTAAAGATTTAATTTTAAAGATTTTACTATTCAAGCCTCAGCAGGCTTGAAAAGTAAACTTGAAAAAAAAAAAAAAAAGAGCTTTAGTAAACGTGAATAGCATATATCAATTTGGGGATATTCTAAAAATATTTCTGGAAATTAGAGCGACTCAAGACAGACGAAAAGACAAACTGAAGTAAATAAACAGAAAGGCTAATTACTTTTCATAAACTTCAAGAAAATAATGTTCTACAAATTTCCATAGATTCATTAATAATAAATTAAGTGTCACACATGTCAAATTCGTGGCAGTTGACGTCCCTGGATTTAATAGATTTCATTCAGCTTAGAATCGTAGTCGTTTTATTATTTTTTCAATGCACAACATAAGCAATTCTTTCAAGCATTTCGAGAAAACAATAAACATTTAATAAAAGTATTCGCTGTTTAACCTTTTAAATCTTTTTTAAATCTTTATTTACATTATTTATTTATTTATTGTATTTATTATTATTATTATTATTATTATTATTATTTAATTTATCTTCGACTAGCAAAGAGAATAAAAATAGCATACTAGTCACACAAGAATCACGTAGATATTTACTTACAAATAATATTTTTTAATATATATTTTTTAAAATTGTTTTTAAAAAACTGTTATTCAGTTAGTAAATGATTTCTTTTTTAATTAAAAAAAATCTAGGTTAGCCTTTTTTTTTCTCAAATTTTTGTAAACACTCAATTCTTCCATACATATTTATTTATTTACATAGACATAATATATGTTCAAATAAAATCTATTCAGTATATATACCAAAGATCCATATACCGAATCATAGATAAATGCATCCACATTTGAACACATGCGTTATTTTTCAGAGTATTTTTCTTCTTTTGCACATTTTATTGTATATCTATTCTTCCTTATACATAAAATATCGCTTTTAAAAAATTTAAAATACATCTCTTTTACAATTTATCTATCTGCACTTTAAACATTTTCAACAGAAAATTAGTTTTACTTCTTCAAGGTGCTGAAAGGTTTTTGCATGACAACATATATTACATAAAAACCTGCCTTTCAAATTAGAGAATTTTGGAATGAGTCCAACTAGTCATGGAAGAAATACATAACAGACGTAAATAATTTATTACACAAAGCTCTTAATCTCCGCGCACGAAAATTACTCTAATTTGCAGATGATCCTAATAATAGTACTGGCATAAAAATAAAATAGTTTCTAGATTACTGCACGGTCTTATTTTACGAGTACATGGAATATAATTCGTGGTAGAACTTTTTTTTAGAGAAAAATATTTTCTTATTATTGATCACATCCATACATTGACATAGTATACATACATGTATTATAAACGTCTCCTTGCACAATCATTTATGTATACTTATGTATGAATATTTGCTATCGTTCAAAGTGAATGGTTAATTAAGATTTGAATAACATTAATTTATCCAAATTTCTAGATATTACATAGAAAAGAAGAAAGAGAAAAACAGTTTTTGAAAGAGAAAAATGCTTTTTCAAAGACAGTTTTTAAAGGATTCAAGTAATATATATTTTTAATTTAAGGTTTTAAATTTCGTTTGAATTATATCCCGAAGAATATATATATATATAAACTAGTATGTTGTGGCCACCACAGGACTTTCTTCTATATTTTCCTATACAAATTCACTCAGTAGCAATATTTAAAAAAAAAAAAAAAAAAAAAAAAAAAGTTGCGATTTTTTTTCCAAGTTTTTTTTTTTTTTGTTAAAAGTAAAAAAAAAATCAATTACTTTGTTTTAAATTATGACAGATTTATAATTCAACCATTCGTTTTCAAGGTATTGACGAGACCTTTCGAAAGATAACCATCTTGAAAATTTACCACCCCACGGCGGAGTACTTCTCTCCCCCCAGGGAGGGAAGCGATGTCCCCACATGAACATTTTTTTTTCCTAATTAACTACTACTATTACCAATAATTCACATTAATTTTGAAATCACAGGTTAAGAATAACTCTCATTATGTACATTTATACGAAATTTTGTCCTATACTGCCATGTTAAAAATTTAGAAAAAATACGATCACAGCGCCACCTTCTATATATATATATATATATATATATATATGTATATATATATATATATATATATATATATATAAAGAAAAGAAAAAAGAAAGAAAGAAAGAAAAAAAGAAAAAAAGAAATACTGTAGACATGAGATGTAAATCAAAAGAACTATTTTTTTTAATTTAACACAATTATCAAACTGGTTAAAATTAATGTCATAGTTACTTTGTTATAGTATTTATTTGAAAGGAATAAGAAAAAAAAAAATCTAGCATATTCGAATATTTATTTTGGGTAAAAATCACTTCGTATAATATTATAAAATGTATAAATAAATAACGGTACAATTTATTAAATATTTTTAATTTATAATCAAATCGTTAATTATTGTTCCTCAATATCGTGATTTTAGAATATAACATTCAAATCGTCTCATTTTACTACTGATGTTAAACTTTAAAATGTTAATTTAAATGGTATTATAATTTAAAAGACATTAATTTTTTTACATTTCTTTCTTTCTTTCTTTCTTTTTTTTTATCATGAACTAAAATAACAAACATGAGCATAATTATTAATACATTTCAAAATATTACTAATAAAAATTGCTTAATTTGTAAATTGCATGATTTATTTCCATTCTAAATAAATATATATTCATAATTTACTTAAGTATTAAAAAATTTGTACTGAATAGAAATATTTCAGCTTTTTTTCCCTATTTAAAAATAACTACTTGTCTTTAATCTTTTTTTTTTTTTTTTTTTTCCACAAGTTATCTCCGTACTATCATTTTATCTAAAAAAAAAAAGAAGATTAGAGCAATACTGTCAAAATAAAAACAAATGGCTTCCTTAAGAAAAACGAATTTACTTGTTCTTTACAATATAAACTCATTAAATTATGGTAATCCAACGTTTTCAAAATATGTTATATCATTTTCTCTAAGTGCCAAAATATACAAATTCAAAAAAGCAATTAAACTTTCACCATCGAATTTTAAATATTTTTTTTATTTTTGTTCGAAGTATAAAAGTCTTAAAATTCTTTCTTATTTCATCCATGTTCCAAATAATAAACTTTTCATTTGAATATTTTTCTTTATTTCCTTGTATTTACATACGCTACATCTTTCTCTATTCTGTTTTATTCTGAGAGAAAGCTTATATCGTGACTTAAAAGTATTAGAAGCTGGAATAGAAAAAAAAAAAAGTAAGTCAAACAGTTTATCCTGTTTTTAAATGTATTCTAATACACGTTTGTTTCAAAGTGAACATAAATTGCATGGAAACATAGCATTTATTTGAAAGGAAAGGAAAAAGTTAAAGAGAAGGAAAAAATATTTTCTTTTATGTAAACCTTATTCACTTTTACTTTAGAAGCACAATCCAACAGCTTAAGTTATTTAAACTTTATGAATGTAAATGCCTCTTTGCTTTGGAAAGAAGTACTTTAGAAAAACAAAATAGAAATACTTGTATAAATGCATTGCAATAAAATAGATAACTTGTAAAAATTTTTGTAATTCACTTTCATTTATGAGAGAAAAAAGACAGATTAGTACCTTATTATGTTCACACATCTATAGAATGAAATGAGTAATGAAATATTTTAATAAACACTTAAGAATAACAAGGTTTCCAGTCAGAAAGGCGACAGAGCGACCGTCGGTCGTCGCAAAGTCATTAAAAACTATCTCTAAAATTACGCATAGAATCCATAAATTTCTTGCCTAAAATATTTCCATTAATGTATTATTTTCTGTTTATTGTTATTCGAACGATGAATAAATAAATGAATAAAGATGAATTTATTTCGATATTTACAATATCTTGATAGAAAGTGTATATATAAATTTTAATCCACATATTTTATACAAATCTCAAACTCTATTTTCCATTTATTGTGTGCGTGTCTCTTTGGCAAACAACAATATTAGTTCAGCAGTTAACTCTTAAGTTTTTGTGTCATTAGCAGGATTCCCACAAATATAAATTTGATTACCAGAATTTTCAAATAAGTAATTATTTAAATAGATATCAACGTATAATTCAAATTTCCCTTTGAGAGAATCTTAATCAGTAGTATTGTCTGCCATGTTGCTTTTTTTTCCACATTGTATTCGTAATTACTTTTTTTCAGGATGAGCAAACGTCATTTTTAATTATTTGGATTTCAAACAATCTTTATGTATTTTTGCCATTTATGATATCTTTAAACAGCAATTTTACGGTGCATTTTTTTTTTTTTTTTTTTTTTTTTGCAAGTTATCAAAAATTGTCTTGTATAAAACATATCATTTAATTAATTACTGAAATTATTTTTTATGGCTTCCTGGTAATTATTATTAAAAAAAAAGACAGAAATATAGAGACGGTTTATATTTAGAATAACTTAAGTCTACGTGTTTGCACTGTTTCCTTATGAAAGGATTAATATGCGCAATAAAAATATGTATAGAAAGTGTGCATTATACTTGTCTATATTTATTTAACATTTTACGTTTTGGACCTTAAAATCACAATCTAAGTTGTCTTAAGGGCGTATCAGATTCAGCAACTTTAGAAACAACCAATTTTTGAGCCGACTTTAGCGCCGATTTTTCCTCGACGAAAACACCGTAGAGGTTACAATAGTCGGGTGAAAAGTTGGATGAAAGAAGACTAGCTTCTGACGCTTATCACTTTTCTTGGCGCGAATAAAATACGCAATGATTAGCGTTAAAATTCCCTTTCATTTGTGTAAAATATCGCATTATTATTTCCATTTGGATCTTTTTTACAACTATTGTCATAACGCCATACGAAAATAAAAACGATTAATTGAAAATTCTTATCATTTAACGGTAAAATAAACGTGCTTAACGATAATATTTCTTCTTCAAATCTCCACTTGAAACGATTCCCGTGTTCCGCCATCTTGGAAATATGACGTATTAAAATAGCGCATCCTGATTGGACGAATCCGAGGAGAAATTGAGTATACGGACAATTTTATCAAGGCAGCTCTGAAAAAGTTGGGCAACTTCGGTCTGCGCTATCACACTGGGAGTAGATACAATTTTTCCGAAAAATCGGCGCTAATCAGTGGTTGGCTCTAAAATCGCCTGTAAAGTCGTCGAGTCTGATACGCCCTTTATTAAACCAATATCTTTTGACTACTGGCGTTATCCCTAAGTATAACTGTAAATACACTAAAAGTTATGAGAAAAATGTAATTCGGGTGGACGAGAAAACAGTTTAAAAGCAAAGATTATGTATTTTTGTAAAACATGTGAAGCATGAGAAAGGTTATTAGGGGAACTACAGAGATTTGGATTATACAGATCTATTAGTTGAACTCTGTGGAAAGTTACTTGCAAATTTCGTAATTAAAATTGACTTTACAAATCTACCACAACAGTTCAACAAAACAATGTGAATTGGTGGAAAGAATCTTAAATATCTCGAATTTTCTATATAACATCACAATAAAGGGCTGACATTGGAACTTTAAATTCAAAATAAAGTGTTTTAAAAATCTTTCTTACTCCCATCATGTTAAAAATAATAAACTTTTTATTTCAATATATTTTTTTTATTCCTTTTATTTGCATACGTTAAATTTTTATCTGTTCTATTCTATTCTGAGACAAAGGGTATATCGTAATTTAAACGTATTAGAAGCTATAATGAAAGAAAAAAGTAAAATAGTTAATCCTATTTTTAAATATATTCTAATATGCGTTTGAAAGTGAACATGAATTGCTTTGAAACATAGAGTTTATTTGAAATGAAAGGGAAAACTTAAGAATAAGGGGGAAAAATGTATAAAAATATCATTCACTTTTATTTTCGAAATGCGATCCAGCAGCTTAAGTTTTTTAAACTTTAGAAATGTATATATATTGTTTTAAGAATTTAGAACAGAGTAGAAAAATTTGCATAAATTTGTTGCAGAAGATGAGATATTCAGAAATGCTTTGAGTAATTTGTATTCATTTAAGACAAAAAGAATAAAGATTAGTAGCTTAAGTGAATGCGTTTACAGTAAAATGATGAATAACGGAATTTTCTATGAAATGCTTTACTGTAATTATGCATTTTTGCATATGGGAAGGAAGTCATCACACATGCTAATTTAATTATTCTTTCTTTTAATAACTTTGATAATTAACTATTATATTTTTATTTAATGAAATATTATATTAAAAGAATATTGTACTTCTAAAATTATCCGTTTGTTATTTAAACAAAAATTACACTGCTGTCTCTATAAATAAATATTTTAATTTTAATAGCATTCTATTATTTAATCTATTCAAAAAATCTTTTTGAAATTCTAAACGTATTCTTTAAAAATTAATAATTTAATCCTCTTTAAATGCATTAATTATTAAATAAATTGCTATTTTATGAAATCTATCTTTAGCATTTAAAACATTCTTATATACGCTGTTCTCATTTTCACAGTCCTTATTCTATTAACTGCAATATATTCTTTTAAACTACGCAAGATTCTTTCATTATAGCCAAAATTACTGAATATGTGTCATTTTCAACATTATTATGGTCATTTTATTTTCTAAATTAAGTTAGATTGCAATTTTTCAGACCGAAAGACTCCTATCGACAGTCGATATTTTTGGCGAAAAGAATTGACAATAATAATTAGTTTGTTTTTTACAACGGCATTTCAGAATTCAAAATTTTCCATTTATTCATTCAAGAAATAAATAAAAACCTTGCTGCGTAGTTTACGTGTTACAAGACATCTTTGGCGTAATCTTTACTTTCCGAACACTATAGTGAGGAAAGTATTGTAATCATGTCAAAAATCCGAATTGGAGATTTTGATGTTTCTATACGTTTTAAGGTTCAATGAGTCCGTTTTCACTATTTTTGCGATGATATATGTATGTGTGTGTGTATGTATGTGTGTATGTATGTGTGTATGTCTGTGTGTATGTATGTGTGTATGTGTGTGTGTATGTCTGTGAGTGAACACGCTAACGTCTAAACGCTTTGTTCGAATAAGCTGAAATTTGGTACGTATATTGTAAGTCACCATAGTACGAACCCTATAGATTTTGGTGAATCTAGCACTTATAGTTTTTTTACAGGGACACAAAGAAAAATTCTTTATCATTATGACCTATGGGATCAAAATCTTAAAAGTGCGATAGCATCTAAACGCCTTATTCAATTGAGCAAAAAATTTATACACATATTATAGGTCACAGATATTCAATCCGTATAGATTTTGGAGAATCTAGCATTTATAGTTTTTTACAGGGACACAAAGAAAAATTCTTTATCATTATGGCCTATGGGACCAAATTTTTAAAATTGCGATAGCATCTAAACGCCTTATTCAATTGAGCTGAAAATTTATATGCCTATTATAAATCACTGTTGCACTAACTATAAGCATTTTGGTGAATCTAGCATTTATAGGTTTTTACAGGGACACAACGAAAAATTCTTTATCATTATGATCTATGGGCTGAAAGTTCGGTAGCGTTAAGTAAAACATCGTGTAGTATATGGAGAAAAATACTCAAATACTCTATTATGGTTTTCTCTCTTTTGTTTGTTTAACGACTCCTCTTTCTTTACTTTATCTAAAAAACTGTTAATTACTCAATGTTCGGAAAGTCGAGTGGAGTCACTCCAGATTTTTTTAAGTTGTAGCGTTGGTGATCTTCAGGACGGCGTCGAAAATTCCTCTCTCTCTCTCACTCATTCTTGTGGACAGCAAGGATTTACTTCATACTGTATCAATTACTACTGCTTGAAGCTTTACATTTAATAAAATCAAATGTAATCGCATGGACATCTGTTTTATATATTGAAGTTATAAAATTATTTATCTTTTCTGAACAAGTTCATAGGCATTCTACACTACACGAAAATCAAAATTATAGTAAAGATACAAAGTATGGCAAAAATGCAATTGGTGAGAAGTAAGACAAATGTTATGTATTTTTATAAAATATTTCAATCATGGGAAAAGTCATTAGTGGGCCTATAAGGATTCGGGATCGACAGACTTACTAATTGAGGTTTGTGAACATCTTCTGAAAACTACCTAGAAATTTTTACTTTCCGAATACTATAATGAGCAAAGTATTGAAATCATGTCAAAAATCTGAGTTTGAGATATTGGAGTTTCTACACGTTTTGAGGTCACATGAATTCATATTTACGATGATGTATGTGTTTATGTATGTGCGTATGTGTGTGTGAATGAACACGATGGCCTCTAAACACTTTCTTCGAATGAGCTGAAAGTTGGTACGAAGGCTATAGTTCACTAAAGCACAAACCCTATTGATTTTGGTGAAAATAGTACTTACAGTTTTTTTTCTAGGGACACAAAGAAAATTCATTATCATTATGGTCTATGGGTCCAAATTTTTTAAGTGTAATAGCGTCTAAATGCCTAAATAGAATGAGCTGAAACTTTATACACATGTTATGAGTCACTGACGCACAAACGGTATAAGTTTTGGTGAATATAGCGTTTATAGGCTTTTTACAGGGACACAAAGAAAAATTCTTAATCATTATGGTCTATTCAGCCCAATTTTTTTTTCAAGTGCGATAGCGTCTAAATGCCTTATGCAATTAAGTTGAAAATTTATACACATGCTATAGGTCACAGTTGCACGAGGTGCATAAATTTTGGTGAATATAGCATGTATAGAAATTTTATTTTTCCGACTGAGTGAAAATAATGCCTGGACCGGGAGTCGAACCCTGGACCTTTGACTTACAAGGTCAAGGATCTACTAATTGAGCTATCCAGGCTGACAACCGGTCGACATTTCTCATTCAGACAACCTTTAGGCAGAAACATCAGGTCTATCATGTAGATAGCTCGACAGAAATAAGCCGCAGGTAATGGAAAACACCATTAAACAATGGGAGAAAGAAATACAATTTTTATTAAAATCACACAATCAACTGATTGGAAGAAAATCATATTTATTGAAATTTTATTTTTCCGACTGAGTGAAAATAACTTTATTTTCATTGAGGATCGAAGGCTTATGTCAAAGATCCGGGGTTCGACTCCCGGTCCAGGCATTATTTACACTCAGTCGGAAAAATAAATTTTCAATAAATACGATTTTCTTCCAATCAGTTGATTGTGTGATTTTAATAAAAATAGCATGTATAGTTCTTTTACAGGGACACAACGAAAAATTCTTTATCATTATGCCCTATGGGCTCAAATTCTATAAAGTGCGATAGCGTCTAAACGCCGTATCGGATTAAGCTGAAAATTTGTATACATGTTATAGATCACCGTCACACTACGTTTATGAATTTTGGATTGTTTAGCGCTTATAGTTCTTTTACAGGAACACAAAGAAAAATTCTTTATCATCGTGGCTTATGGGCTCAAAGAATTTGAAAAGCGATAGCGTCTAAACACCTCAACCGATTGAGCTGAAAATTTATGTACATGTTACAGTTCACCGTCCTACGAACTGTATGGCTTTCGATGAGTCTAGAACTTACAGATTTTTACAGGGACACAACGAAATTTATTTATCATTATGGTCTATAGGTTCAAACATTTTAAAGTACGATAGCGCCTAAACGTCTTATTCGATTGAACTGAAAATTTATGCACATGTGATAGGTCACCGTTGCACAAACTACATAGATTTTGGTGACTCTAGCACGCATAATTGTTTTCACAAGTATGCGTTTACGGACAGAACGATTTTAGTTCCCCATCATACTATAGGTATGGGGAACTTAGGTAATCGTGAAAATTTTCGACCTCGGTTTTTTGACTTTTCTACACGTTTTCAGGTGTGAGGAATCCGAAAATGACAAAATTTCTATGGTGTCTGTCTGTAGGGTGTCTGTTAGTCTGTTAGTGGGTTAGTGGGTTAGTGTGTTAGTCCGTTAGTTTGTTAGTCTGTGTACACGATATCTCAAGAACAATTTGTCGCAGAGACGTGAGATCAGTTTTAAAATATTACTTTCGACACTGGCAAGAATCCTATTCATTTGGAACATTCGAATTTAAAAACTTCGTAAGTTATTAGAAATTTACAATTTTCTTAACATGGGAGAATAGGACAAAAATTCACTTAAACGTGCATTAAATGGAAACTTCTTACTGTAAAAATGTCAGACCAGTTTTAAAATATCCGTTTTGATGCCGAAATGAACATCAGTAACAATAAATATGCTACTTTGAAAATTTCGCATGTTATTGGAAATTTATGAATTTCTTAACATGGCAGTATAGGGCAAAATTTCACACAAACGTCAATTTTGAGAGATATTTTCATCGTAATGATGTCAGACTTCTTTTGAAATATTATTTAGGACACTAGCTTGAATATTAATGACTATGAATTTTCTAATATAAAGATTTCGTAAGTTATTGGAAATTTACGAATTTCTTAACATGGCCGAATAGAGAAAATTTCACATAAACGTCAATATTGAGGGATATTTTCACCGTAAAGATGTCAGACCACTTTCGAAATAATATTTAGGATACTGGCATGAATATCATAGACTATGATTTTTCCAATTTAAAAAATTCGTAAGTTATTTGGAATTTACGATTTACTTAACATGTCAGAATAAGGCAAATTTGAGCATAAACTTCCATTTTGAGGATCATAAATACATTAGACAACTTCGAAATTAAATTTATGATATTTGTTGGAACATGATCGAATACAAATATTCTAATAGGAAAATTTCGTAAGTTATTCGTAATTTACGATTTTACCAACATAGATAAATTGTAAATTTTTCATATAAATATGAATTTTGAGGATTATTGCATTGGAAATAGTAGTATGGAAACTAAGCAACGGAATCAACCCTGATAAAATAAACTAATAGATTAGAATAAGATAAATATGCCGAAGTGAACGGTGGATAGCCTATGAGGCGGGGATTTCATTCTATCACTGTATCAAGCTTTGGTCAAATTCATTTCTTTTAACATGATTATAATATGTCTCGCACTAGAAATTTCTGAGAACATAAATAAGATGGGAAACTGAGCAGAGTCCACCTATGCCAACTTTTTATTTATTTATTCTGAAATTGTTTTTTGTTTATTTAAAAAAAAAAAAAAAAAAAAAAAAAAAAAAAACTAATTCCTCTTTTGATTAATACACTTTTCGTGATTATGTTTTTTGGTGAATTTATGATAATAATTCATAGTCTGTCTTGAAAGTATTTTAGATCCCCATCATACTATAGGTATGGGGAACTTAGGTAATCGTGAAAATTTTCGACCTCTGTTTTTTGACTTTTTTACACGTTTTCGGGTGTGAGGAATCCGAAAATGACAAAATTTGTATGGTGTCTGTCTGTAGGGTTTCTGTTAGTGTGTTAGTCCGTTAGTCCGTTAGTTTGTTAGTCTGTGTACACGATATCTCAAGAAAAAATTGTCGCAGAGAGGTCAGATCAGTTTTAAAATATTACTTTCGACACTGGCAAGAACCCTATTCATTTGCAATATTCGAATTTAAAAACGTCGTAAGTTATTAGAAATTTACGATTTTCTTAACATGGGAGAATAGGGCAAAATTTCACTTAAACGTGCATTAGATGCAAACTTTTTACTGTAAAAATGTCAAACCAGTTTTAAAATATCAGTTTTGATGCCGGAATGAACATTAGAAACTATAAATATGCTACTTTGAAAATTTCGCAAGTTATTGGAAATTTACGAATTTCCTAACATGGCAGTAAAGGGCAAAATTTCACATAAACGTCAATTTTGAGAGATATTTTCATCGTAAAGATATCAGACTTTTTTTGAAATATTATTTAGGACACTGGCATGAATATGAATGACTGTGAATTTTCCAATATAAAAATTTCGTAAGTTATTGGAAATTTACGAATTTCTCAACATGGCAGAATAGAGCAAAATTTCACATAAACGTCAATCTTGAGGGATATTTTCATCGTAAAGATGGCAAACCACTTTCGAAATATTATTTAGGATACTGGCAGGAATATCATAGACTATGATTTTTCCAATTTAAAAAATTCGTAAGTTATTTGGAATTTACGATTTACTTAACATGTCAGAATAAGGCAAATTTGAGCATAAACTTCCATTTTGAGGATCATAAATACATTAGACAACTTCGAAATTAAATTTATGATATTTGTTGGAACATGATCGAATACAAATATTCTAATAGGAAAATTTCGTAAGTTATTCGTAATTTACGATTTTACCAACATAGATAAATTGTAAATTTTTCATATAAATATGAATTTTGAGGATTATTGCATTGGAAATAGTAGTATGGAAACTAAGCAACGGAATCAACCCTGATAAAATAAACTAATAGATTAGAATAAGATAAATATGCCGAAGTGAACGGTGGATAGCCTATGAGGCGGGGATTTCATTCTATCACTGTATCAAGCTTTGGTCAAATTCATTTCTTTTAACATGATTATAATATGTCTCGCACTAGAAATTTCTGAGAACATAAATAAGATGGGAAACTGAGCAGAGTCCACCTATGCCAACTTTTTATTTATTTATTCTGAAATTGTTTTTTGTTTATTTAAAAAAAAAAAAAAAAAAAAAAAAAACTAATTCCTCTTTTGATTAATACACTTTTCGTGATTATGTTTTTTAGTCAATTTATGATAATAATTCATAGTCTGTCTTGAAAGTATTTTAGTTCCCCATCATACTATAGGTATGGGGAACTTAGGTAATCGTGAAAATTTTCGACCTCTGTTTTTTGACTTTTTTACACGTTTTCGGGTGTGAGGAATCCGAAAATGACAAAATTTGTATGGTGTCTGTCTGTAGGGTTTCTGTTAGTGTGTTAGTCCGTTAGTCCGTTAGTTTGTTAGTCTGTGTACACGATATCTCAAGAAAAAATTGTCGCAGAGAGGTCAGATCAGTTTTAAAATATTACTTTCGACACTGGCAAGAACCCTATTCATTTGCAATATTCGAATTTAAAAACGTCGTAAGTTATTAGAAATTTACGATTTTCTTAACATGGGAGAATAGGGCAAAATTTCACTTAAACGTGCATTAGATGCAAACTTTTTACTGTAAAAATGTCAAACCAGTTTTAAAATATCAGTTTTGATGCCGGAATGAACATTAGAAACTATAAATATGCTACTTTGAAAATTTCGCAAGTTATTGGAAATTTACGAATTTCCTAACATGGCAGTATAGGGCAAAATTTCACATAAACGTCAATTTTGAGAGATATTTTCATCGTAAAGATATCAGACTTTTTTTGAAATATTATTTAGGACACTGGCATGAATATGAATGACTGTGAATTTTCCAATATAAAAATTTCGTAAGTTATTGGAAATTTACGAATTTCTCAACATGGCAGAATAGAGCAAAATTTCACATAAACGTCAATCTTGAGGGATATTTTCATCGTAAAGATGGCAAACCACTTTCGAAATATTATTTAGGATACTGGCAGGAATATCATAGACTATGATTTTTCCAATTTAAAAAATTCGTAAGTTATTTGGAATTTACGATTTACTTAACATGTCAGAATAAGGCAAATTTGAGCATAAACTTCCATTTTGAGGATCATAAATACATTAGACAACTTCGAAATTAAATTTATGATATTTGTTGGAACATGATCGAATACAAATATTCTAATAGGAAAATTTCGTAAGTTATTCGTAATTTACGATTTTACCAACATAGATAAATTGTAAATTTTTCATATAAATATGAATTTTGAGGATTATTGCATTGGAAATAGTAGTATGGAAACTAAGCAACGGAATCAACCCTGATAAAATAAACTAATAGATTAGAATAAGATAAATATGCCGAAGTGAACGGTGGATAGCCTATGAGGCGGGGATTTCATTCTATCACTGTATCAAGCTTTGGTCAAATTCATTTCTTTTAACATGATTATAATATGTCTCGCACTAGAAATTTCTGAGAACATAAATAAGATGGGAAACTGAGCAGAGTCCACCTATGCCAACTTTTTATTTATTTATTCTGAAATTGTTTTTTGTTTATTTAAAAAAAAAAAAAAAAAAAAAAAAAAAAAACTAATTCCTCTTTTGATTAATACACTTTTCGTGATTATGTTTTTTAGTCAATTTATGATAATAATTCATAGTCTGTCTTGAAAGTATTTTAGTTCCCCATCATACTATAGGTATGGGGAACTTAGGTAATCGTGAAAATTTTCGACCTCTGTTTTTTGACTTTTTTACACGTTTTCGGGTGTGAGGAATCCGAAAATGACAAAATTTGTATGGTGTCAGTCTGTAGGGTTTCTGTTAGTGTGTTAGTCCGTTAGTCCGTTAGTTTGTTAGTCTGTGTACACGATATCTCAAGAAAAAATTGTCGCAGAGAGGTCAGATCAGTTTTAAAATATTACTTTCGACACTGGCAAGAACCCTATTCATTTGCAATATTCGAATTTAAAAACGTCGTAAGTTATTAGAAATTTACGATTTTCTTAACATGGGAGAATAGGGCAAAATTTCACTTAAACGTGCATTAGATGCAAACTTTTTACTGTAAAAATGTCAAACCAGTTTTAAAATATCAGTTTTGATGCCGGAATGAACATTAGAAACTATAAATATGCTACTTTGAAAATTTCCAAGTTATTGGAAATTTACGAATTTCCTAACATGGCAGTATAGGGCAAAATTTCACATAAACGTCAATTTTGAGAGATATTTTCATCGTAAAGATATCAGACTTTTTTTGAAATATTATTTAGGACACTGGCATGAATATGAATGACTGTGAATTTTCCAATATAAAAATTTCGTAAGTTATTGGAAATTTACGAATTTCTCAACATGGCAGAATAGAGCAAAATTTCACATAAACGTCAATCTTGAGGGATATTTTCATCGTAAAGATGGCAAACCACTTTCGAAATATTATTTAGGATACTGGCAGGAATATCATAGACTATGATTTTTCCAATTTAAAAAATTCGTAAGTTATTTGGAATTTACGATTTACTTAACATGTCAGAATAAGGCAAATTTGAGCATAAACTTCCATTTTGAGGATCATAAATACATTAGACAACTTCGAAATTAAATTTATGATATTTGTTGGAACATGATCGAATACAAATATTCTAATAGGAAAATTTCGTAAGTTATTCGTAATTTACGATTTTACCAACATAGATAAATTGTAAATTTTTCATATAAATATGAATTTTGAGGATTATTGCATTGGAAATAGTAGTATGGAAACTAAGCAACGGAATCAACCCTGATAAAATAAACTAATAGATTAGAATAAGATAAATATGCCGAAGTGAACGGTGGATAGCCTATGAGGCGGGGATTTCATTCTATCACTGTATCAAGCTTTGGTCAAATTCATTTCTTTTAACATGATTATAATATGTCTCGCACTAGAAATTTCTGAGAACATAAATAAGATGGGAAACTGAGCAGAGTCCACCTATGCCAACTTTTTATTTATTTATTCTGAAATTGTTTTTTGTTTATTTAAAAAAAAAAAAAAAAAAAAAAAAAAAAAACTAATTCCTCTTTTGATTAATACACTTTTCGTGATTATGTTTTTTAGTCAATTTATGATAATAATTCATAGTCTGTCTTGAAAGTATTTTAGTTCCCCATCATACTATAGGTATGGGGAACTTAGGTAATCGTGAAAATTTTCGACCTCTGTTTTTTGACTTTTTTACACGTTTTCGGGTGTGAGGAATCCGAAAATGACAAAATTTGTATGGTGTCTGTCTGTAGGGTTTCTGTTAGTGTGTTAGTCCGTTAGTCCGTTAGTTTGTTAGTCTGTGTACACGATATCTCAAGAAAAAATTGTCGCAGAGAGGTCAGATCAGTTTTAAAATATTACTTTCGACACTGGCAAGAACCCTATTCATTTGCAATATTCGAATTTAAAAACGTCGTAAGTTATTAGAAATTTACGATTTTCTTAACATGGGAGAATAGGGCAAAATTTCACTTAAACGTGCATTAGATGCAAACTTTTTACTGTAAAAATGTCAAACCAGTTTTAAAATATCAGTTTTGATGCCGGAATGAACATTAGAAACTATAAATATGCTACTTTGAAAATTTCGCAAGTTATTGGAAATTTACGAATTTCCTAACATGGCAGTATAGGGCAAAATTTCACATAAACGTCAATTTTGAGAGATATTTTCATCGTAAAGATATCAGACTTTTTTTGAAATATTATTTAGGACACTGGCATGAATATGAATGACTGTGAATTTTCCAATATAAAAATTTCGTAAGTTATTGGAAATTTACGAATTTCTCAACATGGCAGAATAGAGCAAAATTTCACATAAACGTCAATCTTGAGGGATATTTTCATCGTAAAGATGGCAAACCACTTTCGAAATATTATTTAGGATACTGGCAGGAATATCATAGACTATGATTTTTCCAATTTAAAAAATTCGTAAGTTATTTGGAATTTACGATTTACTTAACATGTCAGAATAAGGCAAATTTGAGCATAAACTTCCATTTTGAGGATCATAAATACATTAGACAACTTCGAAATTAAATTTATGATATTTGTTGGAACATGATCGAATACAAATATTCTAATAGGAAAATTTCGTAAGTTATTCGTAATTTACGATTTTACCAACATAGATAAATTGTAAATTTTTCATATAAATATGAATTTTGAGGATTATTGCATTGGAAATAGTAGTATGGAAACTAAGCAACGGAATCAACCCTGATAAAATAAACTAATAGATTAGAATAAGATAAATATGCCGAAGTGAACGGTGGATAGCCTATGAGGCGGGGATTTCATTCTATCACTGTATCAAGCTTTGGTCAAATTCATTTCTTTTAACATGATTATAATATGTCTCGCACTAGAAATTTCTGAGAACATAAATAAGATGGGAAACTGAGCAGAGTCCACCTATGCCAACTTTTTATTTATTTATTCTGAAATTGTTTTTTGTTTATTTAAAAAAAAAAAAAAAAAAAAAAAAAAAAAAACTAATTCCTCTTTTGATTAATACACTTTTCGTGATTATGTTTTTTAGTCAATTTATGATAATAATTCATAGTCTGTCTTGAAAGTATTTTAGTTCCCCATCATACTATAGGTATGGGGAACTTAGGTAATCGTGAAAATTTTCGACCTCTGTTTTTTGACTTTTTTACACGTTTTCGGGTGTGAGGAATCCGAAAATGACAAAATTTGTATGGTGTCAGTCTGTAGGGTTTCTGTTAGTGTGTTAGTCCGTTAGTCCGTTAGTTTGTTAGTCTGTGTACACGATATCTCAAGAAAAAATTGTCGCAGAGAGGTCAGATCAGTTTTAAAATATTACTTTCGACACTGGCAAGAACCCTATTCATTTGCAATATTCGAATTTAAAAACGTCGTAAGTTATTAGAAATTTACGATTTTCTTAACATGGGAGAATAGGGCAAAATTTCACTTAAACGTGCATTAGATGCAAACTTTTTACTGTAAAAATGTCAAACCAGTTTTAAAATATCAGTTTTGATGCCGGAATGAACATTAGAAACTATAAATATGCTACTTTGAAAATTTCGCAAGTTATTGGAAATTTACGAATTTCCTAACATGGCAGTATAGGGCAAAATTTCACATAAACGTCAATTTTGAGAGATATTTTCATCGTAAAGATATCAGACTTTTTTTGAAATATTATTTAGGACACTGGCATGAATATGAATGACTGTGAATTTTCCAATATAAAAATTTCGTAAGTTATTGGAAATTTACGAATTTCTCAACATGGCAGAATAGAGCAAAATTTCACATAAACGTCAATCTTGAGGGATATTTTCATCGTAAAGATGGCAAACCACTTTCGAAATATTATTTAGGATACTGGCAGGAATATCATAGACTATGATTTTTCCAATTTAAAAAATTCGTAAGTTATTTGGAATTTACGATTTACTTAACATGTCAGAATAAGGCAAATTTGAGCATAAACTTCCATTTTGAGGATCATAAATACATTAGACAACTTCGAAATTAAATTTATGATATTTGTTGGAACATGATCGAATACAAATATTCTAATAGGAAAATTTCGTAAGTTATTCGTAATTTACGATTTTACCAACATAGATAAATTGTAAATTTTTCATATAAATATGAATTTTGAGGATTATTGCATTGGAAATAGTAGTATGGAAACTAAGCAACGGAATCAACCCTGATAAAATAAACTAATAGATTAGAATAAGATAAATATGCCGAAGTGAACGGTGGATAGCCTATGAGGCGGGGATTTCATTCTATCACTGTATCAAGCTTTGGTCAAATTCATTTCTTTTAACATGATTATAATATGTCTCGCACTAGAAATTTCTGAGAACATAAATAAGATGGGAAACTGAGCAGAGTCCACCTATGCCAACTTTTTATTTATTTATTCTGAAATTGTTTTTTGTTTATTTAAAAAAAAAAAAAAAAAAAAAAAAACTAATTCCTCTTTTGATTAATACACTTTTCGTGATTATGTTTTTTAGTCAATTTATGATAATAATTCATAGTCTGTCTTGAAAGTATTTTAGTTCCCCATCATACTATAGGTATGGGGAACTTAGGTAATCGTGAAAATTTTCGACCTCTGTTTTTTGACTTTTTTACACGTTTTCGGGTGTGAGGAATCCGAAAATGACAAAATTTGTATGGTGTCTGTCTGTAGGGTTTCTGTTAGTGTGTTAGTCCGTTAGTCCGTTAGTTTGTTAGTCTGTGTACACGATATCTCAAGAACAAATTGTCGCAGAGAGGTGAGATCAGTTTTAAAATATTACTTTCGACACTGGCAAGAATCCTATTCATTTGGAACATTCGAATTTAAAAACTTCGTAAGTTATTAGAAATTTACAATTTTCTTAACATGGGAGAATAGGACAAAAATTCACTTAAACGTGCATTAAATGGAAACTTCTTACTGTAAAAATGTCAGACCAGTTTTAAAATATCCATTTTGATGCCAAAATGAACATCAGTAACAATAAATATGCTACTTTGAAAATTTCGCATGTTATTGGAAATTTATGAATTTCTTAACATGGCAGTATAGGGCAAAATTTCACACAAACGTCAATTTTGAGAGATATTTTCATCGTAATGATGTCAGACTCCTTTTGAAATATTATTTAGGACACTAGCTTGAATATTAATGACTATGAATTTTCTAATATAAAGATTTCGTAAGTTATTGGAAATTTACGAATTTCTTAACATGGCCGAATAGAGAAAATTTCACATAAACGTCAATATTGAGGGATATTTTCACCGTAAAGATGTCAGACCACTTTCGAAATAATATTTAGGATACTGGCATGAATATCATAGACTATGATTTTTCCAATTTAAAAAATTCGTAAGTTATTTGGAATTTACGATTTACTTAACATGTCAGAATAAGGCAAAATTGAGCATAAACTTCCATTTTGAGGATCATAAATACATTAGACAACTTCGAAATTAAATTTATGATATTTGTTGGAACATGATCGAATACAAATATTCTAATAGGAAAATTTCGTAAGTTATTCGTAATTTACTATTTTATCAACATAGATAAATTGTAAATTTTTCATATAAATATGAATTTTGAGGATTATTGCATTGGAAATAGTAGCATGGAAACTAAACAACGGAATCAACACTGATAAAATAAACTAATAGATTAGAATAAGATAAATATGCCGAAGTGAACGGTGGATAGCCTATGAGGCGGGGATTTCATTCTGTCACTGTATTAAGCTTTGGTCAAATTCATTTCTTTTAACATGATTATAATATGTCTCGCACTAGAAAGTTATGAGAACATAAATATGATGGGAAACTGAGCAGAGTCCACCTATGCCAATTTTTTTTTTTTTTATCATCGTGGTCTATGGGTTCAAATTCGTTAAAGTTCGATAGCGTCCAAACATTATATCCAATTGAGCTGAAAATTTATATACTTGTTATAGATCATTTTCACACGAGCCTGTATGAATTTTAGAGAATCTAGCCCTTATAGGCTTTCTACAGGGACATAAAGAAAAATTCTTTATCATTGTGGGCTGAAATTATTTCAAATGCGATAGCGTCTAAACGCATCATCCGATTGAGCTAAAAATTTGTATAATTGTTATAGGTCACCTTCGCACGAGCTGTATGGAAGTTAGTGAGTCTAGCATTTATAGTTTTTTTAAAGAGACGCAAACAATATTTCTTTATCATTATGACCAATGGGCTCAAATTATTTGAAGGGCAATAGAGTTAGTTAAAAAAAAAAAAAAAAAAACATAATATATAGAGAAAATTTCTCATATACCCAATTATAGTTTTATCTTTTGTTTGTTTAATGACTTCTCTAACTTTAATTTATTTATCAATTACTTAATGTTCGGAAAGTCGACTGAAGTCCCTTCAAAAGCCCTATGATGCAAAAAATTTTCTGTAATTTACAGTGATTTATATCAAATGGCGAAATATTTATTGCATATTAATTTAAAATTATCATAATGTAATATATAAAATCATAATATAAAAGTAAAATCTGTTTAGTAATTATTCTTATATTTCATTAAATATTTAATATTTTTATATTCTGATTGCAGCATGTTGTAATTAATGAAGTATATAAATTTTCTTTTAAATGATTTGACATTGAGTTTAATACCCATGTTATCATAAAAAATACGCCATTTTTTTTTTTTTTTTTTTTTTTTTTTTTTTTCAATTTAAAAAAAGAACTTTTATGCCTCCATGAATATATGTGCTAATCTCATAGAAATGAATACAGATAATTAAAAGTAGCTCCATAATCCCATGCTACAGACAGAACACATTCCAAGCATTATTTTTGAATGGGCAATTACAAACATTTTGATTATTTTGCTTTAAATTTTACTGGTCCTTTTCTACTTTTGTGGCAAAATTATCGCTAGCATTTATGATATTTAACAAGTTTTGTACACTCTTAAAATTTCAAAATAATTCGTCTAGCACTTTTGACAAAATTACTGAAATCGAAATTGTCCTATCATTCTTGAAATGTAGTGCAATATGTAAGAAAAAAATATTGCAATATTTGAAATAAATGTTATTATACCAATGATACTTATTTCACATGTTTTTCACAACTAAATTATTAGAACAATTTTCCCTTATAAAAAACGAATAAAGCAGACAATATTTTCTTCAAATAACAATAATTAAATATTTACCATTTTCAATAATATAAAAACATTAACCAGTTTATAAAACTAATTTATTTTCGTCTTGTTTGTAATTTCCGTTTTTATATTTATAGTTAATAAATATATATATTTTTTGAAATTGATGCATATCTATTATATTTCCTGTATTACTATTATATTAGTTATCTAGGCATATTATTATATTAGTAGTATTAAGCATTTAAAAAGATACGTTTACATGTATTAGACTGAAATAAAATAAATACCACGAAGTCACTTATTATGGTAAATAAAGGTACTGTTTACGATTGCCCCCTCTTTCTCTCTTTCATTATTTTCACCTCTTATATGATTAACTAACAAGTTTACCCAGTATTGTCCAGGTTGAAGAAGTGTTTATAGAATTTGAAATCAATGAAAGAACTAAACAAAGGTGTAAAATGGAAAGAGAAATGCATGAAACATTTCCCGAAGTCTTTAAGGGGACATATACGACCCTTAGAACTTCAAAAAACATCGATTTAATTATAGTCTTTTTTTAAAGTAAATTATTGTTAACTAATCTTCATTGGGCATGTCTAATTGTTACTTATAAGCTTATTATGCATTTTGGAATATAATTTAAATTCTGTGGTGAATTATTTAATAATTTATGTGTTATTAATAAATGTGTTTTTTTTTCATCTTACGCGCAGGATATCTCTGAAACTGTTTAATATTTTTTCTTGAAATTTTCACGGATTATGTAACATATCAGACCCTTCAAACTGAACTTAAATTTGTTCAAATTTAGGTTAAAAATATATCTATATATACAAAAAAATGTTTAAAGTTCATTTATTTTTTAATAAAATCTGAAGTATCACCTGTATGAAAAATGGGGGGGGGGGGGGGGAATACAAATTTATGTTCCGTTTGAAGGATCTGATATGTTACATAATCTGTGAAAATTTCAAGAAAAATTTTTAAATAGTTTCAGAGATATCAATTTCGAATTTTGCCAAAGGGGTCCGGTACTAAAACTGTTCCATACTAAACAAAAAAAAAAAAAACTGTTTTAGGTTATTTACAAAATAAAAATAAAAAAGTCTTAATAAAATCCAAATTATAAGTATTTACAATTAAGATGAGAACAAAAAAAAAAAAACCTCATAAGTTACACAATAAAATTTTTAAATTAATACCAAATATCTCTATGAAATTATTTAACCGCATGCAAATTCTCGATTTAAAAAGAATACACCAACTTTCGTAGCATAAATATGTTTTGTTCTCCAATTTTTATTATTATTCACGTGAAATTAAAAAAATATTTTATTTTATATCCGGAAAAAATAAATAAATAAAAATAAACGTGCATTTTATTTCCTTATTTTGGCATCAAATATTTCTTTCTTTTTAATCATTCTAAAGTTAAAATGGGTTTTTTATTTAATATCTTTTGATTCAATATTCAATTATCCGACTGAACTAAAAATACAGCGTTAACCAGATTTTTTTTCGTCAATAGTAAATATGTCACTTTTCATAGCTGCCGGCTGAACAGTGTAGATCTGTATAGTAAACTAAAAATTCAGACAAACAAACAATCAGCTTTATATATATAGATGTATAATTAATGCTACCATCAATTTTAGAAAAAATGTAAAGAGGATAAAAATAAATATTTCTTTTCTTTTCTTTCTTTATATATGTATATATTTATATCTATATCTATATCTATATATATATATATATATTACACTGATTAGTACAGTGTCGTGATAAGAGTAATTTTTATTACTCATATCTTTAAAAAATGGTCTTCAGTAAATAAAAAATATATACTTTAAATACAATTTTTGTTTGTTTTACAAAATGGCAAATGATGGTTTAAAAAGCGATCTATCAAACGACCCAAAACATGAAAAAATGAGCTAAAGAAGAACACTGAGCACGAAAATATGTTTTATTAGCAATATTAGAGTGTGATCCATTTTATAAACAATAATATATACGTATGTATATATTTTAATGTAGAATTAAAAGCTTACTCTCAAATTGGAAATTAGCATTTTAAATGTTCAATTTTTAGGGAAATTATTTAAAGCAATAGAACATTTATAAATTATTTATGTTAAATTTACCATCGTTTTTTAGTTGAATTCGTATACTGCTTAGTATTGGTATTACATTGGTAAACTGTGCATTCATTTTTACTATTGTCATTTTTGCGAAACATTAATTGGGTATTAACTGTAACTGTTCTATGGGTGCAAATCCAACAATTGTTTAAAAATATTTTGAAACGTTGACATAGTATATTTTGTCAAAATAAACCAACATTTTTCAGAATAATTGTCTTGTTTTTAATATTTGTTTTTTAAATTTTAATGAGCATAGAGTTTTCGTAGAAGTATTTTTTTTTAAATAAAATCATTAATAAAAATGTTAATTTCCTGTAATTGTTTAAAACAAAATATTGTACTACAATGGGAAAAATTTAAAGAAAACCCTTTATTGTTTGAAGAGGGAAAAAAAAAAAAAGAGAACTCATGTTTAATTTTGTAAATAGAAGCTAATTATTCATTCGGATTTTACCTAAGCCTCGCTATTGCTCTTTTGTTCTGTTTATTTATTTATTTATTTTTAAATTTTAAATACTCCCCAGTTGATTAAGCCAGAGATTAATTATGGAGTTTAAAAAAACACTTCAGGGGATGATTCTGTTCATTAGCGTGAATAAAGAAAAATACTTAAATAAGAGTAATAATAAAACATGCGGTTTTTTTACTAAACAGTTTTAATGAAGATGATTTAAACAAGACATTGTTAATTAAAGATTCAAATTAATGAAGAGCAAATATTTATTATGCATAAAAAATACATGATAAACGCTTTAAATGTAATCGAAGAGTACTTTTAAAATCTTGTATACATAAAGATTTATTTAGAATGCGTTTTCTGAATGATTAATTGCAATAAAAAAAAAATAATAATAATAATTAAAAAAAAAACTTAGAATCTCTCTTCTTTTTTTCCGTATTTTCCTGATTGAAAAGTGTTTATGACGCAGTTGTCTGTTTATTTGTCCGTCTGTTTGTCCGAGTTCTTATATCTATAGATATTTTCTGCCTTGAAGCTGATATACGTCACCTAGTAATAAAATTATAAATAATATACTTTTATAATAAACTTTATCTTTTTTAAAATGGCTTAAACAGCAGTGCAAAAGGATTTACGAAGATCTAAAAAATATTGCATTGCATGCATAAAACATGTTCTGCTGTAAAAACAATTTTTTTTTTTTTTTTTTTTTTTTTTTTTTTGAGACTATATCAACAAAAAATGTGGACGATTACAAAATGTTTGTTGTTTCAACAAAATATTTTGTTGAAACAATAGGTAATTTATTTAAACAACCAATTTCTTTTTCTTTTTTGATGTAACCGCATCAAAAAAGGCGCCGTTGTCGGAGCGACCGTGTTCGAAGCAACCCTATGAAAAACGTCTCTAAAGCGACCCTCTCTTCGGCGGGTCTCTTCAAATGAAGAGACCCGCTGAAAAAGTGCCTGAAGCGACCCGATATTTTTTATTTTTTAAATGCAGAGTAAGCGTAAGTTGTGTGAGGGCCACACCAGATTATTAAGAATGAATGGAATTCCGGATTTGCCTAGTATAATCTTTAAACGAATAACAAAAGGTGACTTCAGCTTACTCTCCACCGTATACCTTTTCACACCATATGTAAGTAAATTAAGCAAATTTCCCAGCCAATAAAAATTTATCTAAACCAGTACGAATCGTATCTAATTAGGTTCAATACATTGCATTTTGAAATTCGATATTGTGAAGGTCATATGATATATCATATAGTTTGACCTTAATTATGTAGTTTGCTGCTACAAGGAATGATAAGCCTAGTTTAATACTGGATGGTTACCCATCACACAAAAACGTAAAAAGTGCATTGTGCAACGAAAGAAGGAAAACTCCAGGAATAATGTAGAATCCTAAAGACAATTAAAATTAAAAAAAGAAACTTCTAGTGTTTGCCAGCGAAGGCTTCCAAAGTTTATTGAAGAACGATATCCTATCATGGAGGATAACCCAAAAAATGAAATGTTAGCATTATTTATTAGTTATTTTGTTAACTTATAGAAGGAAAATCCTAATGTTCCCATAGAAATGTGGACTGTTTATGACCAACGCCATAAGACTAACAACGTCGTAAAAGCGTGAAATTAAACACTGCAACAGGGAAAATATATATATATATATATTTTACCTCATACAACAGCTGAAAAAAGAAATCAAATTTGTTATAAATAAATTACATTCAAAGACATTAGGATATCGTTGTACAAAAAAGGAGGAAATTTTATATAAAAGTAGACGAGTGAATTGAAGACATCATGAAAGAGTTTCATCTTCTAAATATCTCAGGAACTGTCTGGATTCGTTATGCTACGTTGCAAAGTTGGATTAATTAAAAGTTTAAAAAGATTATAATATTCGGAAAACTGATTCTGAACACTACAATGTAAAGAGGGCCATAGAGTGTACAAGATTTGTAAAAAAAAAAAAAAAAAAGAAAAAAAAACAATAAATCCGTGCAGGGCACTTTTAAAATAAAAAATCTGAGTATTTCGTTTATTGATAATTTTTACTTTTCAGCGTTAATTTTATTTATTTACGAAGCATAGGACGTTCACTTGGTAAACGTTCTTCAGAAAGGTCGCTTAAAACTCGATCGCAGAAAAGGATGGTCAGTAAGGTCGCTTCAGACACGTTTTGTAGTGGATCGCTTAAAGCATGGTCGCTTCGAGCACGCCACCTCAAAAAAACCCTCTAACTGATTACCAATTCTATGAATACCATTTTCCACAGAAAATATTATTTTAAACATTTCAATAATATATATTTATTTCATTGTGTTTAGTGGAGATTAATAGTGTTAAAATGCACTCATAAGGAACACCGTCTATAGACCTTAATGGTACGAAATTCTTTTGTGTATCTCTGTACGCCAGCGACAGTAATTATATAGATTAATAAAAAGTACACAAATAATTTATTGTAACTCATTAGTATTTGAACAAATTTGATATCATTAGAATGATTAAAGAATGTCATCGGAATTATTTTGTGGGGTCCTGTAAATAAAATATTTTACCTACACGTGCTTTTTTTCTAGAGAGAACATGCTTTTAGGTGTTTTAATAATTTATGCTAATTCTATAATGCTGAATGCGTCATAAACGCGTTCAAACGCTCTTAAATAGAAATATGTCCATAGGCTCTAACGTCGCAATATTCTTTTATGTGCCCCTGTAAACAAGCCATAAACATTATACACACCAGTAAAGCTATACAACATATTCTATATAGCTCATGAACACTTGTTTGAAATTAGATAGAATTTGGATGCTTACGGGACATTTTCGGAACACTTTAGTAAGGTCTTCTTTATTAATTATTAAGTCTAAGCACATATTTTTCTACATAAACACGCTTTTAAGTATTAAAATAATGTTTGTTTATTTTATTTTGTTAAGTGCAGTGTAACCATAATGAAATCCTGACCATGGGCCGTAAAATAAATAAATAAACTTTGATGTGTCTCTGTACATAAATGATAAGCAATAGACACACGAAACAATATACAGCATTTTCTATATAGCACTTGAACATGTATAACATTTTGCATGTCAATCGTGGATTTTTGTGTCTGCTTTGCTGTACATACAAATTCTATCCATAGGCCATAATGATAAGAAAACTTTCGTGTGTCCTTATACACGAACTACAAACAGAATAGATACCCAAAAATATACAGCTAATTCTGTGTGGTTCATGAACATGTGTACCAATTTGCAGGTAAATTGGATGAATTTTGCGGGCGCCATCGCGAGATATACATACATACAGACAAACAGATACACAGACAGAACCCAAAAACTTTTTTTAATCTCCACAAGGAGGCCTCCACTGACATTTCGGTAAGTCATATCTATAGGTTGTTAATAAGGCAATATTGCTGTTATTTTAGTTTATTAACTTGCTTTTTCCCTTCTTCTTCTTATGCTTCTTCTTTCTTTCTTTTTCTTTTCTCTTTATCTGTCTCTTTTTTTTTTCTTTTTTTTTTCTTTAAATTTGATAATGTAAATGTGTTTGTTTCTGAAAAAAAAAAAAAAGCGCATGAAATAATTAACAGCATTCTCTAGAAAAACAAAAATTGTGAGATAAATGATTTATTTTCCCCGCCTTTTATACAGCTCTTAGATATAAGTTATTAATGACCGAGCATCAATGAAGTGCCTGCACGCAAAAAGGTAATACATATTTTCCGATGAGATAGACAGACACACAAAATGTAGAGAGAAGTGATTTAAATGATTGAATTTTTTCTTTTAAATATATATATATATATATATATATTGCAATTACCTTTTGGAAAACAAAATTCAATGTTAACCAAAATAGTTAAATTAAAAGTAAACAATGGTGCATATATTTCATTGAATCACTATATTTTGCTTTGCATTATGTGGAGCTATTGCTTAAGTTATTTTTTCGTCTAATAAATTGCATTTATTGACTAGATTCTTGACTATTTCTTTACAAACCAATTATCGCCCACAAAAATGTCAATGCTTTCGTAACAATATCAATATGTATAACATAATCGGTGTACAAAGAAGGCATGGGGTGAACGCATCAAAGTTTTAATATAAATTTTTATTTTAGAACATTTTAGCCATATTTTCAGTTTTTAAATTATTAAAATAATATGGGTATATCATTAAGAATTTCATTTAGGAGTTTAGATGTAGTTATAATATACCCACAGAATTTTTTTTTAATTATTATTTATGGTTGTCGCTTGAAAAATGTGACTCCAAATGCATTTTAGAAAAATAATTACTATGGATACAATTTTACGGAAATTTTCATAGTAGTTATCGCAAAATGTTTTAAACTACAATTTTATATTTTCCAGTCATATTTCTTATCTTCTTTCTTTCCTTCTCTATTTAATTTAGAAACGATAGAAGACAATAGTTTGAAAGCGCCCTCTCTGCAATTGCATGATCTAGTTCGTTTTGGAGGAATATCTGTTGATATTGAATTTGTTACTTACGGTGCAAATGGTGTTCTTTTCTACTGTGGAGATAACAAAAGAAATTCAACTGTTTATATTGCCCTCGTGATAAGGAATAAACATCTGGAACTAAGGTAAGTCATTTTTTGAATTCTTTGTAAGGATATTAAAGCAAATTTATAAAACAATAATTAGTGAACATTTTTAAGAATTTCTAAAAGTTCCCTTTCTACCCGAATATTAAAGAGAATACAGAAAATAGATTCTTGAGGAAGAATAACAAAAACGCAGTTCTTTCATAATAAACAACATAGACATTGCGATCATCAAATGGGTTGTCACATTTTATTGACTTCACTGACATATTCGGAAAAATTCCGAAAGGTACGATGGTTTGGGGTGATACGGAGAGTTTTGTTAAAAATAAATTTCATGGCTAAAAAATAATCACTGTTAAAAAAGGAGAAAAAAAAAAAAAAATATATATATATACAGTAGAACCTCGATTATCCGAACCTCGATTAACCGAAACTCTCCGTTAACCGAAGTCGGTTTCTTCTTCACTTTTTTTTTCACTTTCTACTATCATCCAAAATTTTCTCTTAACAAACATGTATTTTTAAAGTTTTTTTTTTTTCCACATTCCTTTTGTATGCAAGCCATCCTTTTCAAACTACGAGTGCTGATAAATATTTTAGACCATTATTGATGAATTCTCGATTATCCGAAAATTTCGATTATCCGAAGTAAGTTCGCTCCCAATTACTTCGGATAATCGAGGTTCTACTGTATATATATCTTTTACGATTTTACTTCACACAGAGGTAAAATCCAAAATCTACTCAAAGCATAAATTTTGTTGTTCTTCAAAGATTAACCTTCCAAACCAGAACCACAATCTGCGCTGTAAAAAAAATATACTAATTTTAGAGCAGAAATATCTATAAAAAGAGATTACTTTACACATGTTTTTGCTGTAAATTATTATGTTTATTAGCAAAATGTGTCGGCACCTATTTTTGACAACACACTCTTCTGCGAAATACAGCATGATTTTCTACAATGTACTACACCTACTGATTAAAATTGAAGTTCTAATATTTACTACTTATTTAACTGATAAAAAATGTAGCTAGTATTTCTCAATTGGTTACAAAATGAAATTAATTATTGTAGTCGTTAATTAAATATCATTATGAAGGAAATTGTTATAAACAAACACAGATAACCGATTTTTACCTTAGCCTCTTACCCATAGGTAGAAAAAGTATTGTTTTTCGGTCAAATTTTTGAAATTGAGTTTTGTTATATTTACACCTTTTGAGGACCCCTGAATCCAAAAATAATGTTTTTAGCGGTCAGTCTGTGTGTGTGTCTGCCTGTTATCAGCATATCGCAAGAACAAATTATAGCAGAAAATCGAAACTCGGTATTCTAAATGTGTATGATATAGGGATGCTACACAAAATTTTTCGTAGAGATCAAGCAAATGGTTCGTGTACAGGGACACCCAAGAGAATTTAAATACATTTCATTTATGGGGGAAATTGCAGGTAAGTAGAGTTTAACATCTATAGAATGCACTAAACCAAATGAAACGAATATATAAATTTTATATACATAAAAACATGCTTCATGTAGAATATGGTATAGAAATAATTCACTGTTCGTTTACAGGGCTACACAAAAGAGCTAGATTATAGCTTACTATAGATGCGATATAGATGCGATATATGCGACATATATAGGTATATACGCGACATCTATAGATGCGATATAGATGCTATTATTATAGATACAATAGCTTACTAAAAGTGCTAGATTATAGCTTAATACTTGAAATTGATGGAAGTATACTTCAGGTTGTGCTGTGTGTGATTAATATAAGATGTCCACCATGTGATGTGTATAAAACATTCAGACGAAATACAGGGCTACCAATATTTAAGCCATAATATCCTTTTATATTGTTAGTGGAAGAGCTTTACTGTAATATTTTACCATGTCCAGGAAAATTGCTCTCAGGAATTGAAATTAATTCCTCATAGCCATATGGTAAATAATATATATTTTTTTAAGCTAAATATTCATAGCTTGGTTTTTTGTATATTTACACGTTTTGAAGCTTCCTGAATACCGAAGTCAAGTTTTTAACGTTTGCTCTTTGTCTGGGTCTGTTAGAGTAAATTAAAAACAAATAATTTCAGGCGATCCAAATGCTCTATTTTGAAGTTCATATGTGTGTTAGCAGAAAAGTTTGATCAAAACTGATACGTTTCAATGGATGTTGGTGTGAAAGTTGCCTGAATAATTTTAAATGGACATTTGAATTTAATAACAGATTTGAATGTAGGTACAGACGGTACAGTAATGAAACGGGGGAATGAGGGGGACGAAAGCCTCCCTCACACTCAATATACTTATCAAATAAAGCTGTTCCGGAGCCTAATTTGAATTTTTTAATGTATTTTTGCATAACAGTACTCGTTATCTTACCCCTTAATCTCCAATCTGTATTTATAGTATTAAATTTAAGGGTAAGAGAATGTCGTGTGAGTGGCACACCAGATTATTTAAAACTGTCATGTAAAATAATCTATATTAATAAAGAGGAGTATATATGTGTCTCTCTGTGTGTCTGAATTTGAATTTTTTTTTTTTTTTTTTTTTTTTTCGATTTTAAATATTGGCTTCTATGTTTCATTTTTCATAAATTTATTCTTTCGTTGTAATCGTCTGCGTATCTTAGCAACGGCTATTACGCTATTGTTTTTTATTTAATAGATTCATTTGAAGGCAAAATCCTTTTTTTCTCCTTTTAATGTATTATATTTATTGAAAATAAAATGGTAATGCAGTAGAAAAAATTAAGTATATTAAATTTTGAATTTAAAAACAAATTTATAACAGTTATGTTTATGTATAATTTTTATATTATAACAACTTTTGATTTTTCATTTTTAGGACTGAGGACTATTAGTCTTAATCTACGGATTTTTACGATACCAGTTTTACGCTAGTTGGACATTTATCGAAATCTGAATTTATCGAAATCGAAAATATAGTTGAATAATTTGAAAGCGATGTTATAATTTAAAAGAAAAAGAAAAAAAAAAAAAAAAAAAAAACTCATAGTCCTTCGTCCTAAACTGAATTCTGCTTTTGCCAGAACTGCATCAAAATCTTTCATTCTTTTCTTTTCTTTCTTTCTTTCTTTTTTTTTTTCTTTTTTTTTTGAAAGAAAAAGAAAAGGAAAAAAAATTAATAATAATCAGTTTCGAAATGGACATTATCAAAAAAGTTTTTCTTTTCTTTTTTTTTTTTTTTTTTATAATTTTGAATTAGGAAATAAAAAACGCGCGTGCAAAATGAAATAAAAAATAAAACAAGATAGGTAAAGTTGGACTTTGAGTTGGTAATTTTTCTTTTTCTTTCTTTTCTACTTTTCAATATTTTATAAGTTATTGACAAATAGAAAAGAAAGGAAAGGAAAGGAAAAAGAAAAGAGAAGAAAGAAACAGAATAAATAATCGCAGAAATTATGTATTTTCGACTAAAATGACGATAAAATTTCAAAAGTCGCCAAGTGGGGCTATATTAAGGCAAAAAAAAAAAAAAAGTGTGAGAAAATGGAAGTTTTAATTTTTAATTAATTCTTTTACTATATATATATATATATATATATATTTGTTGTATGTATCGGAAAAATTGAAGTATATAGTAGAAAGGAAACTAATTAAATTTTTTTTTTTTTTTGTATAGATTTAATTCCTTTTAGAAGAAAATCTACTTTTTATTAGAAGCTTTTTATATGAAATTGGCTTTGTCATCGCGTCTTCGTGTCACGCTAATAAAAAGTCATTTTAAAGTAAATATAAGCTGTTCAGTTTGTCGCTCCATATATTGGGTGCTTAGAGCGTCACGTCAATAACGCGGTGGTTGAGAATTTGATCCCCAAAGGTCCGGCGTGTAGATTTTTTCAGATAATTAGTTGGAAAGATGTCAATTGATAAAAAAAAATTTCATTGACTACACAGTATCCTAAGAATTTTTAAAGAGTTTTTTGAACAAGTTTTTTTTTTTTTTTTTTTTTTTTTTAGATATTAGAAAACACAAAATATTTTAGATATTAAAAAGGCACAAATTAAAAAGTTTAGTAAAAAAATACATAAATAAATATTTTTAGAATCTTTATATATATATATATTATGAAATTGTATTTGTCATCGCGTTTTCTGTCACGCTAAAAAACAAGACGCTTCCACTTAAGGAAAAAAATAAAAAATGGTTAGAGCGTCATGTTGATAACGCAAGAGTCGTGTGTTCGATCCTCGCCGAGCGGAGGTTTTAATTTTTGTGAATAATTAATAGAAAATTTGTCATTTGATAAAAGAAAATATTTCAATACATAAAATTCAATGTACATAGTATCCTAATAATTTTTGAAGAGTTTTTTAAACAGCTTTTTATCTGGTTACTAAAATGCACAAAATAAAAATTTAAGTAAAAATAAATAAATAAATAAAATATTTTAGGAGTTTCTTATTAGAAGCCTTTCATTGAAATTGGTTTTTGAAATCGCGTCTTCGTGCCACGCTAGAAAACAAGACGCTTTCACTTTAAAGCAAATGTAAGCATAATTTTGTGTCGCTCGTTGGCCCAGTTGATTACAGCGTCGTATTGATAGCGCGACGGTGGTGGGTTCTGTCCTTGAACGCCGAGGTGTGTCTTTTTCGTCGATAATTTATAGAAGAGATGTAATTTGTTAAAAGGAAAGCTTTCATGGTCTGCACATGCACAATATACTAAGAAATTTTTAGGAGTTTTTTTTAAATTTTTTAGTTACTAAAAAGGACAAAAAACAAATTTAAGTAAAAGGGGGGAAAAAGGGGGGCGGGGAATTGCTGGAAGCTTTTTTTTTGTGGAGCTCTAAACTGCATAAAATAAAAT
Organism: Salticus scenicus; assembly: GCA_963930645.1. NCBI lineage: Eukaryota > Metazoa > Arthropoda > Arachnida > Araneae > Salticidae > Salticus > Salticus scenicus. The sequence goes on from OZ005650.1 coordinate 373,060,292, forward strand.
TTTATTCTTGCTCATACAGCTATAAAAACATAAAAGTTTCAACAATAAGTATAATATGTATATATATATATATAATTTTGAAAATATGTATAAACTTGAAGATAAGTGGGCGTGGATAACAAGAAAAAACGTTAAAAAAAAAGTAACGAATTATAGTAACGAAGAACAATTGTAAAAACAACACTACATGCAAAAAACACACCCTTCCGCTTCCTCTTCAGTGGGTGGGAGCAGCAGAACAGACAATAAATTAAATTGAAAGAGGCCTAACAGGTTTCGGAAACATGGCGAATCTAGCATACTCCCAACAAAATCAAGATTAAATTACTGGCAAACTATATATAACAATCTTCATGTAAATTAGATATAACAATATTAGTGCTTCATGAAAGCAATATAACTAAATTAATATAATAATCCAAAAACTACAAAGTCGATATTTGTGATAAAAATAATTTAATAAAAGGACATGCTAGATTGTCATGTTCCCACCCAGACCTGAAAGGCAAAAAGATATTGTAATGAACTGAACTTACTGCAATGTAGAAATAGGTCTTTAAAGCAAAAGCAGATGATTCACATGTAGTGGCTCAATACTGGCGCTGTCTTGTCCGATGTTCCAAAATCATAGTCCAAACTCTCCGAGTCGCTCAGTACCAAGTAGCTGCAGTCCGACATAAGGCGTACCACAAGTTGGACTTTGACCATGAGTCTTCAACAGCAAGCACTACCAGACACCAAGAACCGTAAGTGAAGAAACTTTACCGCAGCTATCACCACAATCGCAAACATTTATTAAAACTATTGGTGTAAAACTTTATAAAATTCAATGGATAGTTATTATTGTAAAAGAGATTAGCAATTTAAAAACTTGTTTATCGTAATTTGAATGTCTATTGCATATCTTATAGAATCTGTTTAGTTGACCAATTAAAATATTAATATAGATTTTTTTTTATGCAAATTACTGTACCAGTGAGGCATGCTGTAACTATTAAATGAAAAATCTTTCTTTTTGTCATATAGATCCAGATTTAATGTATTATGTTGAACATCCAGAAAAATATCTAAGAAATTAACACAGTCATCTTTATTATTAGTTTTATTTAAATTTAAACAGGAAGGATATATGTTTTTAAAAATATCTGTAAAATTAAAATTTAACGACTAAAATATCATCTATATATCGATAAATTTTTATTTTTTTGTTGTAATTAATAACATAAGTATATTCATAGAAGAATAAAAATAAATTAGCGGCTGTACTGGAGTAATTGGTGCCCATTCCGATACCATGTAATTGTTTATAGATTTTATTATGAAATGTTAAGAAATTATTGTTAAAACAAAAATGGCAAAGACTTAAAAATAAATTTCTATCAATTCTTAATTCATTTACAATATCAAGAAAGTCGAATAATTTAATTAAAGTGCTATACAATAAATCAATAGGGATATTGCAAAACAAATTTTCGAAATCAAATGTTTGTACAGAAGTAGGCGTGTCCATATTATTTAACTTTTCAATAATTTCATAACTATTGTATATACACCAAAAATAACTAGAATTTTTATATTTATTTTTTAGAAAGTCATAAATAAGCTTTAAATAAAATTGAAGTTTAATATTGAAACATTTATTACCTCTGCCAATATATATATATATATATATATATATAGAGAGAGAGAGAGAGAGAGATATTTCAAATTTTTAAGCGCTGAAAAATTTTAAATATTCGAAATATTTTAAAAAGCATTCAAGAACAATATTTTTTTTTTTTTGCATTTCTTAGATTTTTCTAGCATGTTCTATGGATTTTCTTGACTGTTCGTTGACTTCAGATTAGAGTGTCATGCTGCTAACGCGATGGTCGTGGGTTCGATCCTCGAAGGCCGATGTGCTATTTTTTCGCAGATAGTTAAAAGTAAAGATGTCAGTTGTTGAAAGAAATTCTTTAGTTGGCTACACAGCATCCTAAGAAATTTTGATTAGTTTTTAAGAAATTATTTTTAAAACTGAAAAGCACAAAAAAAATACTTAAGTAAAAATCATTTTTTTTATTAGAAGCTTTATATTGGGAAGCCCTAAAAGCCTAAAATAAAAATTTATTGTGGCAAAGACATTCTATAAAGAAATGAAAGTTTTAACACTAAGGAAATTTTAGAGAAAAATATACAGAATTCACTTTTTCAAGAGATGAATATTTTTAAATATTGAAAATATTTTTAAAAGTTTTCGAGACTTTTGAAATTTATGGCTATCAACTAAGAATATTAGTCTCGAATGTTTTTAAAAATATTTTGAATACTTAAAAATATTCATCTCTTGCAAAAATGAATTATCTATATTTTTCTCTAAAATTTCCTTAGTGTTAAAACTTTCCTTTCTTTATAGAATGTCTTTGCCACAATAAATTTTTATTTTAGGCCTTTTAGAGCTTCTCAATAAAAAGCTTCTAATTGGAAAAAAAAAATGTATTTAAATATTTATTTTATTTTATTATATTGGTGGGAATCAAATTGTAATATAGTGTAAATACCGGGGACTATAAAGTACATGGTTCAAAAACAAAATATTTAATAGATGCTGAGATACAGTCATCTTTAAAATCGTAGCTCTTAAATAAAAACAGATCCACCTGTCGTCGATAAATACCCAAATTTCAATGTCCAGGAAGCATATAAACTAACTTTACATTGATACAGTCCATATGGATTTTTCCAGCCTTCTCATTCGTTGTTACTTCATGACGTAACTTACTAGAACTCACAAGTTTTGCAAGTACTATAACATATTTGTATCCTAATTGGTTTAATGAAAAGGATACTCATTAACAGGAAATTTCGAAAGAAGTCTTGTTAAATTTCTGTGTATGTTTTGCAATGAATTCAAATGTCAGAAAAGTAATTTTAATAATTATTGTAAAAGAAAATTTTAACATCACAGAGTAAAAAATATATTTAGTGCCGCCATGTCTGTTCCCAAAGTAAACTACCAAGTTGTCGGAATCAAATAAATTTTTTGTAAAAAAAAAAAAAAAAAAGAGGGAAGGTATTTAATGCCATCATAAGGGCAGAACAAGATACATTTATTTCAGAAAGGATAAAAATGGGGAAAAAAAAAAAAGTCTAATTTTAACACCAAATTCGAAAATTTTACATAGCAAATATTGCTATAATTTTAAAGATCTTATTAAAATTCAATTTTTTTTTTCAAACAATTTGCGACGAAAAAACGTTTTGTGAAATATTTCAGTTTGATACATTAGAAGTAATAAACAATTTTTAAGGATAAAATAAAGTCATATTTTGATTATAACATTTTTTCTATCAGTTTTTATTTTGTTGCGCGCTTAAATAAAAAGTAAGCATATTACGGAAAAAGAAAAAATTATATTTAATAATTTATTATAACACAGCCAAAATGAGATTTTAAGGCAGTCTAGTGGGACATCTTAATAACAAATAGGAATAAGGAATAAAGAAAGAAACTTTAGAAAAAATAATCTGGTGTGTCACTCACACGACTTTCTTTTACACTGCTTTTCAATACTTTGCATATTAAGTCTTAGATCAATAGCGTAAGTTCAATGTACTTCTAAAATAATCTAAAATAGGTTTAGGAACAGTTTTATTTGACATGTAATTCTGTGTGTTCTCCCCTCATGAAATGTTTTCCTCCTTAGTAATTCTCCCGTCAACCCCCTGTTTAATTATAGTGCATATAAATATAATAATTATTATTTTTTTTTTAATCAAAGCTGTTAGTAAATTGTCTTCAAATTTGTTAATCTTGATAAAAGTTTTAAGTGGCAACCTAATATGGACTTCAAAATACCAAATTGGAATATCCTGCAATTATTTGTTTTTAAGTTATGCTGATAACCGATATACATAAATATTGGCCACTTTCGTAATCAGGAAACTTCAAAACGTGATATTATATAAAATACCAGAGTTGAATATTAAAAAAAATACTTTGTTTAGAGTATGCGTATGAAAAATTAATTTTTCTTCTAGAACAGTTCTCCTCGACATAGTAAAATGTTGCAACGCAATTTCATCAATTACATTCAATTGAAAAGAACATTTAGCTTAATTTTAGCTAGCCCTGTATATTGTCTATAACCAATATACATTATAAGCAATATTGTGTATTTAAACTTAGTCTTACTTGAAAAACATCTAACACAAAAGGATTTACAATTCCAGCAACTTCCCAACAAAAGCATCCCTATATGATACACATTTAGAATACCAATTTTCGATTTTACGCTATTATTTGTACTTGAAATATGTTGATAACAGACAGACACACATACAGACCAATCGCTAAAAGTATGATATTCGGATTCAAGGGACCGCAAAACGTGTAAATATAACAAAAACTCAATTTTGAAAATTTGAACCAAAAACAATACTTTCTCTAATATATATATTGATAAGAGAGAGTAATTTTTTTTTTTAAATCTGAGTAACGAATTTATGTATTTTTATAATAAGCATGTCAATTCGAGCTTCTGTTTTTGAAAAAAACTGACTTACATATGACTCATAAGGTAAAAATGTAACGATATTTTTCATTAAAAGATCTTTTCTAAATATAAGGTAAATTGTAATTAGCAGATTCTTGTTGACTGGAAAGAAATTATAAATAAATAAATAAATAAATCTTAATATATATATATATAGTTTAGAGAATTTTCTTCCATTATTTATTTATAAGCATCATGTAAATTCAATGTGTTTTTTTTTCCTCTGTTACACAATCTCTCTAAAATTTACCTATTTGTAGTGGCAGATACAGAAATATATGTTTGGATTTTCTATAAGATATATTTTTAATTATTAAATTCCATAATTAATTACATAAAAATAACATTTTAAGCACATATTTGATGATAATTGTTTACAAATTTAATTCCTTTATTGATGAAATATAAGTAATAAAAATAAACAAGGTTTTGCTCAGAAACGCAAAATTTTTAGAGCTAATATTTCAAAGAATAAAGTCAATTCTCAAAAAAATGCCACATGCAATGCTACTGGATACTTTTAATAATCAGATATGGGTATTCCTTTCTGAAACCAAATCATTTACAAGAAAATCAGGTGTTATTTATTTTTTAATAGATGGCGCCACATTTTAACCCAAACAGTTTATAAGAAATACAATTATTTACAAAAAAAAAAAAAAAAACTATTTTTATGTGTAACAAAGAATACGAATTACTTTTTGAATAAATTCAAATTACTTTCAAGAGCAAGCTATTTTTTGTTTACATGGTTTTAAAATTTTTGAATTCAAGTTTGTGTTCAAAATTTCTGAATTCCCAGAAAATTGAATTGCGAATTCTGAATTGCGTATTGCGTTCTTATATATATATATATATATATATATATATATATAAGATATATATATATATATATATTGTTGCGTATTACTATTACCTTTATTGATATTGATACAACTTCATTATCAAAAGACGTTAGAAGTCTATCTTCTAAAATAACGGACATTTCAGGAAAAAAAAAAAAAAAAAAAAACGTAAACGCTATCGCTATTTAACAGTCACCATTGAAAGTAAGGATGATCAAGTCAAGTCAACGTGACATCACTAATGACATAAGAACAGCCAACGAATGAAGAGGCTAGAAATATCTCTATGGGCTGCATCAATGTAAAAATAGTTTATATGCGTCCGGGAAAGATTTTTCTGCAAGCAGTGGGAACATGGACCCGAAGCAGTGCGGGAGGAAAAAGAGCTGCCGTACGCAGCTGCTGCCCGAAGCGAGGTTCAGAGAGATTTCAGCGTAATTTTTTTAGTTTTTACTTATAATGTGATGTAAAAAATAGATACTGATCGAATTTTTTTGAAAAATCATTTAAATATAGTGACCAGTGAAGCGGGCGTAGCCTGCTAGTAAATAAATAAGATGGTGAAAACTCAAAGGATTTCAAATCTGCCAAAACAGTTTAATAAAGGATTGCGGAGTGATAGCCATTTAAAACATTAAAAGTTTGTTTAACTGACATTATGTTTTCGTATTCTGTGCCGATATTAACTCCTAATTAAAAAAAAAAAAAAAAAGAAGAAGAAGAAGATTTACATTGCAGAAAAACACATATCTGAAAAAATTCTACTGTTTACATTTGCATGCAGAAATATTTTAAATATTGCATCCATTTAAAATGTACAAATCCTTTTCTTAACATGTAAATGAAATTGAAAAAATCTCTAAAAAAATTATAAGTGAGAAATAATTTAATATGCATAAATATATTGTTAGAAAAAAAAAACTCAAAATACACAAAAAAACTCAATTAACTTTTTTTTCGCACAGCATTTTTAAACTGAAATTTTTATTCTACAGTCATATAAATGTTCTCTACCCCCTCCCCTTTATTTATTTATTTATTTATTTAATTTTTGCCATGCTAATTATACAAGTCAAATGGTGATTAAAAAAAAAAAAGTAAATAAATTTAAATAATCAATATGGAATATATATTCCAAATGTAAATATATTAAATCAGTAAAAAGAGAGAGTGTATAGATGTAAATGAGGCATTTAATTTAAACATTTTTCACGTAAACATTACATAACAGAATGACAACATTTTTTTTTTTTTTTTTTTTTTTTTTGATGTTGTTAAATAGAGTAATTATTTTAAAAGACATTACGAGACTTTATAGTTAAAATTTTATCTTTAATAGACATGTATTTCGCATTATGTTTTCTTTTTTTATTTTAACGTTATATCGTAAAAGTTAATTAAAAAATTAAATAAAATTTTAATTATTCATTTTTTTTAATTTTAGTTCAATTCAGTTACGTCAATTAGCTAATTAATTATAATTAAACAAGTTGTTTTGCATTATGCGTTGCTATTTATTTGGAAATTACAGTATGTTGCCTATTTGTAAATGGTAATTTCTACATATAATTAAATAAAATAATTTTAAGTAATATTTTAACTTCATTTTTTTTTTTTTTTCAATAAACATAAGTTGAATTAGGAAAAACTGTTATGCTTAATAAAATGTTACTGACAATTCATTAAATTTTCAATATAACTAATAAATCCTAAATGAAATTTAATTTTCTTACTTTATTTTCATGTTATACGCTTTGCAATACTGCTGTTGAAGAAACATTTCTATTAAATAATTGGATTAGTCAAATATAATTTAAGTGAAGTGTTTAAACTTGTTATAAAAATTGAGCTTCGTCTGAAATAATATGCATATTATGCAATCATTTTAAGAATAATATAAATAAATAAATAAATAAATAAATAAAAGTCCCTAACGTCACTTGTAATTTTCAAAAGCTTCGTTATTTAAAAATTTTTAATTGTATACTTAATTAAAATTAATGCAAAAAGCGCCCAATATTGGATTAATGATAAATCTATAAATAGAGCTAAACTCTACAAAAATAATTGCAATTTTACTTTATATAGTTTACCATTATAATGTACACATTCGATTGTGCATTACAGGAGAGTCTTAATTTTTTATTAATGCTTAAAAACCTTTTGTTAAATTTTAATTCCTTATCATACTCTAAATACGTAGAAATAAGATATATATTTTTTTTTCTTTCTTTCTTAAACCTCGATTTATTTTTATTGTTTTCATGTTTTGGAGTATAAGGAATTCAAAAATTCAAAAATTAATCCGGTTTCCGTCTCTAACTTTGCCAATTTGTTAGTTAGTTAGATTGTTAGTCCGTGTAGACATGATGTGGAAATGAATCATCGTGCAGTATTAGGACCAGCTCTGAAATATCGTTTATGATATTGGCAAAAATCTTATTGAATTTCAACATTCTAATTTGAAAATTTAAGCATGTTCTTTTAAAATCAATATTTTTATAGAATGGTAGAAAAGGACAATGTTTCGTCTAAAGAGTTATTACAAGGATAAATTTCGAATAAACTAACCCGATGCATTTTATATTATCATTTATGATACTGGTTACAATTATTTTTCATTTTACGCATTGAACTTTAAACATTTTGTGAGTTATTGGATACTTTAAAATTTCAAAACATGGCTGGATGGACAATATTTCGTATAAATTTCGGTTCAATAATTATTCTTCTACAAACTTCTCCATAGTCGAATAAAACAGGAAATTCAGTTATTAGAAATTTTTTGTGCACTAAGACGGAACAGTCACAGGCGAAGGAAAACACGATAATACTAACTTAATCAACTAGTGTGCTGCTTTAGTCAGGTGGAGCAGAATTGCAATCTCACAGATATGGAGATTACCAGTTTTGAAACTCACCAGTTTTAGGATTTGATCAGTTTTTCAGCACATCGTAATTTTAAAACGCAAATTACACAGGTATGAATAGGCTTTGAATTGGTTTTTTTGTTTTCTGATGGTAAAAACGTTTACCTAGAACTGAAAATAACCGTAAAAAAAAAAAAACATTTTCCAAATTTAAAAAGTTGGCCGGTTTTACAACTAGACGTTACATATTATCGATGATACTTAAAGTATTAAAATTTTCATTGCTTCTTATATGAAGTTTTAATTTTAATTTCTGCTTTTATAACACTAAATATAGAATTAATATTAATTAATAGCATTCAAATCTAATAGTCTAATTCATTATGATTTAATAAAATGTTTACAGATTTCTTCCGAAAAATCCTATAAACCTGGAAACTATATAAACGTATTAAAATAAATTATTACATTAAATACTTAAAAATTGTAGCTAAAAAAAAATCGTACTTCTAGCCATTATTCCATTCTAAAAATAAAAATAATTGAAAATAATTATTTTTCCCTCTAATAATTAACAGTTTGAACTTTAAAAGCTGAGCATATTTCATAAAGTCTGTTAATCAATTTTTAACGAATAAAATTATTAATAGTTTTTCCCTAATATCTTTTTGTCTAATTACAGAAGAAAAACTTGATTGGAAACCTATAATCAAGGATTTCAGTTAATGAAATAACTTTCAGCTACTTGCCGTTCAAACTACTTTAATCAAACGGATATGAATTTCCAAAAAATATTTTTAGAAATTAATATCATAAAAAAATAAATTTACTTGCGTAAAAGAGAAAAAAATTTTTTTTTTTTTTTTTTTTTTGGTAGTCTTGCGTGAAACTTCATTGATTTTTCATAAAAATTAATTACGTTGAATCAAAACGTATCGTCGTCACTAGAATATATATATATAATAAAATAAAATAAAATACATAAAAAATAAAGTAGTTTAATTTCTTTATTTCTCTCAAGTAGCCACAATTTCGAAACAAGATGGCAGAGGAAGTTGGTTATTTAACTTGGATGAGATTTTTTTGATATGGGATATTCTATACTGAGTTTCAAGCAAATCTATTTTAAATTAGTTTTTAATACGAATTTTGAATTATCTAACAGCCATAGTTTTAAAATAGGACGGCAGATTGAACTGGCCGATTAATTTATAAAAGATATTTCTAAGAAAAGTCCACTATCCAACCTTGTTTCGAATTCATTCTGTATTTCGAAAGTTTTTGAGCTGAGAAATTTTGCATTATATATATAAATATAAGTGATTGCAATAGATCGACAGTGGAAAGAAATAAACCAAAATCTTTGATCTGCAGCAAAAACTAAACCTGTAGCAAATTCTTTTAATGAACTATTACTAAATTTTAAATGCGTGGTTGTACACTCTAAGACAAAAAAAAAAAAAAAAAAAAAAAAAAACAAGCACCAAGAAGGAGTAATGTAAATTGATCACAAATAGACATGCATACAGGTTTAGATGGAAAATGCAAATTTTTAAAGTTTAACTGCCAATGATTAAACATGTGATGCTACAGCGCATATTAACTGCTAAACTGGCAGGATATTAAAGAGGAGAAATTTTGATTCCAGGTCATAAATTCTTTGAGAATTTATTCCGTCTGCTCAGATAAACAGTAACTATGCCTGGCATACAGGTACGCAAACAATATGAGCAGATTTCAGGATTTGTGAGAGGAGTGTAGTAGTTCTCAAAGAAGCCGGTTCGTCTAATCTGCGAATTATTTGACATTTGGATAGGAGCTATGCCGCTAGTAGATTATGTTGGCAGGAATAGGCGAACCATGGACGAACATAGTGTTGAGAAGAAAGCGGTCGGCCTAGAGATAGAACGGAATGTAAGAACCGATCAATCGTCAGAGCGGTACTCAAAGCCACAAATTCGTCGTTATTATCGATTGTACGTGCAGCTGGTATTTCAGTGACTTCAAATACCATAAATAGGCGGCTAAGAGAAATGAGGTTGAGTTCACGAAGCCCCTTGTGCAGACTGCTATTAAACTTTGTACACTGACAAGCCCGTTTGCAGTAATATCGGGCACGTTCGACCTGGAATGTTACTGAATGGAGTAGAATTGTCTTCAGTGATGTGTCCCACTCCAATTTGAGCCCCGATGATTAGCGAAGACGCGGCTGGAGATGCACCAAAAAGAGGAGGATTCCAACCTGACTGTTACCAGCCATACGGCCCGACAACCAGGACTGATGGTCTTGGGTGCCGTTTCATTTCATAGCAGGACTCCTTTGGTTGCCATCTGCAGCACTTTAAGCAGAGTGGTACATCAACGAAATTCTACGTCCCCGTTTTGTTGTCCTTCATATCACGAAATTTTGACCGTATATTTCAATATGATAATGCCCGCCCACGTACGAAGATAGTTTCGTCTGCTTGTTTTCTTCCTTGCCCAACATTATTTTGGCCAGCAAATTCGCCGGACCTCTCTACCACTGAGGACGTTTCAAGCATCATGAAAATGGTCCTACAACCAGCTCGGGATTTTCCAATCTAACACACCAGCTGGACTGAATCTGGCGCGATATCTCGCTGGAGAACATCTGCCAACTCTATCAATCACCTTGTGCGGCTTTTTCTCTTGATTAAATCCTCCTAAATTTCTGAAACTGTAATCATTTGTTTTTCTCCACATGTACATCACACCTACCAATTTTAATTCCATTCGGATAACTCCTTCTTGGTGCGTCGCTTATTTTGTCTTAGAGAGTATTTCAAATACCTAAAGCAATCAAAATGTTACAATTGTAAAATTAAATAAGTATTTATTTATTTATTTTGAATTTTTACAAATAGCAATTTTAATGAAGAGCTGGGATGGAGATATCTAAAGTATGAAGCGGCCATGACGTACAGCGAACCGCGAACCAGGTTCACTCAGCTCCGTAAAATGTAGCATGAAGTCATTTTCCATTTAGAAAAATTACATTTCTTTATTACTCTTATAAGATATATATAATGCATTTTTGAACACAAACGAATGAATAGATTCGCAAACATTCATGATGAAGAATTTCAGTTTATTAATCAGAGAGACATCGAATGGAGAATGGAAGCCATTTTTATATACTTTTCTAAACAGAAAGCATTTCGACATTTTTGACTCAAAGATAAAAAAAAATAACATCTTTACAGAAAGACAGACAGCAAGCTAATTAATTTATTTCGCCAAATCTCATTGGCATCAAAAATCAAGTTGGCTGAACACATTTTAAATTTTATATCTGGTAAACCTAAATAATAGTTAAAGGATTGGCTAAAAATTAAATTACGTCATATGATGTGATTAAATTTTGTCAGGTGTCCAGAATTTGGCTAAAAGTGCAAAATCAATTGATAAAAACATATTAGAAATTATTTTCAGCTATGATGATTCAACGGAATCTATAAACGTTTGATTGGAGACAGGAAACTACAATAAAAAAAATCGTCTGCGGTTTTAAAGCATAAAATGAATGGGTTTCTCTTTCTTTGATATTTTATTTAATTATTACTTGATGAGATTTAGAGCAGGAAAAAGAACAATAAATTATATGAAATTACAGATTAATGAAATAGAAATAAAAATAAAATAGCATAAGCGAAATAAACAAAATTGTATTAAATTCTTTTAGAATAAGAAATATAATGTTTGCTTGTATTATAAATAAATAAATAAAATGTAATTTATATTATTATTATTATTTTATTTTAAAAAGGGATATGTGATGTTTTTCAACATCACATATTTCTCCCCGTCGACCGAAAAAAAATGGGTTCAGCCATTACATCGTCTATATGACAGCTCAGCAAAAATTAAAATTAAATCAAATTATTTCCAATCTTGTAAAATAGATTGATTACAAAACAAAAAAAAAACGAATGGCTTCCAATACAAATAAAATACGTACATTGTCATATTATCAATAGAAAATCTATTATGCATACTTAAAAAAAAATATTCCTATACAATAATAAAATGCAAATACAGGAAATAAGGATATTATAAGGTGATGTGATATAATGTTGTATGGCCATAAATCTGTGTACACAAAAGTCTTTAGACTATATTCACAAACAAAATGAGCTCAAGTCCTTTGATTTAAAATCATAATAATTCAGTCATCATATATTTATCAGTTCGTGGTAAGATGCTGAAGTCAGTAAATTTTTATGTTACCATGCATGGCGAGAAACTTTGACGAGTCCATTTCAGTTCATGTAGGACAAGGATTTGTTGTAATAAATACATAGTTCAAATGTATAAGCAATTTTAATATGAAAGTTTCACAAAATAAAAACCAAGTATGTTTATATGTTATCAAATATATATAGTGAGCCTTTTATATTCATTAAAATGTTTAAACAAATAATACATATTGAAAGAAAGTAATAATAACACATGTTTTCATTTATTCATTTTTTTATAGGTAATTGTAATTGGAATATATGAGACATATGCATGTATGTATGATAAAAATATTACAGGCACCAAAAGTCTACGTATTTTTTTTTTTTAAATTCTAGTATGTTAACTATTATTAAAATGCAATTATAAATAACACGTAAGTTAAAGAAATAGTGATAAAAGTGATATACACTGCTGTTGTAAGACAATGCAGCTTAGAATATAATTTCCTGGACCAGCCATTGATTATCCAAGCTGCGAAATTTCACAACAAATAAAAATCACAACAGGTTGATCAGGTCTGTTGCGATGAAAGTATACATCAAATTTTATTTAATTTATCTTTAATCTTTATAAATATTTAAAAATTTACACTGCGTAACTTTTAACCTAAGGAAAAAAAATTGATGACAAATTACTTTCTGTTTCGCAAATTATATTGATGTGTATCATTGGAAATAATGAGATTCTTATTAAAATTAGAATTATTATGAATGTCAAATAAGTGATTATTACGTGGAGGTGCCAACAAAATTCTATCTATATGCACACGAAATGCCTTATCATCACTAGCATGTAACCGTTTAATTGAAAATGAAACTGGGGAATGTTTAACTGTGACAATGAAAGGACCTGTATATTTAGATTTAAATTTATCCATAGACTTCAGATACACAATATCTTTTGTGCAGATGCTTCTTAGTTTAGCTTTTCTTTGAAAATATTTATTTCTTTTTGATTGGGAATCTTGAATGTTATTGTACGCTTTTTTATAAATTTCCTGAAGGTCTTGCATTAATTTATAAATGTTTACATTAGAGTCCAGGTAAGTGTAATTATAATTTGAATTATAAGTGTCAAAAATTAGTGCCAGTTCTCTACCAAAATGTAGAAGATTGGGCGAGAATTGAGTGGAAGAATGCGTAGATCCATTGTAGAGAGATTTGTGTATATATAGTGCATTTTGAAATGAATGACCTTCTTCTAATAATATATTAATTGAATACTTAATTGATGTGTTTACACGTTCGCTAATAGAGTTCGATTGAGGATGAAAAGCAGACGAATGTATTATTTTTATGCCTAGAGTGTCATTAAATGTATTGTAAACTTGAGATGTATATTGTCGACCTAAATCTGATAGAATACATGCAGGGCGACCAAAGGTTGTAATGTATGAAAACAAACATTGAACTATTTTTGGAGAAGTAATATTAGATAACGGGTAAAGTTCTAAGTGTCTACTGAAATGATCAATTATTGTCAAGACGTATTGACCATTACTAAAAGGACCCACCAAGTCTGTGGAGATTGTATGATTTGGATGAGTGGGTGTATATGTTTTTTGTAATGGAGCAGGAGGTGTTTTGTGATGTTTCGCTTGTAAACATTTAGTGCATGAAGAGACGAAATTGAGGGTATCAGTATAAATGCCCCTCCAAAAGTATCTTCTAGAAAGAAATTCATAGGTTTTAGCCAAACCGAAGTGAGATAAATGCGCAATGGACAATGCTTTCGCTTTTAAAGAATTTGGGACAATAATTAAATAACTGAATGAATTGTTATGAATATTCTCTTTCTTGAGCATTAATACTTTAGAATCAGGATTTATAAAGTAATTGGGAAATTTTTCTGACTTTCCGTTTTTTAAGATTTCTTCGTAAATTGTTTTTAATTCAGAATCCTTAATTTGTTCGGACACAAATGTTTGGTCTGAAATTTCTAGCAAGGGGTCTTTAGAGTTCGAATTTCCTGAAATCATATAATTAACATATTCTGAGCATTTGTTTTGATTTTCATTATTAATTTTATCCTTACTGTTAATTTCAAGTCTGTTTTCATTTTCATCAACATCAACAATTGGTAGTGGTTGTATGTCATGAATTAAGTTTGGATTATCTTTGAGATCCTCTTGATTATTTTCAAAATTGCAACGTGATAAATAATCCGCTAAGATGTTCAAATTTCCAGGAATGTGTTTGAAAACGTATGTATATTCAGATAAGTCCATTAACCATCGGGTGGTAATGTCAGCGGGATTGGTAGTTTTCTTATATTTTTCAAGGGGAGCACTATCTGACAAAATTACGAACTCACGATTATATAAATAGTATTTGAAGGCGGTGACAGTTTTATGAATTGCCATAAGTTCCAATTTTAACGCAGGATATTTCTTTTCAGAAGGTTTTAAAGATTTGGAAAAGTATGCTATAGGAAGTAATTTACCATTAAAATTTTGCATAAGTGCTCCTGAAATGGCTGTTTTTGATGCATCCGTGTTGACATAGAATGTTTTCTCCCAATCTGGAAGTCGAACCATTGGGGGAAGAAAGAATAATTTTTGAATTTTTTGAAAAATACTCTGATGTTTTTCTGTCCATTTGAATGTTGTTTTGGGTTTTGTGAGTTCCACAAGGGGTTGCGCAAGTTCTGAGAAAGATGGTAAAATCCATTTGTAAAAATTAGCAAGTCCAAGAATTTTTTTTAATTGTCGTTTTGTCGTTGGTGGTGGAAAAGAATTGATTTTTACGATGTTAGCGGTGATGGGTGAAATAGTATGGTTTTCAATATGGAAACCTAAATAATTAACTGCTGATTTATGGAATTCACACTTAGATGGGGATAATGTTAAATTATATTTGATAAGAATTTCTAACACTTTATTTACTTTTTCACAAGTCTCTTCAAATGAATTTGATCCAATAATCAGATCATCTTGATAAGCATATATGCCATTAATGTTTATCTCGTCGAGTATTGTGTCCATTAGAGACTGAAATATAGAACTGGCGTTCTTTAAACCAAAACAAACACGTTTGTATCGATAACTGCCAAAAATAGATGTAAATGTTAACATATCTTGATATTTTTTAGGAAGGTCAATTTGGTGGTACGCTTGCATGAAATCTAACGAAGTAAAGTATTTGAATGACGAAAGATTTGAAATAATATTTTGAATCTTAGGAAGTGGATATGATGAACCTTGTATGACTGTATTGACCATTCTAAGGTCTAAAGCAAGTCTGTAACGTTGTTTCTTTGAACCGTCAGATTTTTTCTTTACCAGCAATATGGGACAAGCCCACTCGGAGCAATTACGCTCAATTATGCCGGCGTTTACTAATTCATTGATTTGCTCTTGGGCTTCTTTTTGTAAAGCTTGTGGAATCGGAAATGGAAGTGTTTTAATAGGGAAATCATTAATTAACTTAAGATTAGGAATTATTTTATCAGTATGTCCTAGAGTACTGAGAGATTTGGAAAAAGCAGCAAATTTGCTTAAAAATAAATTTTCAAGTGTGTTACGTTGATCAAGGGTTAAATGATTCAAACAAAAATCTTTACTTGATAAATCATTTTTACGTTTTAGTAATATATCCTCTGAAGCTTGAATTAAGTGGATATGGTCCTCAATATTTTGTATATTATTATTACTAGAGCAAGAGTCTTCAATTTTATCTAAATGTGGTTCTTTAATTTCATCAATTAAAAATAATTTGCCAATATGCATATTTTTATTCAGATGAATTGAATTTTTACCCTTATTTGAGATAAGTAACGTAAAAAGAGAATTATTATTATCAGAATTAATTTCATTTTTGTAATTCGGTGATACAATAGAATCTAAAATTTCTATATCAGGATCCTTAATGTCAGTACAAAATATGTAATTTTTTTCTTTTAACTTATTATTTGTTTTTGCAGTAATGTAGATATTTTCACCAGTTTGTATTATAACTTTCTTTAGAAGGTAAACATTCATGTTATTATCGTCAGAGTTAATATTACATACATCTAATTCTTCATTTCCCGAATCAAATAAAGAACAAGTAAAGTCTAATTTTCCAATTCTCATGGAATTTTCCGAAAAGTCAATACTGACATGATTTTCTTTAATGAAATCCATGCCAAGTATTCCATGAAAATTAGAGCTATGTGGTATGTCAATAATATAGAAATTGTGTTGGAAAAACTTTTTTTCAATTTTGAAAGTTGCACGAATACATGAAGAAAATTCAACATAAGAATTGACCGTTTTAAGAGTAATAGACGAACCTAGTCTTTTATATTTCAAATTTGCTTTTAAATTATCAAATGTTGATTGGGCTAAAAGTGAACAACTACTTCCGGTATCAATAAGAAACTTTATATCATTATTGGCTAATTTAGCTTTTATTATAGGAAGTGTATGTGAATTTTTGTTTACATTAAATAAAATATGATCTTCAATATTATCTGTGCAACTCTCATTGCTGTCACTTGGAATATACCCTGTATTAGAAATATGACTAACGTTTTGAAATGTTTGGGTAGCTTTATTATCTGCTACAGTAATATTAGCAACAGTTTGAGATCCAACTGAATTTACAAGTCTAGTATGTGAAATTTTCGGAAGAGAATTTGAAGGTGACACATTCGGGAATTTATGTTCATTTGCTGATGAGACCCTTAGTTTTCGAGATATGGCAGCATCAGCATCTCCATACCTCTTTTCTAGTTTAAATTACGGTTTTCATTATTACGTGTTTTATAAGTTAAATTCTCTCTATTTCTCCATTTATAACAATTTAAAGCAACGTGACCATGTTTGGAACAAAGTTGACAAATCAAATTATTTCTAGAAAAGTTTCTTCTAGGGGAAGAACGAAAATTGGTCTGTCTAGTTTTGTAATTATTTCTATAATTTCTTTGATCAAATTTGGGTCTGCTGGACTGAACTACGTGCAAAGATTCATTATGGGAGGGTGGATTGTTGTTTGTAAGTGAAATGCTATTAATTTTTTTAGATAAATTTTTCAATGTGTTTAATATTACAGAGTCATTTTCATTATCACAAGAAAGAACAGTCTTAGTATTAGTAGTGTTGTTGAAAGAATCATATATTTCGGATAATGTTTGAGCTCGTTCAACTGCCTTATTATAGTCTCTTATGTTTTCCTCCATTAATTTAATTTTAATATTTGATGGTACACACTCTAAAAATTTCGGAAGTTTAATGTTATCAAGAGATTGTTTGTCTTTAAGGTCAGGGAAAGCCTTAGGTACAGCAACATTTACACGATGGGCGAAATTTTTAATAGACTCTCCCGGCAAAATTTTTAAATTATGAAATTCTGATATTCCAGTGTTATATGACGATTCCTTGAAAAACTTACAGAAATTTTCCTCGATATATTCAAGATCTGTCGACTTGTATAAAGTTTCATTTTCAATAAAGTATGCCAACGCAGCATCACGAAGTTTTTCTTTCATTACATGTAATGTCGCGTCATTTGTTAGTTTATTTAACATGGCAAAGGATCGTAATTGATCAAAGAAAAATTTGACAAATCTCGCGTCCCCATCGAAATTAGGAACGGAGCAAAACGCGTTTCGATTCTGTGCCATGTTTTTCAAAAATAAAAATGTTAACTAAGTTAAATAAAAAATAATATGCATAAGAATTCAATTAATTATCATATGATAAATAAAATTACCAAGACACTTAAAAAATGAAAAAAAAAATTGTTAAATATATTTGTTCTAATTAAGCATGATAAAGTTTCAAAATTAATAAAAATATGTAGAAATTATTTGTAATATTTTTCTGTATAACATTATAGCTTGCAACCATGAAATTGGCTTATATACGTCTTGTTGTATATATATATTATAGATATATTTAAAAATATATAATGAATAATACTAAAAATGGATATATATGCAAATTAAAATAATTGTCAAGATATATTAAATTGTAAACACAAAGATCAAAATATGAAAAAAAAATAAAAAAAAAAATATTTTATGCAGTATGATGAAAAAAAAATATCACTATGATCTGGTATTTAATTTCACAAATGAAATAAATCTTTACTTGAATATCCAAAACCTAGATATTTCAAAAATAATATAAGCAAATTTTGATCATTTATATAACTTTTTAACTGTTCTTAAAAATTGAAATGAAAAGTTAAAGTAGAATATAATACTCATATGAAGAATAAAAGATTTTACCTATAAGTAAAAATTTATATATAAAGTTTAAATAAATGTCAATATTTAAGAAAAATGTACGAAAAGTTCTTATTGTCAATATTTAAGAAAAAAAATAATGTGAGAAATGTTTCTTTTTATTGGCTCAATAAAATAATTCGAAAGGAAACTTACCCTGTTTCCGAATCTTCTTTTAGCTAAAACAAAAATATATATAGATATAAATTTATTTATTTACGGTATTTTATTTATTCTTTTATTTAAAACTGTAAGGCTCTTCTCCTGCACGAGTGCGCGAGAAAAAAAATGAACACTGTAATTCAACTGCACATATTCCAGAAAGACGACCCATATTTGGCAATTCTCCTTGCACCGATGAATCAACGATCATTTAATACCGAACGGTAAGTGCATAAGACGGTCACAAAATGCGAACATTGCAGACTGTAGAGAGGATGTTATTCAATGAAACCGTAGAAAGTCCACCGGCATGGCATCACACAATATCGCCGATAAGAATCGGTACCGTAGACACCAAGTAATCTCTTTAAAAAAAATCACAGATGACATCCCGCAGCACACTAGCCTTTAGTAAAGATGAACAAAAAATTTTGGATATCCGGATATATTATCCGGCCTGAGTCTGGCACCACATATATTTAATGAAGAGCTGGGATGGAGATATCTAAAGTATGAAGCGGCCATGACGTACAGCGAACCGCGAACCAGGTTCACTCAGCTCCGTAAAATGTAGCATGAAGTCATTTTCCATTTAGAAAAATTACATTTCTTTATTACTCTTATAAGATATATATAATGCATTTTTGAACACAAACGAATGAATAGATTCGCAAACATTCATGATGAAGAATTTCAGTTTATTAATCAGAGAGACATCGAATGGAGAATGGAAGCCATTTTTATATACTTTTCTAAACAGAAAGCATTTCGACATTTTTGACTCAAAGATAAAAAAAAATAACATCTTTACAGAAAGACAGACAGCAAGCTAATTAATTTATTTCGCCAAATCTCATTGGCATCAAAAATCAAGTTGGCTGAACACATTTTAAATTTTATATCTGGTAAACCTAAATAATAGTTAAAGGATTGGCTAAAAATTAAATTACGTCATATGATGTGATTAAATTTTGTCAGGTGTCCAGAATTTGGCTAAAAGTGCAAAATCAATTGATAAAAACATATTAGAAATTATTTTCAGCTATGATGATTCAACGGAGTCTATAAACGTTTGATTGGAGACAGGAAACTACAATAAAAAAAATCGTCTGCGGTTTTAAAGCATAAAATGAATGGGTTTCTCTTTCTTTGATATTTTATTTAATTATTACTTGATGAGATTTAGAGCAGGAAAAAGAACAATAAATTATATGAAATTACAGATTAATGAAATAGAAATAAAAATAAAATAGCATAAGCGAAATAAACAAAATTGTATTAAATTCTTTTAGAATAAGAAATATAATGTTTGCTTGTATTATAAATAAATAAATAAAATGTAATTTATATTATTATTATTATTTTATTTTAAAAAGGGATATGTGATGTTTTTCAACATCACAGCAATTATTTCAGCGAATAAACGATAAAGTTTTGGACAACTACGTTACATTTCATATTTAAGAAAATTGATGTATTATGCAAAGAAAAATATCGTGATAAGAAATTTCAATCAAATAATCTGGTGTGTCACTCACACAACTTTCTCTTACCCTGAAATTTAATACTATAAATACATGTTAGAGATTAAGAGGTAACATAACGAGTACTGTTATGTAAACCTATGGTAAAACAATTGAAATTAGCCTTCGGAAGAGTTTTTTATGGTAATTAGTTCTGTGTGAGGGAGGCTACTGCCCTCCTCAAAACCCCGTTTCATTACTCCACCTATATTTATATAGAATTTAAACCTGTTATTAAATTTGAAGTTCACTGAAAAATATTCAGACAACTTTCACATGTACATTCCTTGAAACTTATCAATCTTGATCAAACTTTTTCAGCAACAAACTTATATTAACTTCAAAATACAACATTTGTATCTCGTAAAATTATTCGTTTTTATGTCACTCTAAGATCAGACAAAGATCAAACGTTAAAAAACTTGACTACGGTAATCCGGAAGTCTCAAAACGTGTAAACATACAAAAAATAAGCTATGAATATTTATCTTAAAAACAAACATTATTTACCATATCTCTATGAGAAATTCATTTCAATTCCCGAACAGCTTTCCTGGAAATGGTAAAATATTATTAGTAAAGCTCATCCAATAACAACAAAAAAGAATGTAATCGCTTAAATATTTGCAGCTCTGTATATCTTTCGAAGATTATATACATACCACATGGTGCACCTAAATATAATCCTATAGTAATAATATATGGCCCAGCCTGAAATACATTTCCAGCAATCTGCAACTATTGTCGCACTCTTATGTAGTTCTTTTGTGTAGCCCTGTAAACGAACAGTGAATAATTTCCCTACCATATTCTACATGGGACATGTTTTTACGCATATAAAAAATGTATATTCGTTTCATTTGGTTTAGTGCAGTGTATAGATGTTAAACTCTACTTATGAGCACTTTCCCCCATAAACGTAATGTATTTGAATTCTCTTGGGCGTCCCTGTACACGAACCATTTACTTCATCTCAACGAAAAACTTAGTGTAGCATCCTTATATCATACACATTTAGAATACCAAGTTTGGACTTTCTGCTACTGTTTGTTCTTGAGCTTTGCACACACGCACAGACAGACACACAGACCATTCGCTAAAAACATGATACAGTTTTAATACAGGGGACCTAAAAATGTGTAAATATAACAAAAATTCACGTTCGAAAATTTGACCCTAAAACAATACTTTCTTTACCTTATGGGTAAGAGAAAGAAAAAATGACATTCCGTAGTTTGACTAGATAATGCATTTTATTATTTATTACTTTTGAAATTGATATATTTTTAAAAAAATTATCAGTTGAGACAACTTGATGCCTATATGATGATCTGGAAAACAAACAATGAGAGTTGAAGAATAAAATCAACAAATATTGTGGGGATTAAAAACCTAGCAACAGATTTATATATTTTCATATTAGGTATATCAATAATAATAATAATAATAATAATAATAATAATAATAATAAGCACTTAGTTTCAATGATTTAATTTTATAAATTATTGGGTTGTTCGATAAATAATTTCGTTTTTTAAAACCTTCGCTTCTAAAAACCAAGGCTTCTTCGAACGTGGAATTTTTCAATTTAGCAAAAGATGGCAAGAGGTCATCCAACAAAATGTTCAATATATCATCGATTAATGTTTGTTGTTAATATAAATAAATTCACTTTGAAAAACATGAAAAAAGAAACGAAATTATTTATCGAACAACCCAATAGGTAAATTTTTTTGCAATAATATTCACCAAAAACAAATATTAAGTACCAACATGGTTAAAGCAATGAGAATTATTTGCAAAAAAAGCAGATAAACACTAATGAATATGAATTTTCGTATGTGGTAAACGACGAAAGTCTATTAATGAAAAAGTGTTTTCGGAAGTACAATGGACGTTTCAGTGACTGTAATTAAAAAAATGAATAATTGAAAGAAACGTACCCACAAATTATTAAAGGGGGAAAAAAAGAGAGAGGATAATTAGGTAACAAATTTATTATTCCAGTTGAAAACTTTTTTGCGAAACGTGTTTCTTTTACTGCAATATCCCTTTTTAAAAATTGATTATTGTAAATGATAAATGAACACATAATTAAAAAATATGTATACAGAAAGTTCTAGTTTAAAATTAATAAATATACCCGGAGGATTATTTCATGGAACTTGAAATACTGTTTGTTTTTAATTAAAGTTTTTTATCAAAGCCATTAAATATGAAATTTTTAGCCGATTCTATTCTTCTATTTACTGAAATACTATAAAAATTTAGAGCGTGAATAATTTATGGTTTTTCCCTAGATTAAAAATTATATATTTTGGAGTTATTAATTTTGTTATTGCTGCTTGGCTGAACATCAATCATGGCCCCAGTTTTTTTCTCCCCACGTAATCCTATCGGATTTTTGTTCTTTCACACTTTAAGAATGATATCTCATTGAAAAAATAGAGTTTATCATTTTTTTTTTTTTTTTAATTCTACTCTTTGAACATGTAGCCATTTACTTTAGTGAGCAATTTTAATAATTAAAAAAAAATTAAATATTTTATTTCATTAAGTAAATTCAGGGCTTTAAAATATCGCAAACGGAAATATTTAGATTAATTTATTAGCACTTTCGTGACCGCAAGTTTTCGTCTTTTTGTTAGTATGTTCCGCATGTGGGCGTTATACTTTAATGCTACATATTTCTAGAACAAGGTTTTCTGCATTCATTGTTATATTACATATGAATATACATAATAATTATACTCTATCTAGTAAAAGTATTTGTATCCGTAGTATTTTGATTGTACAAATACGAATTAGATAATATTCTTAAGAAATACAGCAACACATAAATTGGAAAAGAAACGCACACTGGAGGAGTTATAAATTTCCAAATGACGTGAATCTACGTCAGCTATCGCAAAAGTTTTAATTCATTTTTATAATTTCTCACTAAGATGAAAGGCGGCATGTTGAAAAAGTACGTAGGAAAAAGTTGAACGCTTTTTGCTGGTCTCTGAGCGTTAAATTTTTTCCAGTCACTGACCGTAAAAATAAAGTTATGTCCTTAAATCTGCAATCATATATTTCTGGAAGACGAGAAGGCAGCTTTAATAAAAGGTCGACACTCTGAATTTTAGAGCACTTTGTTATCAATACGGGTACTGGACTTTTTTCTAGAAGAAGGGAGCTGAGCGTAAAATTTAACGGTCAACTCTACAAATTTAACTAGAATTTCTTAGAGTGAGAATACAAAAAAGAGAATTCGAAGAACTTCATCTTTTTATGAGCTATCCTTCTAATAGGAAAAAACAAAAATCCCAAAGGTTTACAGGGGAAGGGTGAAACTGCCTGATGTGCTGCTTTAAGTAATTCTAATTGACGATGAAAAAAATACTGCTAGGTTGTATGTTTTTATTTTTTTTTTTAATGTATTTTTTGTAAACGTGGAATAAATAACTTTTGGGGAGAGAACCATGTAATATGGACCATCGTGTAATACGGACCATGAGGAAAATTATATGTTCAACACTAAATGGTGAAACCGTCTCATTGCCTTTAGTGAATATTATTGTTATACAAAGCAGGAAGTACGCCTGTATTTGGACGATTATGAAATTGAGATTTGATCTTTGATGTAACAAGTATGTTAAAGTGAAAGTATTACTTTCTGATGTTAGGTAATTGCAATATAATTTTCGTGTTAATGTACTTAATTTCAGAACAGTTTAGACATGTGTTTCATGGGCGCCAATTTGCATCGCGATGTGTGATTGGAAATAACGTTGCTCTGTTTATGCATGTATAAACCATGCTCTGTTGTGTAATACGGACCAGTGGTCCATGATAAAAACAGAGAGGTTTTGTTAATGATCTGCGTACGTATGTCACACACTCAAAATCTTGAGGCTGTAGAATAGGACAGAGAAGCAGGAGGGTAATGAAGGGGTACCACTTCCTTCGTATAGTACAAATTGGATATAGCCTTTGGACTTGCTTTTTTTTTTTTTTTTTTTTTTTTTTGTCCATTAAATATTATTTTTTTCGTCCATTTCTACTATACCCAAGAGATAGACAAGTGTATGAGAGAACATGCTGGATAGTTCGTTTTACAATTCCAAGTGTGTCAAGTGTTCGGGAAGGACCATTTCGGGAAAGACCACTATGGATCACTTGGCCCATATTACACGAACGTATGTGTAATATGGACCACCAATACATAAATAAAATAATTATTTCCTGCAATTATTAATAGTTCCCAGAGTGATTTACCAAGCTTGAACCATGCAACTATACAATTGTAATGAGCAACCAACAAATTAAATCATTTATTTTAATAATTTCAGTTTTATTAGTATTTTGCTTAGGGGGTCCGTATTACACAGCTATCCCTTATATACTAAATCTTTAAGTAATGTATTTTTAGCAAAAAAAAAAAAAAAATGTTTCTGCCGCTATTCTATTCATATATGAATTTTAGTAAAATTTGGAGAACTGACCATTAAATCCTATCGCTTTATTAAAGGTCACTTTCAACTTTTGGTGTCTAAAAGTTATTTACAGCTTTTCAGTTATAAATTTAAAATTACGGTCAGTAATTAGAAAATATTTACCAGCCATTGACCGTAATCTACCTTACATTTTTTTTTTACAGTGTGCTTGGCACATACAAATTTGATTTATAGTTTGATGGTGTAGGAATATAAGGTCGACTTTTTAAAAATTAGGCCACACAAAAATTTCATAGCTTGAGTCGGTACTAAGAGAACGACTTTTTAATAATAGTGATATAACAAAGGGGATTAAAATCATGTATCATGACTAGTTAAAAAAAATAATAATAAAAAAAAAATCAACATTACAAGATATAAAAAGGGAAAGAACCAGTGAAAGCTGGATATAGTTCTGTATAAAAAGTTTTAGGAAAGGAAAGAATCATTGTTTATGAAATTAATAAAATCAGCCAAACACAGGTTTCGACATTTATTAAAACGCTTTTCTAAGTAGTATCAATTTCCAACGACTATACGGTGAGGGTAGATGGATTAAGAGTGATTGTGTATTCGAGGGACGTAGCTCGGATGGAATGTCCTGTGGGTATTCTTTCTAAGGTTCTAGCCCATATTTACGCAAAATTTGTAGAAAACCGTAGAAAATATGGAGAGGATAGGCTTACAAACGCGATGAACCCAGCACACCAGGCATATCAGCTTTGAAAGAAGCCAGTGGTGGGGATATTATGTTTGAATTATTAAACTTAATTCAAGCTGGACAAATGTAAACGTGAATGCTTGATCTTGGCTTGCAATAAACATGCAGCGTTGAAATATCAACTTTAGATGGATTAATTAAGCTTACAACTACCATAATGAAATAATCTCCACGGACTCCAACTATCAAATTCCCCATTCTGTCTTTTGTGATGACAAGATCAAATCTTTGACGCCGCACATCATGCCTGGTGCTCTGCACTTGTGTTTTTGTGCTGTAAAATTCAAAAGTATTAGAGGGCAAGAGAACTGATGGCATCATAGCGAATTTTCTGGACATTTATACTAAATAATAGATATTACAATGAAATTCTTTTTTCTTTGTCTTAAATGTCTCATGAAGAGTCACCTGATGTTTAATTTTATTCATGACATTTCGGTACAATGTTTGAATAAAAGTGCTTTCAGACTCGGGGTATTTCAACACTGACGGTATTACATCAGAAATAAATAGTATAGAAGTTTTTTAGCATATGCTATCTAAGAGTGTTATGTAAGAATAAAATTGTTTTAAGCAATTGGTCGGGAATGTTTTGAATTAATACCATGGACGTTGGTAAACATAATATGTCATGGAAATTATTCTATACGAAATTACAGCAAAGTAATGTTTAAAAATAACACAGAGCGTTTCCAAGTAAACCTAAATAATGCAGTAGTATTTTTATTAATTGATTGATTTTTTTTTTTTTTTTTTTTTTTTTTTTTAAGAAATATTTCCAATCTTAGGTCAAAGTTCCGAGCAAAATTTTTTGGCTTAGAAAAAGAGATAATTACACAAAATGTGTGAAAATCAAATAATGCTGTTTATAATTACAGATCAGTATGACAATTAATTGATAAAAAGCAGTAATTGAACTTTTTTTCAACAGTCATTCTCATTTAGAGAATGTATATATCAAGCCGTGCTTTGTTTTAAGCACTATATTTTTTATAAATATATTAGTGGTTTCTCTACAACTGATATTATCAATAATTAAATAATATTCCGACGGGGATATTAAAGAAATATAATAGTTACTGTTTAATTTTTTTCTAAAGTTTTTAAAAAGAAAAGGATTCGCAATTTCTTAATAATTAACGAAATGTCATATAATATAACAAAGTGACCAAAAAAAAAAAAAAAGTAAAGACAAAATATGTTATGCTAATAGTTTGAGCATAACCTCCTAAACTAGATGCCTGTAGCGTGGCTAGGAAGCTTGGCAACAGTTGAAGCGGTAGACAGCGCCTGCACGACTTTTTTATTCAACAGCCACCAAAAAATTTTAAAAGTGGGATATGACATACATAAAAAGCGAATAGAATTGAAGAAACGTCGATTATACATATCATATATCAATTCTTAAAATTATTGGTGACAGTTGAATAAAAAAGTCACACAATCTGTACCAGGTGGCGCTGTCTACCGCTTCAACTGTTGCCAAGTTTCCGAGCTACGCGACAGGCATCTAGTTAAGGAGGCTATGCTTTGAGATACTGAGATTCCATCTAAACTCGTATATTATTACTCGAAACTTATTTAAAAGTTATTAATAATGTTTTTTTCTTTTTTCTTTAAGTAATCTGTTATATTATATGAATTATAAAGATATTGAATATTCTTCGTAAAAATGATAATTAAGTTATGTGCTGCCATATTTAAACTTTATTAATCACCTCATGCGCATTTCAGAAATAAATTAGAAGCAAATATTTCTAACATCCTAATAATGTACTACTAATAACAACAACAACAACAATAATAATAATAATTTTAGACTGAGAACTGTTCAAATGAGCAAAGTGATTTTGGCGAAGGAAACTTAAAAAGATATTACAGAAAATTCGATTTCCATAAATGAAGAAATAATGAATTATTTTCTGAATAAAAGTACAATATTCGGAATAATACCGTTAATACACAATATTAAAAAAATATCTGTATTTATCGATCAAACAAATGATATCTATAGTAAAAACCCTTCTATTATTGTTTAAAAATTCATTGATAAAATCGATAAATTGTTAAAAAATATGTAATC
The DNA here is from genome assembly GCA_963930645.1 of Salticus scenicus. Lineage (NCBI taxonomy): Eukaryota > Metazoa > Arthropoda > Arachnida > Araneae > Salticidae > Salticus > Salticus scenicus. The sequence continues at coordinate 373,087,979 of OZ005650.1, forward strand.
AGTAGCTAAATATTTTATTACCTTACAGTAAAAATGTGATAAAATAATTTAATTTTTTATTTTATTTAATTTTTATTTAATTTTAATTTAATTTAATTTAATTTACTTTTTTGTAGAACATTTTTTATATTTCAGTTTTCTTATTTGCATTTATCTATGGTTAGTTATACAATTTTATATCAGATCAGTGACATTTAATTTATTGTTAGAGGGTACTCATAGCCTAAAATCACATGCTATTCAAAATTATTAAAAATATATATAATTATCAAAATAAAAAGAAACAACAGGCCGTTTATTCTGTACTGTCAGTTTTAAAACAACGACTATTTTTCCGGAAATACACAATTTCAGGTCAAAATGCATTAGAAATCTAACAAAATAATAATAATAATAATTGATAAAACCATTTTTAAGAAAAAAATCAATAATAATTATAGTAATTTATTATATGAGTTGCGAAATTTCTTTAAAAACTAATTTTACTAAAATTACCATTCGCAAAATTTATAATTAAATATGCTTGTTTATAAAATATTAGCTAGATTAAAAAAAAAAAAAAAGGAAAAAAAAGAAGAAGAAGAAGTGTTTTTAAAGGATTATTTAAGAATATTTTAGCAATATTTGTTTAAAATTAAGATTTTTAATTAAACCGTAAATTCTAAGTTTTTGCCTAATTAAGCATTCCCCAAGTTCAGAAAATTTACATTTTCTACTTCATTTAATCCCCATTTTTTTAATTATTGCGCTAATTTATGCCTCTTTATGTTTATATTTTTTAAAATTATAACAAATAGATTTTCCTTTATTTTTTTTATATTTCAGAAACAGATATATATATATCTATATATATTATAAAAATAATTTTTATCGAGAGCACAAATGAGTTTAGATTTATCTTTTACTATGAAAGCTAATGGAAAATAATAATAGTAATAATAATAATAAAAGGTATTTAAAAAATATATATATGTATATATATATGTATATTTAATAATTAGAATTTAATTATATTATGAAAAATTAAAACGACCATTTCTGCATTTTCATTCAAAGGTGAGTTTAAGATTTTTATTTTATTTTTATTTTTATTTATTTATTTATTTTTTATTATTATAGATAGTGTTCCAGTCAATTTTTAATAGTACTTTATTTGTAGAGATAGCTATGTTACTTTAAAATGTTAGATCAATTGTAATATTTGTATAATATTCTTATAAATATTATTAATAGCATTATAAATATTCTTACGGCGACAACACAACACTGGACCAAAACTTTTAGTCCATACCAGTCTCCGAAATTATTAATGTGCTGTAGTCGTCGTAAGAAGAGTACTTGTAATATTTTTCCATAATGGAACTGAGATCAAGTTAGTGCGTATATACGCAATTATATATGCAATTCAGGATGATATCGCAATGTATCACACAACCGATGATTGTTTTGTACATGAGCGAGAAGCTTTATGTACTTAATAATTCTCAATATACAACATATTTTGGAATCAATGTTTTATAAAGCGAATTTTATCACCGACACACCCACACACACATTCAAAATCGTTTTATTATAATTTTGAAATTTGCATTGTAGCAGGGACACCTACCGAACGACATACACACAAATTGAATCAGCATAATGCCTTTTAATGACTTTTTCACAGATCAAATTTTGTTCGATCATATGAACCTAAGATATAGTATTCCATCAAATTGCGAAAATCACTATATAGCAGCGTCATTTGTTGAAAGATTTTCACTAAAAAGTGATAGGCACAAAATTATGTCAAGGTATATCTACATACGAATGCACATGCAATTCTCTGAAGTATAAGTCGTGAAATATTGTCTTCCCTGAAACTGCAGAAATCGCTGTATATATACACTGTAAAAAAAAAAAAAAAAATGGAAGCTTTTACAGCAAAATATGCTGGCACCCATATTGCCAGCACATTTTGCTGTTAAATAAGGCAATTTACAGCGGAAACATCTGTAAAAAAAGACTCTTTTACGGCTGTTTCTGCTGTAAATAATTTCTTTTTTACTTTCCCCCCTACATGCGCCCATATAGCCAGCATATTATGCTGTAAATCTACCGTTTTTTTTTTTACAGTGTAGCAGCACCATCTGCTTATCAGTTAAATGTTAATAGGAACTAATTTATGTCAAGGGATATCTGCATATAAATTTATATTCAATTCTGTGTAGCAGTTCTTTAGATAAATTCGCCCCAAAATGTTTGTCACATTCACAGACACACATTTTCTAAAAATGATGAAATCATGTTCTGGATCTCTGTAAAAGGGTAAATCCTATCCTTCGAAAACTGAAAGTTGAAAAATTTTACTAATCCAGTATTTTCTTCTATTTAATATACTTAGAAGAAAGTAAAAAATGTATGTTTCTAAATTTCACGTCTTTTCAATTTTCCTCTCTTTAATCCGTGCGCCTTAATTATTAACAAATAATAATAATAAAAAAAAAAAAATGTTTCCCTGTAGATATGATAATTAATTATACATTTGATAGTCATTAATTAAATTTACGCATCCATTTCAGTTTCCTTCTGTATTTAGACATTAAAATATAATTTTAATAAAAAAAAAAAAAAAAAACTGAAATTAATACGAAACTTCGGCATTCACTCTTTAAAACGTTACTAATAGAACCCAATTTGAAAATGAATCCATGAAGTAATACGCAACTATGTTTAAAATATGTATTTAAATGACAATATTATGAAATCTCGAGGGAAAAAAATATAGTATGAAGAGAGAAAGGGACATTTTACGATGTTAAGGACAATTGACGATGGTCTGGAACATACCCGGGTGGTTTGAAAATTAGTATAAAACTTAAAAAAAAAAAACTGAAAATATAAAAAAAAAAACTAGCATGGAATATTTTTTTATTATAAAATGCACAGAATTTATTTTAATTTTTTTTTTTTTTTTTAATTTTTTTTAAGTTAAACAACTTAAAAAAAAAATACATTTCTATATATATATATATATGTAGAATTAATAAAGGGCTATTTAATACATATGTAGACAAATTATCATAATTTTATGGTATAATTTTCAAGAAAGTTTTTTAATGACTATTATCTCTTTCATTCGGTTTTGGTGTAGTGGCTAAATACGATTGACTAGACGAGGTAGAAAAGTGTGGGTGTGTGTCTTTTTTAGTGGATCGAACCTGTATTTACGCAAGTTTCTGAAAAAAAAAAAAAAAAAAGAAAGAAAAAGAAAAAGAAAAAACAGAGAACTGCTAACGGCTTAGCACATAAGTATCTAGGGTTTCATCCCGAACACTCTTGTTAATTAGTTTTTAACATCAGTTTATAATTTACTAACTACATTCGTTTTTCAATTCTGCTTTGCTTACGAATATATATATATATATATATATATATATATATGTAAGATCAGCCTAATTTGAGCCAAAATTCAATAAACGAAAGTCGTTTGAGAAATCACTTTTAAATTGCATTTAAAATAAATCATTAGAAAAGTGTGTGTGTGTGTGTGTTTCTTAGTGGATCTAACCTGTATTTGCCTAAGTTTTTGAAAAAAAAAAAAAAAACCACAGGAAATTGCTAATGACTTAGCCCACAAGCATATAGGGTATAGGGTTTAATCCCGAACACTTCTGTCAACTAGCTTTAACATCAGTTTATAATTCACTAAATACATTCGTGTTTTAATTCCGCTTTGCTTAAGAATATATATATATATATATATATATATATATATATATATATATATATATATATACATATGTAACTACTGTAACGAATTTATAATGTTAAGATAAGAAAAACATAAAAGGGAAATTGCAAACCAATGCGCAGAATTGCTGCAAAAGGAAATGCAAAACTTAAACATATAGGAATAGATTATCAATGAATAAAATAAATTATCAATGAATAAAATGAAATTAAACCCCAAATTTGTAATTTTCGTAATTTTATAATTGTTTTTGGACTTTTTAAATTATATGTATGTCAGATTTCTTCTCAGTTAATGGTGGTTTCCTGTTTGGTGAGAAGTTGGGAGCTAAGGATAGTTATTAGCTAATTGCTACTGTCTTTTCAGAAACTTCTCTTTCACCCCTTCACTGAGGGGGCCTCCCTGATGAAGACGTCAGTGTTTTTTGGGGTTTTATTTCATTTTATTCATTGATAATTTATTTTATTCATTGATAATCTATTCCTATATATATATATATATATATATATATATATATATATATATAAGATCAGCCTAATTTGAGCCAAAAATCATTAAACGAATGTCGTTTGTGAAATCACTTTTAAACTGCATTTGAAACAAATCATTAAAAGGGTCTTGTCGTTAGAAAATTATTTCATTAGATTTAAATGAAATTTTGAGCACTACTGAAGCGATAAATCTCTAGAAATAAAATTTGGTGACATTAAAAGTATATTATCATATAAAAACATTAATGATCTTAAATCCAACTATCCTCCTATCCTATGAGTTAGGCAATGATGGGTATTTTATAAGATCCCATATATTAGTCTCAGAAACAACTCATTATATATTAACCTGCTGCTGTAATTGCCCTTGATAAAGATATTGTAGTTTTTTGGGAAATAATATAAGTTTTTTTTTTTTTTTTTTTTTTTGTTCTCTTCATTTATTAATTTTTAAAATATCTTTTGTTTTGTATAATGCTTCATTTCTATATGTAATTATTTATTGATATCATAGTAATTCAAATCTTTCTTTATGGTGTTTGACTATTATAATGATGAAATATTATTTCCATTATATATATGAAGCATGAAGTCTTAACATCGTTCCTAAAATTTTACACTCATATTATTCTATTGTTACCTCTCCATTAAACCAATACATTTTACATAACGCTTCCCCATGTTTTAGCATTAAAACGTTTAATAGAAACATTGACGACAGTGGTGAGAGTATAATAAAATGCGAGAACAATTTTAGAAACACTGTGAGACCTGTAACAGACAGACTTATAGTATAACTTTTACAAAAACATATAAAAACTACAATCAAACAGGTTTGGCAAAAATAATTTAGTTAAAAAAAATAAATAAAATTAAATAGAATAAAATTAAAATTAAAAATAAATAAATAAATATAAAAGCATGTATACAAAACACACACACACACACATATATATATATATATATAAATTAATGAATAAAATAAAACTACAAAATATTTGAAAATTACCGATCACCAAAATATTCTAATTTACTGTAAATTATACATCCAACTTAAACGATAAAGAATGATGCAAAATTTTAACTGTTTTGAAAAGTATTATTATTTTACCAAAATATTACTATTATAAAGATACATGTGAAACATGCAGTTCTTGCAGTTTTGTTAGTTATTTAACTAAATTATAGACCTCATTAACTGCTTTCCGGTTAAATTTTTCCCGATTTCTATGTGATCTTTTTTATTTTAGCAGATTTTTTATTTATTTTTTTTTACCTTTTAATTTATAGCCGTACAAAATGATAAAAAGAAAGAGAAATAAAAACAGCATAAAATAAAAATTTGACAGCGCAAAAGAAATATATATATATATATATATATATATAAATTAATTAATAAAATAAAACTACAAAATATTTAAAAATTTCCGATCATCAAAATATTCTAATTTATTGTAAATTATACATCCAACTCAAACGATAAAGAATGATGCAAATATTTAACTGTTTGAAAAGTATTTTAATTTTACCAAAATATTACTATTATAAAGATACATGGGAAACATGCAGTTCTTGCAGTTTTGTTAGTTATTTAACTAAATTATAGACCTCATTAACTGCTTTCCGGTTAATTTTTTCCCGTTTTCTATGTGATCTTTTTTATCATTGATGATTTTTTTTATCTTTTAATTTATAGCCGTACAAAATGATAAAAAGAAAAAGAAAAAAAAAAAAAAAAGCATAAAAGAAAAATTTGACAGCGTAGAAAAAAAAAAAAAAAAAAAAATGTGAATCAGAAGAAGTTAGGAAATGGGGGCTGGCGAGTATTGCAGAAACAAACAAAGAAGTTAATTAAGCCTGTTTCACGTCGACAAAACATAACAAAAAATAATTAATTTTAAGATGATTTTGGTAAACATTATTATAAAGTAGTAAACAGTTAAAAATTCCATTGAAAAAAAGCTGACAGAACAAATAATTGTTAATTAATTTGTCTTTCCCATAGTCAGACTGCTTTTTATTATTTATTTATTTATGCTTTGTTTCAAACATTTGTTGTGAATGCATGCTGAATTGAAATTATTTAGAGTCCCCCCCCCCTTCCGATATTAAGACTTATTTATTTGTTTGTCAAATTTTAAATCAAGTATAATACATTGCTTTGCACATAGTTCTTTATCAAGTAATGTTTAAAGTGTAAATGTTTATCAACTATTTTTAATAGATTGCACATATACCTTTCGATTATTTTACTCTAAATGTTTTTAAATATTTATTTTTTTTTTCTCAAAAGTATAAATTAATTCTTTTATCAAAAGAGATTTAAAGAATTTATGATTGAAATACGGAAACATGCCATAAAATTGGAGCTACATATAGTTGTTTTTTAACATTTATTTTTAGCTACTACCTTTGATTTAATGAAAACAGAAATAAGAGTCTTTTATTTCCGGTTTAAAAATAAATAATAAAATAGAATAAAATAAATTTGTTTAAAACTTCAAGTATATTTATTCATTGCTACTTCCATTAGTAAAATTCCGTGAATACAACAAAGCGTCTGTCTGCTACTAATTTACAAATTGAAACAAGAAAAACAAAAATATTATTAATTGTACATTATTAATTTATGTTATCATCTGTTTAAATAAAATAAAATACAAAAGAATTTTCAACAATTATCTTCTTAAAAAAAATGTGAAAAAAACGAGAAAAAAGATATACTTTTTTTTTTCTCCAATACTAATTTTCGTTACGATTCATTATGTCAAAAAGCAAAATACGAAAAGAAAAGCATTTCACTAATATGTAAAATTAAAAAGTTGAATAATTGATGAATATGCTTGCAAAAAATAAAAAATATAACAGAGAACATAATTAGTTGAAATTTTATTATTTTAAAAGAAAATCCTTTACAAGCGATTGTTTTGTTAATTTCCTTTTCGAGCAAATGTTAATTAGAAATGGTTTATGCGTGTATAAATATCTACAATATATATATATATATAAATATATATTTATTTATTTAAAATTCATAAATACTTTTTTAAAAATTACTTCAGTGTATTTTTTTTCTTTTATTAAGTTTTTAACCTAAAGTCTACCTGCTTAGTTTATACTCAATTAGGTATCTTTGGACTATCGATGTATTGTAAAGATTTAGAGCGTGAATAATAAATGATAGTTCATCTAAAGCGAAGACATTTTTTTATTACTTTATAATTTGCTAATTTTTCTTTTAGATATTCATTAATTTTCAAACTAAAACATCTCTTTTCTTTCATATTCAGTTATAAATTTAATTATGGAGCAAATGTTTATAGAATGAAATTAATTTGATAAATTGCTTTAAAAACTTATTTTGTTATAAATAATTCTGAAGTAATACTTGATTATGAAAAGAAGTTTATCCATTAAAAAGAAAAATGTAACAAATATAATAATTATAAAAGTCTCCGAATGGATTGTTACATTTCTTCCTTCCTTTCCTTCTTTTTTTTTTTTTTTTTTTTTTTTTACAAATTATCTTTGATTTATAATAACTCACATGCACATGCATTTAAATGTAACAATATTAAGCATAATCAAATGTCTCCAAAATTATGAAAAGAAAAAGAAAAAAATAATAATTTGAGAAAAAAAAAAGAAAAAAGAAGTAAGGTAGATGAACCAAAGTTGGCCAGTGTTCCTAAGGTAGCCCACCATCCTAAAAGAGGTTCAATTTTATTTTGAATCACAAAATGGCGCTACTTCATTGTAAATTATGTATCTCCAGCGTATGTGCCTGAATTTATAGAGATTATCTTGATCGATCGCCATTGTATGCAGTGATTTCACTTTAGAAGGGTTGTCGTTCTAATTTCCAGTTAAGAAGATAATTGAATTTTCATATGTTTAAATTCTTAGAACATTGAGCCGTGATATGTTTTCTGAAAATTTAATTCTTTCTCTTTAACCCCATTAACTTCGTTTCTATTAAATTTATCAGATTAAAAGTTCAATGCTGTTCAAATGGTGATCTTATGCATGCTCCCAAGTTGGCCCAGACAATGTTACGAATTTCAAAATAAGAGTAATTATTTCTATGTAAATTCATTCAAAGAGGCTTAGTCAGGTTTTAAACTGTTAATTTTCACCATATTTAGTGTTTTTAGCATTAAAATAGCCCATTTCCCGTTAAAAATCTGCAAAAAAGCTTTATTAAGGTGCGTATTGGCCTCGGCGCCAAATTTTGCGAATTTTTCGTTTCTTGGCGACTTTTTTGGTGACTGCGAGAAAATATTTATTAACGATATACCAAATATCTAAGTCTAACTTGAATATTCTACGGGTTTCTGAAAAATTCTGGATTAAGAGAAGGGTAAAGAAAAGATTCGGATATCGACCTTGAGTCAGTTTCTCGCCAACCGCCTTACGATAAAATGCTTCTGACTAGTCTCTTTTAATGTTGTTTGCAACCCATTGCTGTGTGTGCTAATACAATAATACAGTTTATACTGTGAATTTGATGTTGTCAGCTGTTATTTAAGCTGTGTTTACTGGTGAAGCTGAAGTTGATGTCTAATTTATAGACTGTAATCTTCTCGAATTTTCTGTTTTTTGAGCTTCTGCAAGTTTCGCCTTTCTTTCAGTGACAACTCACGAACACCGAGTACGTAACAATATAAAGAGATTTAGTTAGACATTATTATTATTATTATTATTACTACTATTATTATTATTTTGGAAATTATTAAAAAATTACCTAAAAAGGGAACAATTCGAATTAGTTATATATTGTCTATGACAAACTCAAAACATGGATAAAAAAGTCTGGCGTGAAACAACCATATGACTTCCATTACCCATTTTTACTCGTATTATATGCAATTTTTTGGAGATAATGTGATCAGAAGACTTAAAATTAACCTAACGAAGTAGACACAAAAAAGTTTCAGGTAAAAGAAACTTGATAGATGTATAAAAGACATAAAATAGAGTTTACATAGCGAGTTAAAAAATAAGAAAAACAATTGTAGACTTATTTTTTGAAACACAAATTTCCGAAATCTAAAACTGACTTACCTTATCATGATGGCTATTAATTTTCCTGTAATAACCGGAAAAAAATGTATTTTCTGAAATGGATTTATTTAACAATTTTCAGGAAAATTGTTAGAGCCGTTTTTGAGATACCAACTTTTACCAAAACTTGGCATACTCAATTATTGACCGGAAAACAACAGTTGTATACAAAAGAATATTTAAAAGGGAGTGCATACGGCATATTTGGAAAAAAAAAAAAAAAGTACAGCCGTTTTTAAAGGAACGCACTTGTGAGACCTGAATTGAACTATTTATACAGGACGCCTATCAATTTTCCTGAACTAACCAACTATATCATTTGAATGGACATCTAATAGAGTGTTTATATAACAACTTTAAAAAAAAATGTTAGAGCTGTTTTCGAGATACGGACTTAACACGGTCCCACTTCCAGTTTCCGATACCCTACTTCCAGTTTTCAAATTTTCACCAAAATTTCAGAAATTTCTCCGTACACCAGACCTAACTCAATTCTGAAGTTCCGTATTTCTATCTTTATTAGTTTCGGAGATATGATAGCCAGAAGATTCCCCACATAAATACATACACACTGACCAATTGCCAAAAACTACTTTTTTGGACTCAGGAGAAATTAAAACGTGTAAATCAAGGGAAAACTGGATATCGAATTTTTGGACCGAATTCAATACTTCCATTACATACGGTAGTATAATGGAAGTCAAAATATAGAAAACTGTTATATTTCTAACAAAATATTACTGCTACAAAGATAAATATAAATCACTCATATATTTATAATTTTATTTCTTAACGAAAAAAAATACAGCCCTCATAAACAGCTTTCTCGAAATACAATTTTTTTTCTGTTTTCAATGCGTCTTTTTATTCTCTTTAGAGAAGTGTTTATTCTTTTTCGTTTATTTTAATTGCTAATAGAATGAAACATTCATTATGCAATAGATTTTTTACAACAGAAAAATAACGAAATTCAAGAAGTTGGTGTGGGAAAAATGCGGAAGTAAAACAAAGAACCTAATTAAGCATTTTTCGTGTCAACAATACGTTAGAATAAAATAATTAATTTTAAGATAATTTAGGTAAATATAGTTAGTAACGAAAATAAACAAATAAATGTTTCTCTGAAAAATACCGACAAAACTAAAATAATACTTAATTGGTCTAATTTTGTCTTTATTAAATAGCATTTTCTTTTCGCTTTATCTTTTGTGTGAATCAGTTTTTGAAAATGCCTGTTAAATAACTTTAATAAAATTTAAATTCAATCCTTTTTTTTTAATTAAGAGATTGGATATATTTTTTCGTTAATAATTCTAAATAAAATGTACTGTATTTCACTGCAGATTATAATATTTATTTTATTATTTTATTTTTTATATAATGTTCGCATACTTGAAATGCTTCTATTTTTAAATTCAACAACTATTTTTAATAGATACAACGTGGATATTTGCTATACTTTACACTAAATGTAATCAAATATTGCTATTTTCTCCACAAAACTGCAATTAAATTTTTAAAAGAAGTATATTAAATTCTGAAAAACATCCTTAAGGTAGAATAATTTATTGTTTTTATGATTTCTTTCTTTTTTCTTTTTCTTTCTTTCTTTCCTTTTTTTTTTTTTTTTTAAATATTTTACTATGGTAAAAACTCTAAAGCATTTATTCCATATTTATAAAAATGAATGAAATAAATTCTTTGCAGGCTAACATTCTTATTCACAGCAAAGTCTAGAAATAAAATTAAAAGAACACAATTTGGCTATTCCCAATCTACATGTATGTATATATATATATATATATATATATAAAGAGGAAACTATCGACTATTAATCAATTGACACTTTTCACTGTAATTTGTTAACACGAAATAAAATTCAAAAAATTTTCAAGCATAATATATTCATCAGTTATCTCTGTTCGTTAAATATATATATATATTAGTTTTATTATTATTATTATTCATTATGTCAACGAAGGAACTACTGGAGAACAACACATAATGCTTTACTGTAATAAGTAAAATTAAAACAATGAATAATTGATGAGAATACTTACGAAAAATATAAATAAATAAATAAACAGTAGAATGTAATTAGTTAGAATTTATTAGAAAGTCTTTTACAAACAACTAGTTGTGTAATTTCCTATTACAAAAAATTGTTAATAATAAATGAAAAAAATCATGTTTTAATTGAAATAAAATATAGAACAAATCTTAAAATTAAAAAATATTCATTTATAAAGCTTTCAGATCATTTACTTTTAATCAAATTTTTCTTTTTAATAATAATAATAATAATAATAATATATATATATATATATATATATACATATATATAGTCTATGCTCGGTTTAGATACAATTATATATATCTCGGATGTAATAATTTGAAATAATTAGGACATGAAATATAAATGATACTTTATCTAGAATATTGCTTTTTTATTTCTTAATAATTTGTTTAAATTTATTTTTTAGATATATAATCGGTAAGGAAATTCCTCATTTTTCTTTAATAATTATTTATTTATAAGTAATAAAACTTTATTGAGAGGTTAAAAGTCAATTGATAAATTGCTGAAAAAATTTATTGAAAAAATGATGAAGTAATGCCAGATTTTGAAGACAACACTACGTATTAAGAATAAAATAAACTTAAATATACACATATGTTTATTTAAAGAATTAATTTTTTTATACAATTTAATTTATAAAACCAAAAAACGATGACAGTAATTAGCTTTGACATTCAATTTAATAATTTTTTCATTTCACGAAACTTAATTTTATCGATAAACATACTTATGTGATGTAGATAATTATGTGATGTACACATACTTATGTGATATAGATTATCGCTTATTATAACATTTATTTTCTCTCTAAAAGGTAGGCAAGTTCTCTAAATAAATAAATATATAAATTCAATTATTTAATCTTACACAGCTATGTTAAATATAGCGATATAACTATTTTTAACCTATGTTTAATAACTGAAATAAGTACATATTCAGTGTATTTCTTCTAAATTTTATACACTCCCTTTCTTATTTTTTCCAAGTTAACTGAAACGAATCTTTGATCTTTTCATAAAATAACAAATATTCAATTAAATATATCTGCAACGTAATGAAAATTCTTTAGCTTCTGGAAAGATATGTTTTGATTTTTTCCCTTCTCTTTATTTTGTGAATGCAGATGGTATTAATTTGGCTCCCTTTCATCCTACATCGAAATATAACTCGAGTGCCCATTTGTCACTTAATTTACATTCAAGAGTTAGGCAAAATATTTGCTTAGCTTGTCATTTCTCAGGAACTAAACCTTGGCGAAATCTTGCAAAAATTAATGCCCAATTGCCAATGAATTAATCGTAGCCAATTAAAAAGAAAAAAAAAAAAAAAAACACAGGTTATTTCGTAACGAAAACCACAGCCTTGCTCTTTCTAATACTTTGAACTTGGCGAATGCAAAACGTAAACACCGAGGGAATTTCCTTTTCACTCTAGTTTTTTTAGATCACTTGCGATCATGGTGTAGCCATGTAAGATTTAGGGACTTATGTCCCGTACTGTTTTACCCCTTCTCCCCTTCTGTTTTATTGGTAAATTATGTTGCTAATGATCACGTCAACTGTGATACCTTCATTAGAATAATTAATAAACTTATCTGAATTGGTTTACCAAAAAATTTGCCTCATTCATATAAACTTGGTTGTACTGTATTGCTTCTCTGGTTGATTTTTAACTTGACTTTATATTCCAGCTCATCGTGATTTTTTCAACGCAATAATTTTACGTTTTCGATTGCTCAAAAACTTAGTTATAACTTAAAAAGAAGGTTAAAAATAAACTACCTTTAAAGTTTTGAGAGATAATTTGAAATGCTCAACAGTCATTTATGTCAGAAGAAAGTTTATATATAAGTTTTAACTTAATAAATTAAAAAAAGAAAAAGAAAAAGAAAAAGTAACGTGTAAATTATTATTCAAATCATTATATAAATTTTGCGTATATATTTAATTTAGTCATTATATAATCTTTAATTGTAATTTAGGATTAATATTTCTTTGCTATTCTTTTGTATAATAATAATAGAAATTATTGCTATTTCCTTATTTCGTTATATATTTTTTAACTATGTATTTATGTAGAATATGTGTACTCACCTTATTGTAAAATTTTTATAAGTATATATAAATTTACTTCTTAAAAGTAATAAAGAGTCAGATTTAAGAGGTGTGTGTGTGTGGGGGGGGGGGGGTGCGAATTATTAATTATGCTTTGTTATTAGGAACTAAATATGCTGTGTATAAAAAATAACATAAACAAGATATTCAGAGTTATTAAATTATTTGTATGACACGTTATTCTTGTTTAATGTTTAAAGATAGTTTACATAATTAAAAGGTTTCATAATTTTTACTTATTATGAATTTATTCTATAAACGTAAAAATAATTGCTAATTTTGATTCGATGAATTTACACAATTTTAAATGCTATTCAATTTGATTATTTTTAAAGGTGCGTGAAAGATTATTTAACTACATGTGGTGTAAAAATGGTTCACGAAAATAACGAAGCTTACTTTTAAGGTTAAGCGTGATTTTATATCAGTGATTTCTTAATGCAAGAGGAAAAAAAAAATATTTCTGCTAATGAATCAAATATATATAGAATATTTAAAATATTTTCTAGAAATTTTTATGGCAGTTTTATAGTTAAATATATAGATTTGAGTTCAAGATCTGTTTATTTTTCTTTTCTTTTATTACTTTTTTTTAAAATATCTAACAACATTTAGAGATATGTGCTTTGATTTTAGGGTTAATGGTATGAATGAAAGTTTTGTTATCCGTTTACCCAAAAAGTTGGACATTGGACGTCGCCATCGAGTTTCAATTAAACGTCTTCCACACTTCGTTACAATTCGATTGGATAGGAAATGGGTTGCTATGAGTTTTTGTAAAGAAAAGTATCGAGTGAAAACTTTTCCAAGCAGCTTCACTATAGGATCTATGCCTCTTAACACTGCGAGGTAAGTTTAAAAGTATTTATATCAAAAAGTTGTATTTTCACTTTTTTTTTTTTTTAACATTTTAAGGATTGAACAAGAGAATAAATCCATGAATTGTTTTCTCTACAGATAGAAGTAGATTTTAAAACAGAACAGACTGAAAAGTGTTCCGGACGTGGTGTGGTGTGTGACTTAGGGTCGACTGTCTGTGTGAAGGATCTGGGTTCAATGTCCTTCGTAATGGGGTCAATATCTCTAGTCCATACTAGAGAGGTGTTCTAGTCCATACTCTTGCAATTTTTGAAAAAAATGGCTAGTTACCAAAATTAGGCTGACGACAGAGACTTTGATTTTATCCCAACAGTTCCATTTACCAGCTTTTAAAATAGATTAATTTGGCCTCTTCTGAGGTGCTCTGGAGAGCCTATATAGAAACATGGAACATAGTGATATACGCCTGTTCTGAGAATTATAAAATTTATTTCGAGCTGAGTTTCAACTCAAGTTGTGCTCAGTTTTTTGTGTTTTTCCCCGAAATGTGCAGGAATTTAAAAAAAAAAAAAAAAAAAAAAAAAACCCTTACGGAGGGTATTTCCTCCATGCCTATTCTTAAAAATATAGACAGTTAGCCATCAACTCAAAACCACTACTACCGAAAACATATTAAAATTAATTTACAATATTTTGTTAATTCATATATTTCTACTCATATAGTCTAACATTTTTTTAACTTCAATAACAAAAACTTTGTTAGAAAACACCATATGTCAATCCTAAAGCATTTTTTTATTTCAAATAATAAAGCATGATGTGTCATCAATCGCAAATGGTAAACATGAGTACAACGTGATGACAGTAGTTTTAACTGCATTCCTGATTTCATGTTGCTCTTGTGCCTAACTCTTTTCAGCTTAACGAAAGTCTTGTTTAATTATTTCGAGATAGAGTCCCGAACGAAAAAAGATCAGTCAAAGCGACCCGAACCCGACCCGCGGGGGTGAGATATGCCCTTTATTAGTTTTAGTAATTTCTATAAAAGCCAACAAAACACAAAACGTAGTGTGCGCCGATGGTGCAGTGCTAGCGTGCTTGACTTCGGATACGGCGATAGTGGGATCGAGTCCCCGCAAGGGCGTTTTGTATTTTATTTTTTTATTTCAACTGAAATATCATTTTTTGACATTTTTAATTAAATTAAATCATTATTTTAAGAGAAAATATTATTATATTAAAACAAGTTTTTTTTTTTTTTTTTTTTTTTTTTTTTTTTTTTTCAGCGCGGACAATTTAATATATATATATATATATATATATATATATATATATATATTTATATATATTAACCAATTTATTTATTTATTATATTTAAAGAAATTAATAATTTAACGGGAAATACTTTTATATTACATTTAGGTAAGATTTTGTTAATGGTTACATTCAGATAAAATTTTGTTGATGATTGTTTTATATAAATTATTATTTACTATTTTTTAACGACAACATTAATAGCAAGAGTTAATCGTCTGCTCTCAATTGTATTATTTATTTAGGCAATTTTTTGCATGAAAAATCCTGAATGATGAACAGCTGTTGCTTAACTATTCGACGTCGCATTTAACCTTTATTTCAAATATTTCATTAAACAACTGTCAAATTTAGTGGTGTCGGAAGAACTGACAATAATATTGAAGACAATTACAAATTTTCTCAAAATGATTTTTACTAATTTATAATTAATTTACATCTAAAAAAATTCAAAATCTGGGTAAATATGAATTTTACAAATCAAGTAATCTCGACGAAAATCCAAATATTTGACAAAATTTTCGTGATGAACAATAATTTACGTTGAACAAATTTGAAATTCAAATAATTGTGATCAATCTTTTTATATTTCTTGTTCTAATTGTGAAAAATACTTATGGTTTCACGATTTTTCTACTTTTAATCATAATTGTGATAAGTTAGAAACTATATTCGTAGCTTTAAACATGATTTTTCTTTTTATAAATAAAAAAATGCATTTCTTAAATTCATTCTCAATACTTTATTAATTGGAATACTCAAAAAAAAAAAAAAAAAAAAAAAAAAACCTTATTAATGTAATAAATATTTTCTCTTAAATTAATAATTTTATTATATTAAAAACGTATAGAAAAAAAAAATAAAAAAAAATTACAAAACGACCTTGCGGGGACTCGATCCCACGTCCTCCGTATCCGAAGTCAAGCACGCTAGCACTGCACCATCTGTTCTCCCTACACTTCTTGTTTTGTTGGCTTTTATAGAAATAACTAAAACTAATAGAGGGCATATCTCACCCCCATGGGAGTTGTTGCACTTTAATTTAAGGTTGGTTTGGTTTCAATAGCGATTTTACTAATTTACACTTCCCTTGTTAGTTGATTAAAGGTAAAATGTGAAACGTTATCATTTAAATGAATTCTATGTTGTGTGTATCCACAACCGACAAAGTATTGAGCATACAAACAAGACAAACACATATTACTCTGAATGTAAATGTTATTATTATTTGAATTTAATTTGAAATTTTGACAACTTTTTTATGGATATATTTGTCAGGAACGATAATTTTTATTAATAAGAGTTGAACAAATACGCTTCTATTGTGTAATTTATATAATTTACAATGATAATTACTACTAAATTATAAAATGTAAAATTTACTTTATTTATTTATGTATTTTTTTACTTACAGCTCTTTATTTACAGTACAGAAAAATTTTGTAGGGTGCATCTTTAAAATTCAAATTGGGAAATACGATTTAAAATATACCCGTAAAATATCAAAGACTGACAAGAACGATCTTTATGGTAAGTATTATATTTTAAAAGTAGCTTGATTAATCTAAAACTAAAAAACTAAAATAAAATAAATATATAAATAAAGTATTATTTTTAATGAAGTGAATTTATCAATAAACAAATATTTACTGATTAATTCACGAATTAAACTTTTAATTCACTAGCTAGATTTTAAATATTTAATCTCAAACACAGTAAAAAAAAAAAAAGATTTGAAACTTCTGCTTAAAAAATGGCGGGACACGCACGAAATCAAAGCTTGCATTTAAAATATTAAACTTCTCTTTGCTCTTTAAGATTTTTTTTTTTTTTTTTTTTTTTGCGAATGGCCCGTCAAAATAGCCCTTAATATATTATCCTGACAAAATAAATTATCTTAAATTAACTCCGGATAAAAAACAGCTTTACCTATTTCAATTCTAAACATTCAGCTGCCTACGAATTCTCCTCATTAGAAGCCTAAATTTTGTTTTTTATTAACTGCTGCCCTCTGTCGCGTGGGATTTTATATCCGGCAGCATTTTTTTTTTTTTTTTTTAAGTGTTTATACAATAAACTACGGGAGAGAATTAACCTCTAGAAACGGGCTCTTTCAAAATTTCACATTGTTATGTGACATTTGTTGTCAGAGCCCCTCTTTGGAGGTTAAAATCGCTCAAAACTGCTGCATAGTGGTGAGCGGCCTCCTTCCGTCTTTGAATCTTTGAATTCTAAACATTATCTTCCTCTCCAATAATAATAATAATGATTAAAAATTAAAAATAGAAAATAAGTTTTTTAACGCTCCGATACGCCTTTCAAATAGTGTATCCAAATATATCAATGGAAGTTTGAAATTTAGATATTCGAAATGTTGTTAAATCTACTTTTATCATTAGGTTAGGGTTTAATGAGCTTTGATTTGCAAGGAAAAAAAATGACCGCAGAGCAAAATCGAGCTTCAACACATATTACGTAATAAAATTATAATAAAATGAGTGCGAATCAGAGAATAATTAAAAAAAAGATAATAATAATAATCAAAATGATGCGTCATTCATAAATTATGAAATATTTTTTTAATAATAATCTAACCAATTTTAAAACTAGTTGCTTAAGTAAAAAGGGAATTTTTTTGGTTGCTTCGTACGCATTTTACTTAATACATAAAACATATAAAAAATAAAATAAAATAAATAAATAAACATTTGCAAAATTCTGTCTAGTTAATATTGCAAAATCTTATATGCAACACAGTTTCTTCTTGTATTTTTTTTTTTTTTTACGTTAAAGGAATTTTCTTTTTAATACTTTAATGTGCCACATTAATTAAATGCGGAACTGAATTAAAGTTTTCAATTTAACAGTTTAATATAAGCATATATTTTTCTTTGTTTAATCCAGAGGTGCTTGAACTCGTAAACAATGTTGGTTTAAACTTATAGATATCATTACATGATATTTTGTATACATATATTATTATTTTTTAGATACGTCTATTTCAGCAACAATAAACGATGAAAAAGTTACTGAAGGTTCATCCAATCAAAATATTTGTTTTCCCTTGAAGTTCGGTAAGTCAGTATTTGTATTTCTTTGAAACATTTATTAGTTTAGATTTTAAAAGCAGTCTTGTAACATTATGAAACATTTTCATAAAAAAAAAAAAAAACTCATAATTTTGTTTGACTCTAGTTTAATTTACAAGTTAAATTTATGCTTTATTATTATTATTATTATTATTATTATTATTATTATTATTATTATTATTTCTTTAATTTTCTAAGTGCGATCTAATTAATATGTGGGTGTGCAAAATCAAGTTGCTTTGTTTAATGCAGTAAAACTATGGTTTTAAAAGTGTAGAAATTACAGTTGTACCATTCATTATATATAATACAGTACTTGTACGACAGAAAGATTTGTTTTATTTTAGAGTCAAATTATAAAATGTGTCATGTCGAATAAATAAAGGCTTCTGACGCATTTAAATTTGCATATTTAACAGTGAAAAAAAAAATTCATGCCAAACAGATAGTGTTATCAAGGGGAAAATATATTTAAACAAATGTAAAGCTTAATTAAAAATAAAAAAAAAAAAACCTTGTATTTAATTAAATATTATTTTTCTATAAAATCTGCAATTTTTAATTGAAGGAACACCAGATCGCAAATTATGAACTAACTACACATGGCTGGCCCCTTGAATTTTATTTATTTATTTTTTTAAATCTTTAATTCTCAACCGAATTTAATAATTTTCGGACTAGGGACTCATAATCACTATTTATTCCCGATATTTTACATGCCAGTCTTTAAGTAATCGAAACTAATAGTCAAAAATCGGCTTTTCCCGATATTTAAAAAATCGTTTTTATTCTCCAATCCAAAAATCTATACATTTTATCTAACACGAGTTGGAAGTTTCAAGATTGGCAGCTCGCAAATTTTAAATATCAATGCAAACTGACCTTAAAAAGAAAACACATTTTATTTAATTTTAAATAAATCTCTATAAACTGTCTAATTTTTAAACGCAATTAGAGATTTTTAGACTATGAAATAGTTATTATTTAAACCCATTTTTTAACATTTGTAAAAATTCGTACTTTAATATATAGAAACCAAGTATTTTACAATCTAACATGAGTTGAATACGAGTGGAAAGATTAACAGTTCGAAAATTTTAAAATATCACTGTGAAAATACCTGAATTTCACTTTGAATTATTTTTTTAAAATATCTTTTAAACAGATTTTCATCAAACATAGCCAAGAAGCATCCGCATAAAATTAACATTCTAACAAATATATAAATAAATTTATAAATAGAACGCATTGAAATTAATTTATTTGACTGGGAACTAAAGTGCCACAGACACACACAGACAAACGTTTCAAAGTTATTTCGACACCCCTGTTTATTCGTCGGTGCTTAAAAGGGCTTTGGATGATAATCGGAAAACTTTAGGATTCGTTTGGATGACAAAGCTATCTTTGAGTATATTATGATTTTGCATGCTATTTTCATTTAATTTTAAATATTTCTTTTAACAAAACTGATTTTCAGTCTTTTTCAAAATGATAAATTGATTTATGAATTTGTATTTTCAGAATACCGTATTCAAGTACACAGAAAGAGAAAACTTCAAGAACATTTAAGGTAACGTTGATCTTTTTCTTCAAAGTTTCTTCTTAATAAATAATTATTTATCATCTTAATTAGTAGTAACACAATAACTATGTGAGTATACTTCGGTTTACAACTAAATCATGGTGATCTAGACAAGTTAAAGTTATAAACAATTATGAATGCAGAAACGTACCATTTTATAGGATAAGTCAAAATTACCGGGATGAAAAGCTTTACTATTCAATATTTTTAACACGCTTTTATTAGCTTCACCTGTATGTATGTTTGTATGTTTGTAACCGCTCTGGGAGCAAACAAAAAATCTATATTGTAGAAAAAGACTTTCCCTACGTGAACGCTGTGGCTGTGAGGTAAAGCTCCGCGCTACGAACCTAAAGGTCTAGCGTTCGAGCCCAGTCAGGATAGATTTTTTAAAAATGGTTTTTGTTTAATTCTAAATTATTTTAATTAAAAATTTAAATGTATGTAAATATTACGATTTTTCCTTACCCTGCATTTTAATACTAAGATAGATATTTTGTGCTTTTTAGTTCACATTTCTATAAAAGCGTGTTCTTTAATTTTTTAAAACTATCATATTATTAATGTATTTATTCAAACATACACACTGTAAAATGTGAGGTACACAAGCTTCAAATAACAGTTAATAATTTTATATTTTGCAAATAGCTCTTTCTGTATTGAGGGTATTGTTTTACTCAATATATTCCAGTTATAACTACTACTGCAACTACTAGATTATATGCTTAACGTTATACAAATCACGCAGAATTTTAGTAGTTAATTATAATCGCAGTGATAGCAATAGCATGTATTAAATATTTGCCGCAAATTCAAGATTCCCAGCACCAAGGACCGAAAATCTACGAAAAGATTCTGCTCTCAATCTTTAACACCAGGCCTCTTCGAAAATATTACTATACGATCAGTGACTGAACTCACAAGCTCACCTAAATTTACACTTATTACATAAAAGTGTTATACACTTATTACTTGGTCCTTAGCACAAACAAAATAGACTTCAATCACCCCTACTACTTTAACCTATTACATAAAATACTGCAAAATGTTTAATTGTTATTTTCATTTTGATCCTTTGATATATTTTTTAATTTGAATCACAATTTAATTTGTTTAAATCCACAATAGACACGTATATTCTGTTTAGTATCAAGGGCTGTAACATCCCCATTAATCCCCGATTTAATTTTTCGTGCTGTGATGAATTTCCAAACCCTGTAAATATCAATTTATAGACATCCTCACTGAGAAATATTGTTCAAATCCATTCAGATATTATACAATGTCTTGTTAAATTATTCTATCCATGTTTCTCAGTTGTTTTGAATAAACAAACAATGTTTTAAAATTAGCCAAATTTCAGCAAATAAAAACAGAACACCAATAACACTGCTCTGCATGAAAATTGTTCCCAACACCATTTTTGCAAATTCTTATGTAAAATGACCTCCTGAATCCGAATAGGACGCCCATTTTGCTCTATCGCTCACCGTTTTTTGGGAACACTGCCCTATTTTTATCGCAGTTCGGCAATTTTACGGCTATAAATTTGACTTTTCGGGGGAGGGAGGGGAGGCTTATTTTAACTGTGAAATAACTTCAGAGGGGCTACAGAGTTGGAAAATTCTAAAAAATGAACATTTGCAGCAAGGGGAATATTTAGTGGGAGGGGGGGGGGAGAGTTGCCACTGAAATTATGTATTATATTTCTTATATATATTTTTTAATCTGTTATTAATGTTATTTATTAAACATTATTTTTTTTTAAGGTGTTAAATTAATTTTTTTTTCAGTCTCCAAATCAGGTTCATGGCCATAAAATTACTGAGCAGTGATAAAAATTGGTGGAAGAGAAAACGGTGGGTGATAGGGCAAAATGGTAGTCATATTCGGATTCAGGAGGTCATTTTACAAAAGAATCAGCAAAAATGGTATCAAAGGTCGAAAAAATAGTTTTTTTTTTTTCCCCCTGCGCAGTGTAATTCTTTCCTAGTTATAAATGCATCTACAAAATGAGTACACTAAACAGCATTCACGATATTGAAATACTTCAAAGTTTCTATCTTGATTATATAGCACAAACCATACTTTATAGCTATTTGTACTACTAAACAACATAAAAAGCTTTCTTTGCTATAAAAGAAAAATAGCAGCTATATATTAAAGTTTTCATGTACAGAACTTTCACAAAGAAAAATTTTTATACCCACAATTTTATGTAGTAATAACTATTTTAAATAAATATCATTGAATATCAATGACTAGTTAAATCGGAAGATACTATATAATAATACTAGTATTCAAATTTAACTTTGTGAGAACTCTGTTCATGTATGATGTTTAATATATTGTGTATTTCTTTTTTTTTTTTTCTTTTCAATTGAAGAAAATTAATATTTGTGTCGGTATCATTTTTATCTACCTTACAAATTAGATATTCAGTATCATACTAAATTAAAACTTTCTAAAATATCGCTCCATTTTAATTAATTCAATGAAACATATATGTAAGCGATATCATTAAATTTTACTCTGTTCCTTAAACTAATTTTATGATCAATTAATTTTATACACACTATTTGTCGATTTAATAAATCACAAATTACTTAAGCTCACATTTAATATACTATGTATGGCAATATAACTCTATAATGGTAACAAATAAATCTCAAATTTAAATTACTTTGACAGTCTATTTTTTAATTATTATTGGCGCATTTCTTAACAATATTTTTCTTCAATGTGTTCTAGAACAGACGTACAAGAAAAAGTGGAAATAAGACTAGTGTTTCGGACGATCGATAAAACGTTCAGGCTCCTCACGTGGAAAGGAACCCCAAACGACCATCACAGCGTGAAACTCGACATCAGAGACGGCAAGTTAATGTTATCAGTCGATTGTAATGGTAGAAAGTACTACACTACTACTAACAAGAAGAGAGTCGACGACAACGAAACACATGCATTTACATTTAAAAAGTAAGGTACAGCTAAAAAGTATATATATATTTTTTAAATGTTATTTGATAATATGTGGTAAAATGAAGATAAGCGATTTCGAACATTTACACTAAATATTTTATGGATTGGTCGATGTTTTTTTTTTTTTTTTTTTTTTTTTTTTTTTAACTAAAGCAACAGGTAAAAGTGATAAAAGAAAAATAAAAAAAAGGAAAAAGAGGAAAGTTAATGTTATGAAATAAAAGTAATCGGGATCCCAGACACAGTCATTTTTCGCTCTTATAAAAATTAATTTGGTCAATCTATCAAAATTCTATAATATTCTTAATTATTAGAGTATATATATATATATATATATATATACATATACATATATATGTGTATATATGTACATATATTTTCGCTAGAAAAAAAATATTAAAAATAATGTTTGCTGTGCTAAATACATTATTTTTAACACATTCACTGTTTATCTCTCAAATTTTAAAATATGAAATGAGAAAGAAAGAAGTTTTCAAAAGAGACAATCATCTCTCTTCTCAGAAGCTATTAATATATACTATTAACGCCCAGTGGTCGAAACTCGAACACTTTTTAGCAAAGTAAAGTAACTGCCTTCTCGTAAAACGCAACACAGCAATACAACAGCGCTTCTTGCCGATATGCACCCAAATTGAAACAGCGTAGTTTTACATGATTTCCATATCATATATCTTGTTTGGTGAGTTTATGCACTACAGAAGTTGAGATATAGCCTTTATTTAAATGGGGTTGAAGCACAACATAGCAGCAACACCTATTGGGGGATATATTCCAACAGTTAATCAGCACCAATTTAAATCAATGTCTAACCAATTATCAATCGTGCTTAAATTCCACCCATTCTTTCATGAGATTCTACAAAATTTCCCTAACACATCATACACACACAGACAAATAGTCATTTTCTATAAATTAGCGAATCATGTTTAGGGATATCAAAACGTGTAAATTCTTCGAAAACTGAAAGTCAAAGGAGTATTCACGAATCCAATATTTTCTTCTATACCATTTTATATGACAGTGCCACCTACCGAGTAACATGAACAAAAATTTAATTAATATATTTTCTCATAAAATTCAGTGTAATTTTCACCAACAGACGCTAAGATATAGCAATGAGAAACCATATAAAATGTTAATAATAAAAATATTTTTTGATAATATGTGCTCACACGCCAAACTTGGTGTCTTTATATAGGAATGAAGATGAGATATAGCTTTCCCCTAAACGGAAAACATTGCTGAATAGCAGCGCCATTTGTGGTCTGATATGGATAGGCATCCAAAGTGAATCAACATAATTTTACCTAAGAACCATCTCTTACACCAAGTTTCGTATATTTATACATTATAGAAACTTTCCCAAAGTGGTATTAAATTGCAATTTAACACCTCAACCTGTTGACCGGTATGCACTAAAACTTAATCAACAGTGTTTTGCATTATATATATATTTCATAAAATTAATGAATACATATATTTTATATATAACTTTTACTAAGTTTGGTTGACTGTAGGTGCTGAGCTTTCTCTGAAATGAGAGAAAATCACAGCGTGCCAGCGCCACCTCTTGAGTGATATAGCCTGAAAAATAATCAGCACCAATTCAAACCAAGGTCCAACCAAATATCAAGTTCGGTTAAATTAAGTCTATTGATTCATGAAGTACAGTGTTCGAAAATCTTTGCTAATTCTAAAAAACAGACTTTTTCTAAAATTGGAAGAAATCTCAAAACGTGTAAATTCATCAAAAAACAAAAATTCGAAAAATTTTGCGAATCTTATACTTTCTTCATATATAATCTTATACTTTCTTCATATATGCTTCTGCGGTTAAGATTTCGGCTTTATGTTTTTTCCAAGCATCTCGTCTATATAATTCCTTCAAGGTTTCTTGCAGTGTTGCGCGTCCTCGTATTAACTGCCGATCATCATTTGCATTACTTAATGCTTGAAATTTCTTGAGAAAGTGATTGGATGCAATCTGAGTTATCTGTTTCGGGTTCAAAATCACAACTATTTTCCTTATGTATGAAAGTTTCATTTATTTTACTGAGATCTATTAAGAGAGTGAGTAAACGAATTTGAACATCAGATAAGCAATCCACGGTATTTATTTTCAGTAATTTATAAATAGTAATGAGATCAGATAAAAAAAAACGATTATATTTAATTTAATTTGCCGATGAATTCTAATGCTTAGGTTTAGAAAGTGAAAACTCACGAATGCGCTGTCTGTTTTGACAATCACTTAACCCATGAAATAGAAAACTTGTGACGAACGAAATGTCGTCGCCATGCCCATTTAACTTTTGAGTGAAGCTGAAACTTAATTACTTAATTAAATTTACGAAGTAATGACAAAGTCAGATTTAAAAAATAAATGAGCTTTTATTTGAGCTTAAATAAAAAGGTGGGCGTTGGACTATAATTATATTTAATATCTCTATAAACTTAAAAGGGCAGCCTTCATTATTACTTTTAACTTTACATAATTAACCACCAATAATTTCAACTACTTCGTTTAACTTCATTAACTCTCACGGCTCAGTAATCTTTCGATAGCGGGAGGATTCCCTTACACCACTATCTACTCGACTTACTATCTCCTACTATAGCCGCTAACAACTAACTTCCTTCCAAGCAGCTACCTACTAACCTCTAGCCGCTAACAGCTAACCTCTAACTCTCCAACTCTCTACTATCCCAAAAATAATCTTCCTTCTCTTTTTATACAAGTTACTTTCCAAACTTATTAGCATATGACAAGTTACGATTTTAATTTAGGATGAGAACTAACTCTATCAATCCACTGAATCCTAAATTATGCACATTCACGTTTTACTCGTAAAGTACGAATTTTAATTGTAGCATTACGCTAACTTTGCTATACCTCACAGTTCCTCCCCAAAATAAAAATTTTCATGTAAAAATCCACAACGGGTTTGTACCCGTGAAAATTTTAAAGTAAAACAATGCTATGTTAATTGAAAAATAGCCGCAGTTACTTACTGCTAAAATTAAACTGCATAAGACTTTAGAAAAAAAAAGAGGGGGGAAAACTTTAGTTAAACTGCCCAATAAAAAGTACTTGTTTTTTTTTTAATCTAATAGTGAAAAGAAATTTAAGAGTACCGGGCTGAAAAACCGGACACTTAGGAAAAAAAAATGTTTAGCTCAGTCTAAGTTGCTTTACACCGGAAAACCCTTTGTACTCATAATTAGTTAAATATATATGTAGTCCAACGATATACAGCGGGATGACAAGACAACTTTCCTTAAAAAATGGAAAGAAAATAATTTTAATTTTATGAATTTTAACATTAAGTGCTTGACTTGATTTTTAAGATTTGTAACATTCAAATAATTTTATTAAACACAAAATCTTGAAATGTCTTGAGCCATCTGAAGAGTTTATCAAAAAATTTCCAGTTATTCACTATCAGATTGATCTTGAAAGAATTCCGTTGCTGGCATGCATCAAAGAAAGCACTTTTACTTCAGAAAAGAAAAACGCTGCTGGCAAACTTCCAAGAAAGCACCTTCTAATTCAGAGATCCAAAGTCTTTGGCAAATGTCCAAAAAATACCTCCTTTCAAAAATTATCAGTTTTTTTTTCAAAGTAACAATCAGGAAATCTTGAGATAAACAACTGGACATCAGAATTTCTAAAATTAAAACTCTTTTTAACGTATAAATCAAAATAGAAGGTACACTACAACTTGTATATAGATAAATGACATAATAATTGTATAGATAAGCAATATTTTCAGCTAGCTATTTGCATACGAAAAAAACTAAATTGTTAGTTTATCAGGGTTAGTCGTTAAACGCGATTTATATGCAAAATAGCTTTAAAAAATTCTTTTTAACCCCATATTAATAATATATACATAGACTTTTTGTTTAGCATACAAAAGTTTACAACAAGAAATATTCATTTTATACAAATTATCAAATTTCATTTTAAACAATTTATAAGACATTGAGAGAAATATAGATAAGGAATATATATATACACAAATGTTGAAAAAAGGTTTTTTCCAAAAACTGCCGTTGGTGGCTGAGGATAAAAAAAAAAAATTAACGTACATACATATAGATCATTTACAAAACTATAGAGAAAAATGTTTATACAAAGAAAGAAAATTTTCTGACGACTCACTGCTGGTGAAGGCTAAAAAACAGAAAACATTAGAGTTCATACATGAATATATTATATAACAGAAAAAAAATTATGACATGCAATCAAAACATGAAATTTCCGGAGTTGAAAGTTCATGCACCAAGTTTGATTGAAGCTGAAACTTAATTACTTAATTAAATTTACGAAGTAATGACAAAGTCAGATTTATAAAATAAATGAGCTTTTATTTGAGCTTAAATAAAAAGGTGGGCGTTGGTCTATAAACATATTTAATATCTCTATAAACTTAAAAGGGCAGCCTTCATTATTACTTTTAACTTTACATAATTAACCACCAATAATTTCAACTACTTCGTTTAAATTCATTAACCCTCACGGCTCAGTAATCTTTCGATAGCGGGAGGATTCCCTTACACCACTATCTACTCGACTTACTATCTCCTACTATAGCCGCTAACAACTAACTTCCTTCCAAGCAGCTACCTACTAACCTCTAGCCGCTAACAGCTAACCTCTAACTCTCCAACTCTCTACGATTCCAAAAACAATCTTCCTTCTCTTTTTATACAAGTTACTTTCCAAACTTATTAGCATATGACAAATTACGGTTATAATTTAGTATGAGAACTAACTCTATGAATCCACTGAATCCTAAATTCTGCACATTCACGTTTTACTCGTAAAGTGCGAATTTTAATTGTAGCATTACACTAATTTTGCTATACCTCACAAACTGTTTAATCATATAATTTTATTTTTTATTTATTTTTCAGTTTTGAGAACTTTTAGAACTTTCGGTATATCATTGACAATTACGATTAGAATAAAAAGGTTCCATCACCTTATGTTATGTATGTCCAAACCGGTTCTTGAAAATCTTCAAGTATCGGCAACTTTTTAACATCAATTACTTTGAACTAGCACAGGTCAGATAGTACAAAAGAACTCAAGAACTGCACACAAAAAAAAAAATCCATTGGCTGGTTTCTGTGAGATAAAGATGTACACAAAGGCGAAAATAGGGCAAGAACATGGAACGTTTAAAGTTGAACGTCCAGTCATCGTAAAAGCAGCATCTAAAAATAAAAAAAGTATCAGTCTAAAAGCATGCCTTCTTAATACCAAGAAATGTTACCTGTAACGTCATAGTATACTATTTAGAGGTCACGCCAATTTCGTATGAGTTGCGCTGGTTTTCGCCCTATTTTCCGATCACAATTCATGAGGCTTATCGTAACGTCAGAAAATAATAAAATAGTGCTTGGAGTTTTTCCACGGGATTGGCACAAATTATCCACTCATTATAAAACTTATTGCTTTAAAAGAAATTAAGCAGAATATTTGTTTACAGGAATTAATTTTGTTAAATCATGGCCTACCGCCATTAGCTTTTTAAGTTCATTTTAGTGACATAATTTTATTTTTAACAAAATCAAATTGATGTGTGCCGTTTTAACCAAAATCAAATTTGTACTTCTTAAAAAAAAAAAAAAAAAAAAAAAGAAAAAGAAAAGAAAAAAGTCTTTAATAGTATTTTGGTCTAGTTTTCATAAATTACATTATTCTATTTATAAATTAAGAACTTTTATTAATGCACAGAAATGCATTAGTTTACTATTTTTAATTTTTTTTTTCTTCCTTTACTCCTTGCACATATTTATTTAAATTCTTACTGTTGCATTTGTCTTTTCAGGTCAGAAAATAAATTAGAAGTATATTTGGACAATATCAGTGAAACTGTTATTGCAAATTCATGCGTTCTTCTGTTGAATTCAAGAGATGTTTTCGTTTTGGGTAAGAATATATGTCAATAAAAATGTATCTGACATAAAAAAAAAAATGATATTCAAATAAACCAAAACAAATTCTTAATTTAAAAATTAAATGAACTTTACAGTTAGGCTGTAATCAAAGTCACTCTGAATCCTAAATTACCAACATTTCTTACCGACATTCGATTATATGTATGTGGTGATGAAACATTTGAAATCAACATTATATAATATTCTGGCGTCAGATTAATTTTGTTTTCATTTGATTGTTGACAATTCTGTGGTAGAAAAGTCGCTGTCTGATTTTCACGACCTATAGACAAAATACGTAAAAAAGTTACTTGTAAGTAGTAAAGTAACTTAATTTTAGAAAAGAAACCAGCGAAAAAAATGTTTCTACACTCACTATTCGATGCATATTCTAATCAAAAGATTTTATATTGTTTTTTATTCAAATGCTAAAACTCGAACAATTCCATGAACGCTAATAAATAGTATTAAAATAAGACGCTTCGTTTAATAGAATTAGCTTGAAATGTATCTTAAAAATTAACTTATTTTGGAAATGTTTTTCTCTGTCCTGTAAAAATTTTGTTTTCGAATATCCAGAAAATCTCAGATTAAACATTTGTACCATATTTAGGCAAAATTATAGTTCTTATTAATATTTACATGCATTCAGTATTTCTGTGCGCATGTATGAGATAATCTGGGTTTTCTGGTTTATATATATTGGGTGTTTGAATTAATTCGTAGCTTTTTTTTTCGAAAATTGAGGCTTTATAGTGCAAAAATAATTACAAATAGATTTTTCAAAGTATTGACCATCACTAGTCACAACTTTTTCCCATCTTTCTGACAGCATACGGATTCCGCGTCGGAAGAACGAATCGTCTTTAGAGGCAATCCAAGAATCGACCCATTTTTTACAATCTTCATAAGAAGTGAAATGTTCGTCAGACAGGCCATGGCTCATCGATCGAAACAAGTGGTAATCAGATGGAGCAATGTCTGGAGAATATGGCGGGTGAGGTAGGACCTCCAATTTGGTCGTTTCGATGTAGGTTTTGACCGGTTTTGCGACGCGCGGACGAGCACGTCTCTTGGTTTCAGTTCGTATGGGACCCAATTTCCCTGCTTTTGGATCATTCCC
The DNA here is from genome assembly GCA_963930645.1 of Salticus scenicus. Lineage (NCBI taxonomy): Eukaryota > Metazoa > Arthropoda > Arachnida > Araneae > Salticidae > Salticus > Salticus scenicus. The sequence goes on from OZ005650.1 coordinate 373,118,343, forward strand.
ATGGCTTTCAGGCGTTTGCTGACTGTTGAAAAGTCAACTCTTAATGATTCAGCTAAATCATGAAGCGTTTGGCATGGATCTTCATCGAGCAATTACTTCAATTCTTCATCTTCAAATTTTTTCGGCTGCCCAGGTCGTTCCTTGTCTTCCAGCTCAAAATCATCACTTTTAAATCGAACAAACCATTTCCGACACGTTTGTTCAACTAGTGCATGCTCTCCATAAACTTCACTAAAATTCATGACTTTCGGCAGCGCTTTTCTTCATGTTAAAGTAATGAAGTAGAACTCCCCGCAAAAACACTTTATCCGGCACAAAGTTAGACATATTCGATGAAGTAAAAAATTATGTTATTTACGCTTCAACCAAATGACATATACCTAATAATGATGCTCAATGATAGTAGGTTTACGGGGAATACTAGTCACGCCATCTATTGGAAAATGCCACTTGTGACGCCATCTATTAGAAAACGCTACGAATTAATTCAAACACCCAATATATTTTTTATTTGTTGCGAACTTTTAGACTACTCTGTAGTATAGCGTGAAAAATGAAAATGATATACTTTCTGAAATACGCTTTTAAAAAAAAATTTATGTCTCGTCAGGAAATATATGTGATTTACATGCTCTTCTAGCAGTTCCATCATTAATATTGTAGCTTATTCTAAAATTTTCCATTCATTCTTTTTTAGGACAAAATATAACAACTTTTAGACTACTCTGTAGTATAGCGTGAAAAATGAAAATGATATACTTTCTGAAATACGCTTAAAAAAAAAAAATTATGTCTCGTCAGGAAATATATGTGATTTACATGCTCTTCTAGCAGTTCCATCATTAATATTGTAGCTTATTCTAAAACTTTTCCATTCATTCTTTTTTAGGACAAAATATAACACAGGCTAACCGAAATGTAAAGAAATATGAAAAGACGTTTCACGGATGCATCCAAGAATTTTACATCACCAATCAAAGTGTTGAATTACTCAAAACTCTTCCAAGAAAGTTTTTGTGCAAGCCTTCTTGACGCAAACGGGAAATCCTAGTAGACTGTGCTTAAAGTTGAACTGAAAACGGGGGTTCTCCCCATAAAGGACACATATCAAGGACATTGTCAACGAAGATTTTTGTGCAAGCCTCCCTGACGCAAACGGCAATCTTTCGTAGATTGTGCTTAAATTTCAACTGGAAGTGGGTGTTTCAATCCGAAAGATACATATCAAAGACATTGTTAATGATACGCTTGCTCACATCAAAAACCAACATATCAAAATCATTGACTTAATAGTGAAAAACAGTTAAGGACAGATCTTCCATAATTGTACGAACTCAAAACGAGATCAAGGTGCCTGATAAAACAGTGAGAGAATAATTAGTGTTGTATTAAGTGAAACGTGATTAGTTCTGACCTAAAATATGTGGGTAGAGAAAAGCATTATCTAGTACATCAGTAATTTTTTTAGATTTATGCAAATGCTGAAAGAGTCAACAGTGAACATTTGTTAAAAATTTATGAGATGTCATTACCATCGTAAGGGATGTTTTTTCAAAGTATATTAATTTTTAATCCTTTTTATTTCTTTGATTTGGCGAATAATTATTATTTAACTTATTCGTGACTGAAAACAGACAATTACTGTCAATTGAATTCTCGTAACTCTACCTACGAGGAAATAATTATTATTGCACGCATTTATTTTCAACAAAAACTAAATGAAAGAGAAAAAAAATACGCTAATATTTTATGAACCGTACAAGTGTAACGACTATATCTGGTAGTTATTGTTTCGAAACAAGAACAAGTATTTGCGAATGAATTGACTATTTAATACTCAAGTACATACATAAAAGCAGGATTTCAAATAATGTCACTTAAAATTCATCATTCATATTTAAAGAGAAAACGAAAATTTATAATTTTATCTTCATGTGCCGTCATTTAAAATACCGCCAAAATTTAAATATTTTCTCATTTTTTTAAACGTATATATATAGTATTTGAGTAAAGTACGCGTGACAACTGATTGTATTATTTTTTTTTTAATTTGCTGAAAATCATAATGTGCATTTTCAAGCATATCCGAACTTTTCTTCACATTTCAAAGAATAAAAGTACTCTTTTATTTGTACAGTTTTGCACTATATACGCGTAATAATGAAAAGTAACTCCAGATTTAATAATATCTGTATCACATTAAAAAATGGATTTAGTTTTAGCCATTTGAATTAAGTTCATATTATTTTAAATCATTAATGTTATTTTTCAAGTTATTATTTTGAATCAAGTCTTCCAAATTTAGATGATTAATACCACTTAAGGGCAGTCATTTCAGTAACTTTATAAAAACATACGACGAAGATAATAAAAACATAGTAAATTTATAAAAACATATGACGAAAATAATAAAAACATAGTAAATGTTTTAATTACAAATGTAAGGATGATAGTAAATATATATATATGTATATATATTTTTTTTTTTTTTTTGATTCCACAACTGATGTTAATCAGTGATATATCAAGTTTTTCTTTTTTACTCTTTAATTCTGTATATTTTAATTTCTGATATGGTGCATATTTTTTTTCCTTGTTGTGTATTTTTTTATTGTTATAATTGTTGAATAAATTCTACCTTGAAATCGAATATTTATTTATTTATTTATTTATTTTATAGAAAAGTATGGAACAAAATTATCTCCAGAGCATTATATGTTGCTTCAGTTGTCAACTATTACACTAAATATTACAAGACATATGATTTATTATTTAATATCTAAAAACTATTATATACTAATTTTTCTGTGCCCTGCGAGCTATTAGTATTTTCAAACAAAAGTATCCCCAAATTTATCACTTCCTGATTATTTATATTTCATGTCAATTCATCGTTTAGCATTGGGTTACACGATGTTAAAAAAATAATAATAATGATATTGTTTTTAACATCGTATTGTGTTAAGTGCAAGAGGATCAAAGAAATTAAAAATAATGACAGAATAAATTGTTTCAATATATTACAATATAATCAGCTAGATATATTAAGAGACTGCTATCTGTTTAATGGAAATGTATCCACTGAAAATGAAAATGTCGTAGAAATTACTGAAAATATCCCAAAAGGTAGAGTAATAAAATGATAGTCTTGAATAAAAATTCTTGAACAAAATAATAATAATAATAAATAAATAAATATAAATAAATAAATAAATATAAATAAATAAATAAATATAAATAAATAAATAAATATAAATAAAAAATGAAAAAAAAAATAATAATAATCTACGAATATTTTGATGTGTTTTTGCTATATTTACGTGTTATAAAATTCTTTTGAATGTGTATACCGAGTTTTAGCACATATAACCAGACTTGGTGTTGAAAGAAACATAAATACACTATCCCTGAAAAGTTTCCGAAAAAATATATAAAGTTTTACAAAAGTGTAAATTGATATTTAATAGTTTTGAATAACAAAACACAGCTTTAAACATTAAATACGTATATTCTGATATGTATACAAATTATCTGAAGCTTTATTTGTAAATGTAACAGAATTTTACAAAAACATTTCGTATTATTGATTTGTCGAAATATCCGCCTTTTGCTATGTTAACTGCTTGGCATACTTGAGGCATTCTGTTGGTTATTTTTCAAGTTGTTCTGCTGTAATCTACATCCAGCACTTCTGAAGACAATCAAATAAGTGATTAACATTCGTTGGTGCTTTTTTTAATAGCTCTATAAAGTTCGTTCCATAAGAACTCAATGGGATTGCGATCTGGTAATTGAGGGGACCATATCACATTTTGAAGTTCACTTTTTTTTTTCTTTTTGTTCTAAATAGTTTTTACACAATTCAGATTTATGTTTAGGATCATTATCCTGTTGCACCACAAAATTCTGACACATTAGACTTTTTCCAGAGGTTATAGCATGTTTTATCAGAATCTGGTGGTATGACTCTTTTGTCATCATTCCTTCTATTTTCACTATATCACAAACTTTGTGATTACCAGAATATCCCTGAACCATTACAGATCCACCTCCATGTTTTACTGTGGGCACTGTGTCTTGTTCGATTATCCGTTCACCTTTTGTACGACGTACGTATTGCCTATGTTTGTGACTGAAAATCTCAAACTTGGACACGTCTGTGGACAAAACTCTTTTCCATTCGATGGCATTCCATTTTATAAGTTTTTTTAGCCCATGTCAATTTTTTTTTTTTTTTTTTTTTTTTTTTAATATTATTATTAATCGGTTGTAAAAGTGGTTTTCGAGCAGCAACTCATCCTTTCAGTCTTACTTCTACTAAGCGAGAACGAACAGTTTCGTAAATTACCGGTTTCGATCTCGTTTTATTTAACTCTTCTTCAATCTGATCTGCGTTGCAAACTTTCTTCTATCACGTTTACTAGTTACAATTATATAATTATCTTCAGCTTTAGTCGTTGCTTTTGCTCTTCTACAACGTTTACGAGATTATTCTGACCGGTTCTGTTATATCGTAACACAGTATCACTTATTGTAGATCGAGAAATTTTTAGTTTTTTAGATATATTCCGAATAGTATATCCCTCTTTTCGTAAAGTAACAATCGCTGATCAGTTTTCAAGATCAAGTTCTTTTCTTTCTCGGAGCATTGCAATGAAAAACACTTTGATCACGAAAATTGTTATATTTTATCACACTAAATAGCGATTCATTATTAACAGTGAACTTAATACACGCAACTGAATTACGTATGTACTATACTCCATTCAAGATACTAGATTGATGCAGAAGAAAATAAACGGGTTATTAGTTTATGCCAAGGTATTCCCCGTTATGCTCTTTCCCCTCTGAAATGGCGGCCTTTTTTCCATAAAAGAAAATACCCGAGACTTTCTTCCCTTTACAAATATAGCGCATGTGAATATGTTAAGGTCATCCTCTTAGCTAAGTCCCCCCCCCCCTACACAAGGAATATAACTACATAGTATCAGAATATAAGTATTTAATGTTTAAAGCTGTGCTTTGTTATTAAAAGCTATCTTATATATATATAAATGTGAATGTCCGTGAATTTATTTGACTGAGTTTCACGCCAAAACTGCTCGACGGATTTCGGTGAAATTTGTAATGGAGATAGCTTATACCCTAACTTAAAAAGTTGCTTTGTTTTTGCGATTTTTATGCATAAAATAGCAATTTTGTAAGCTAATAATAGCAAAAAATTAGCCATTTATATTTTTCCATAATTTAATTGTTGCAAAAAAAAACAAAAAAAAAACAGGAAAATAAATACATTTATCTAAACGTGAACGATAAAAAATTATTAAAAAAAAATTATGCATCTCACAAAAATTGACGTCATTTTTGATTAAAAATTTCTTTTACACATTGATAAAGTGCTAATACGCAAGCGAAGTGATGACGTCACTGGCCGTTCGTGGATGCAAGAAAAATATTTCTTATGTTAAACGTCCATTGGATTTTTTGTAAAAAATTATTAAAAATCGCGGAAAATTATTTTCCGATTTTAATCCCCATATTTAGGTATAGGTATGTATTAATTATCATGTCCATGCGTTAGATTAAGTTATTTTTGTTGTAAAATTGACAAAATTTGAATTTTTAATTTCAAAACTCTAGGAAAAAAAAAAAAAAAAGGCAAATTTCCATATTCGATTGAAAACACAAGCATTTCATTTCAAAAGATGATATTTACACAATAAATATCCAACTAATATACTAATTAAAAGGAAAATGATAAATATTCTATCATAATTTGAAGTCAAATTTGTTTTCAAATGTCTAAATAAAATATCTGATATAAGATACTAATATGTTTCAGCGGAATAGATTTGATATTGGTCATCCTTAGCAGAAAAAAAAAATATCGCCAAATTATTTGGCGAACATAATTTAATTCCTTTCAAAAATCATGGCTATTTTAACAACTTACATATATTAAGAGAGTAATAAATAATATGAAACAATATTTTGTACAATGCATATTACGAAAATATACATCTGGCATGCATATTTTCGTATTACGTTTTTGATCACCAAATACAATAAGCGCCAAGAACGACAGAGTTTTGAAATTCAAAATTAAAATTTTGTGAATTTGACAGCAAAATAACTCAATCTAACACATGCCATGCACATGAATATTATAAATGCGAAAGTTTGAATGGATGTTTGTTACTCAATCACGCTACAACGGATAAACGGATCTGGATGAAATTTTGTACAGAGATAGATAATAGTCTGGAATAAGACATAGGCTACTATTTATACCGGAAAAATGTACATTTTTAATTAATCTTCTATATAATATAGATATTTCTTCTATAATAAAACTTTAAAATAATTTATTTTAATTTTTAATTGTTGCCAAAGAATATTTCACGCGAATAATAATAATAAAAAAAAATAATAAATATTAAATTTGCTTAGGCACATGACAACATAACGTCATTATCAAAATTAAATAATAAGAAAGTGAAAGCTAATTCAGATCTGTATTAAAGAGCTTTATTAGTTGATAATCCTGGGTATATTTTTAATTTTAATACTGAAGTAGATAGGACATTTTACGCCAAGGACTCTATTTTTGTGCCAGCAACCTTAAGCCAAGTAGTCCATAAAAAATATAAACAAATCTGTACATATAAAAGAGTAAACTCACTGATTCACTGACTCAACACTGCCATGACGATTCTGTGGGAAAGAGGGTCACAAATTTTAGTGACCAGGTTGGTTTTCGGAGCCTGACCCCCAACTAAGACGAAACTTTGCAAAATACCCCCCTCCCTGTCCCCCTTGGGAGGCAGAAGGCTTAACTCGGCTCCAAATTACTTAACGGTGAAGAAATTGCAGATGGAAAGACCAGACTTGAGTGCAAAAAAATTACTTTCTGCGATTTTGGAATTTTGGATTTTTAAGGGGGGGAGGGAAGGGAAAAGGTTTTAGAAGAAGGGTACTCAACACACGAGGAAATCGAACTGAACACACACTACAAAGGGATTTTATGAAATTCTACCCTACCGCCCTTTGGAGAATGGGGGGCAAAAACATGTATTCATGCGTAACGCTGCACTAAATTACCTAAGGTTGGAATTTTTTTATGTAAGGGACGATTATATGTATCTAACTCATAGTATGAAGAGATTTTGCGAAATTCCCTCCTCCTTCCCTCCTTTAAGAACGGGGGGAGAGATTAAAAAAAAAAAAGTTTTAAAGCATAGCTCAGCTTTAAATAATTTCAGGATCTCAATTTTTTGATGTGTCGGTTAGGTATGTGTATGCAACATGCAATATAAAGTAATTTTGGAAATTTACCCCCCCCCTTCCTCTTGGGGCGGGCGGGGCAAAAACCACATTTTGAAGCTTAAATCCGTCCAAATTACCTAAGAATGGCGAATTTGGGTGTGTGGGTGTTAATTAAGTGTGCGAAATATGCACTTTGATGAGATTTTGTAAAACTTTCAACTGTAACCGCGAAGGAGGGGGAGTAAAAAGCAGGTAAGGGACTGCCGAAGGCATTGGGGGTCCAGACTCGACTGTGACGAGCGGGAATACCGCGACAGAAAGTAGCAGGAACTTAAAATTAGATTTTGACGGATTTCAATGATTTTTTTTTTTTTTTTTTTTTTTTTTTTTTTTTTTTTAAGATATTTTATTATTTTTAATGATATGCTGTTTTGGGGATTCATTTCAATATAATGACCAGCGAAGCGGGCAAAGCCTGCTAGATAAATATAAATTTACACTTGTAAAACGTAATTTTATATATTTGTTCGGAAACTTTTCGGGAATAGTGTATATACACGACGATGAAAACGCCAATTAAATGTATATATATATTAAAAGCGAACTGCTTTTTCGATAACGTTGAGAATACAGTCATCAGTGGAAAATGACAAGGTAGATTATTGCTCTTATATATAGATAGGGAAGCGAAATGTAGAGTTGGAGTAGCGGCCAATTGGAACTTAAGAAACTGGAGTGTCAGCCAATAAGAAATTGGGATATCCCTATCCCGCTTTTCTATCTATATATAAGAGCAATAATCCACCATGACATTTTGCATCGGTGACAGTAAGCTTAACGCTACCGAAACTGTAGTTTGCTTTAAATATATATATAATTTTTTTTTTTTTTTTTACATTTGCGTTTTCAACGTTATTTGTTTCTCAAGTTTTCAGCATTTGTTGTTTCAGTGCTTTGACATTATAAATAAACAAAT